>OX578272.1:113056719-113656719 GCA_951217065.1 Baccha elongata
CCAACGAACGGTTCTTCTTGAGGTCTTTTTAAGTACTTTTTCAATACAAGAAATTTGCTGACATGAGAATATATTATCTAAAACACATGTTCAATGTTTTTAATAGGATGAGAACTAAAGGTCTATAAACAACATTGATTCAGATTTAGCTCATAATGACACTGATTTAAATAGTGAACGTCTTGAGTTAAGTATTGAAAATATCTTCATTTACCCCTAATCAAAAATATTGACAAAGCCATGTTATTTACATTACATTAGTTATTTCAATATTCTTTTCCGGGCAACGAAAAGATTTGATTTTAAGGACAAAATAATAAATAAACCCAGGAAAATCTCTTTCAGAAAATATATACAAAAAAAGTCTAAATTTCGAAAGATTTCCGACAAAGCTGGAGACTTGCTTTGTTTTGATGTCTTGAGCAAATCCTAAAAAGTACTCATTATTTGTTAAGGGAGGGACGGGAAGGGGTCAAAATTCAGTTTTTGCAAAATTTTTGGAAATTGTGAACTTTTTGGGAAAACTGGTAGGGTAAGAGTTGTTATTGTTATTTATATAATTTTCTACATAAAGTGTCTTGAAATGTTTTATCATACCACCAATCAGTTTCGAAAAAAATTATTCGGTGACATTTAAAACTTCAACTGTAATAACAAAAATATTTAATGGAGTACTGCTACGTACTGCTAACTTGAAAAAGGAAACGACAGCCCTGACGGTATGTAGTGCCAGGCATGAATTGTCATGGTATGTGTTGATTGGGTATGAAGTGCGTTGACATGGGGCGGTATTTGGTAATTCTAATAAACAGTTTGCCTATATTAACAGTTTTCATATTATACTAAATAGTATAGCGGGCTCAAATGATTTTAGATCCCTTTCTGTTGTCAGTCCTGCTCACGCAATTTCTTTTTTACTCTTAGGGTACCTAATCTAATTAAAGCAAATATTTACATGTTTCAACAACTTCACGAAACTTATTTTTAACTTGTTTTTCTTTATTTCTCTTGCCTTTCAACTCAAGAATAATTGCTGCAAGAGTAAAACAAAAACAAACACATCTGAATGATTTAATTTGGATAACAATTTATTTTGTTTTTCTTAAAAACATTTTTTTCTTGCAATCGTATAGGTACCTATACGTAGATACGAACAAAATATTCTGTATTATTAATTATGTCTCAAGAACAATAGAAGTAATAAAAATTTACTAGCCAAATTGATCGGCTAGTCTTTCATTTTCTTCTATATATTGTTGTCTGTCTTCTGGAGCTACTCGATCAATGTCGGGAATTCTTGGCCCTTCCAAAGAAATAATGTTTCCCAATCTATCCAAAATATCGATTGCAGAAATCAATGAAACGCCAATCAAAGCCACCAAAATCACTAAAATAAGTTTGGACATATTTTTTTTTTTAATTTTAATAAAAATAACAAGCTTGTTGATAAAAGAAATAGAAGACTGATGTTTCAATAGAATAATTTAATTGCTTTTATATACAAAACGCAAAAACTAAATTTATCAATGTTATACTTAACAAGTAAATATTTAAACAAGTGTGCGAGATTATAATAATGAGTTACTAATGAATCACTTTTTATTTTTTTTTTTATTTCAATTAATTAAACACAGGTGTTCTACAAAAATAAAAGGTACAAACTCAGTCACACAAACGTGCTCTTGTGTCATATTGATGAATCTCTTCATATAGTTTAAGATTATAGAAATTATCTTTGAAATAGCTCAATGCAAGTAGTATTAGTTGGTTTTCTGTTTGTACAAAATAAATGCTACAAAATAAATGCTGGTGTGTCACAGGGCTCCATTTTGTCTTCGACTTTCTTCCTATGCATTGTTATCAGAAATTTTCTATTTAAAACTTCTATTATGTATACTCTATTAAGGACTGCACCCAAAAATTGTCATATTCCGTTCAGATTCACAACCTTGTTTTTCGGTAGTGGAACTGAAGTGGCGTAAATGGTAAGCTCATTAAATTTTGATATGACAACCACTGTCCACTGGGGAACAAGCAATTACGTGGAATTTTATACTTTGCCCCTTAAGCAATTCAACTTTAATAGTCGAATAGTTGGGAAGGCTCTGAGCCTAACTTCAAGCGATGTGACACACAAACATTGTTTCTTCACGAAGCATTTAATTGGTATTAAAACACTTTCCCACGTCCAATGGTGTCAATAACTTTTGATTTTGTATCAAATATAATACATGGAATACTGAAAACCTGAGTTATGAAGTGTATCAAATTTGATTCATTGGACAGTGAAGTTGTTAAACGGCACTGCACTAATGTGGAATACTTTAACCTGTTAGATTTTTCGCTCCGGTTTTGATGCTCAGACATTCCAAAATGATGTGTAATGTGCATCATAATCTCTTGAGAAATTATTCAGTTGAGAACATTTGTGTCGTTTTGGTTATTTTTCTTTGGACCTATTATAAACTGAAAATAATAATAAATAATAACCTTAAAAAAAATATGCCCATTGTATAGTCTTTAGATAGACAAACAGTATAACCGGACCAGGGCCGTGCGCAGGGGGGGGGTTCTAACGCCCTCCATGGGAATAAAAATAAAAAAAGTGAACTATTTGCACCATGCTCTTCAATTATGATTCTCGTGACTTCTGAATAAACGAAGTTCAACTTAAGCGTCGACGCCTAAAAATGACATTCCATTTTTCAAATTTCAATCATATACTTAAAAACAGAGAAAAAACGAACGGTCTTTTTTAATATATATGTTCGTGTAGAAAACAGGCGATGTTTCAATGAATGTAGGCAAAATTGACAGAGAAGATTTTTAGATTGAAATTTATTCGACTTTTACAAAAGCAGGCAAAATTCGACCATGGGAGAACTTCAAAAAATCCAATTAAAAATGGCGGGTTGAAGGTTATAAGCGTGTTATAATAGGAGTTAGTTTGTACTTACTCTTTGGTGTTTTGTTTTCCTTATTAAAAATGATTTCTAACTAACTGAAAGTCAATTTGAGGAATTTGCAAAAATTAATGCACATACTAACTACCTGTAACTCCGCGTTAGTGCACCAACAAATAAACGTAGGTGTCAAAAAAAGAAATAGAAGTAATTGCCAGTGTGTAGGCATACCTATTTAAGACCCATCCGAAGGACATCATCCTGATTTTTGAGAGCCATTCGAACGATTAAAGCCAATGTGAGAAAAAGCGATGCACACCGAAACCAGGTTAATTTTTTTCCAGTCAATCAATAAAATCGGGGTTAAAGTAAGAATGTAAGCCTATTGAAGGCCTATTCGCTGAAACTTATTTTAGCCAAATCGCCGGACACCATTTGATTTTAGAGAACCATATTTATTAACGATTATAGCCACAGTCCTACAGGCTGATACTAAACTCTACTTTTGCCCTTGACTGGGAAAACAGTTACAGGGTAAGTTTGCTACTTATACTTTTATTGACATCGACTTTAATCGTTAAAATGGCTATCTAAAATGGATGACGTCCAATAGCGCTAATAGGTATTGAATAGGCCTACACGCTGACAATAATTTCTTTTCCTTTTGTCGACACTTACGTCGACTTTTTGTTCGACTATAACTTTTTCATAGGGTGTAAATCGGTGTTAATCGTGATGCTTAAATCGATCAAAGTAAAGATGTTTTCTTATTTTTTCAAATGGCAATTATCTATATTTTTTGGGATACTGTATGTCAACCTATACTTATAAATGCGTGCTTCATGTAAAATAAAACTTTTATTTATGAAAAATTAAAAATTTCTTGTCGTGTTTAATGAACTTTATAAGCATGAACAAAATACAACCCCCCCCCCTCCCATGAGCAATTCCTGCGCACGGGCCTGCGCCGGACTCATTGTTTTGATGTTCTCTATTATCATAATGTTCTTTTAATAAATTGTTATCTCAAACATTTGGTTTTACGAATGTATTACGTGCCTTTTAGTTTTATTTTTATTCTGATGATAATGATGACAAAAGTCAGAAAGATTTTTGTATGCCAGAAAATATGTATATACAGTTAGCTAACACCTCTTCATGCAAATATTTATATTAAGATCTAATTTTCATCATTTCATAAGCAAATTGACGTAAATCATGAATTATACCTACATATATAATGTGAATAATAAATAAACCAACAAAACATAATACAGGGGAGCAGGGTAAAGAGTTGAAACATTTTTATTTGGAGGTTTCATAATTATTATAGTCTGTTCAAGAAAGATTTTCTGCCATGTACATGCTGAAAGTCTTTCTTTTTAAGGTTATTTTTTTTTTATATAAGCATTCGAAATCGAGCAAAAATAATACTTCCAAATCCTCAGAAACAGTCCTCAATTGTAATTTTACTAGAACGTAGCTTATTTTCTGTCAACCTACTTCCTCTTCGACCTTCAAAGCTTACAGCTGACAATTTGTTATGCAGAAAACTGCAACATTAACAAATTCTACGATAGCTGATCAAGCATAACAGAAAGGTAAGACTTAGATAGAAGATTCGCAAGAATACATGGCAATTATTCTTGATTAGGTAACATCCTCAGGGGATGATGTTTATTTAACTGATGATAAACGAAACAAAAACATGATCGCAAATTGACAATTGGGGTAAGTTTAGGACTAAAGGACTTGTGTTTCTAAAAGAATCTTGCAACCGGTTATAGTCTGCTCTCGCAACAAGAGGCATTTGGGCGGCCGAGGATGATTTTTGGGTCGTCTGTACTCTAATGTCTTTATATCTTCTTTCAGTGCTTTGCACATGGCTTGCAAGATCGCCTGATTTGAACCCTTTAGACTTCTTTTATTGGTTTGTTGTTTAAGGTGAAATGTCAATTATATAGAATATAGATAAACCTTTCAAAGTGAATATCAGAATATCTGACAAAAGGTGGAAGTTTTCGCCAAAATTATTAAAAATACGGCAAAACCTATAATATCTAAAAATTAAAAAAAAGATCGCAACTACTAAAGCTCTTGAAAACTACAACTTTTTAAGTACCTAATAAATGCCAGTCGGCAGAGACTTTTTTCTTGTAACAGAAAACCCATCCAGTTATATGATTGGATATGGTTCTTTAGTCTTTCTTACAAAAAAAATGGCGGAATGGTAGGGGTTTACGTTAGCCGCCAGATTGACAAACGCGTTTTTTCAAATAATTTAAGAATGGCTCATCGGACAAACAAAAATAATAAGAACATATCGATAGAAAATAAATTTTCTTTTTCTCATAGCTACAACATTTTTTTGTAGGTAGGTACCTACCTATAACACTTTGGGAGTTATGGCGTGTAAAATATTATTTTTTTGTTTTTAGTTTTGAACGAAATGTTATTTTTATTTATCCAAATTTTGATTAAAAACTAAACTGTTATGCGCTTTAATTCCTTAAGTGTTATACCTACACAAAAAAGTAGAATGTATGAAAAAAAAAGTCGTATTTTATCGAAAAGTCCTTAAGTTTTTTTTCGTCCGATAACGGCTAACGCAAACTTCATACCATCCCACCATTTTTATTGATCTAAAAGACTAACAAACCGCATTCAACCTTAAAATTGAACGGGTATTCTAGTTTTAAGATGGAACCCAAATTTTGTCTCTGCCGACTGGCCTATTAGTCTAGTCAATAAAAGATTGTAGATGTAGAGTGCGTGGGCAGGGACCTAATCCATGCCTTCGGAATATTGTTTAGGCTACTTAAGTATATTCAACAATCAACATACTAAAAGTCCTGACGTCTGGGTGGTGAGCCGGGGGAGGGGGAGAGTATAAAGGAGTATATAATGTTTTAAATCTGAACAAAAAATCCATTAAAGAGAGGGTTTTATAGAACATTAAATGCTTTTTCAGAAAATATTTTTTTTAAAATCGGGTTGCAATCAACAATCCAATTTTTTTTCGATAAGACGAAATTTTTTTATTTGAAAAATATAAAAAAATACACACACAAATTTTCAATTTTTTAAATAAAATGATTTTTGTCTTATGCACTCAATAACACGATTTCAAAGGTTCATTTTCGGAAAGAGAATTTAATGCTCATAACGACCTTTAGAAGATCTTTTGTTTTTTAGATCAACACTTTGAGAACAAATAAGAGGTTGAAACTTTTTTTATTTTGCGATGGATGTAGGTCGGTAACGGTTGGGAAATGAAAAAAAAAAGTTAACAAAAGTTACAAAATTGTATGGACTTTAATGTACCTAACTATTCAGAATTTCGTCTAAAAGAGGATCTTAGTATCCCTCCCCATCCAATTCACTTCCTAGACGTTAGGACTTTCAGTATATGTTAAATCCTGAATAAAACTGGAAAAGTTTCTGAAGGAATGGTTAAGGTACCTGCTCACGCACTTTTGGAAAAATGAACACTTACCGATAGGTTAGCCCTAATAACATTTTTGGAAAACCGATGGTCGGAAAAACTTTTTCAGGTATGTTTAGTCACAAAATGGCCACTTCCGGTCTAGTTTGAAACTGTTCTCCAACACTATATCCGCTCAAAAAAAAATATGGAAAAATAGATTCTAGAAGGACATAGGTATATGGGCTTCTGAATATGAAAATACCGCACTTGTTTGCTGCTAAAATATATATGAAAAAAGTTATGAGCATTTTAAATTTTTAAATTCCAACACTAATTAATTATTTTCATTTAACAAACTCCTAAAAATATGCTTAGTTTTTGATTCAATGTTGAAAGTCGAATAACAATCCATAAACCTATAAACGAACTAAAGAAAATAATTTTTTTCTTCGTGTGGGTATAATATGACGAGACTGTCTTTTTTAACCAAGAATTTTATCTCATAGGTGGAGGAAGATAAATTTTCGGGAAATAATGTAATAATGTACCCGCATGTTGTGAGAAATAGATTAATTTTTTTTAGTTGAAGCATTGAGTTTAGAGACATAGAGAAATCATGTGTAAGTTTAAAACTTTGCTTGAAGGATGTTGTTACTATCGACTTGTTTTTTTTTTACTCTTGTAGAATATTATTCTTGAGTTAAAAGACAAGAGAAATAAATAAAAACAAATACAAATGTCTGTTTGATTCGGTTCAAGTATTTTTCGTTACAGAGAACTAGGGAAATAATAATTACTCGATATGCTCATTTAGCGACATCTAGCTATACTTCGGTGAGTTTGATTCTTGATGTATAAACTCAATGGTTGAAGTCATTTCAAAATAACTTATCTTTTTATTAAGGACAGTTTATTTAAACCAAAGTAAAATATAAAAAACTTCTATTTTTTCTCGTACAAATTTATTTTATTTCAAATATTAACGTTTTCGAGATTATTTTTATACTCATCATCAGACAGTTTATTTAAAAATCATTTTTTAACAAAATTGTTATCTACACGTGATTTCTATTGGCTTTGAAATAAAGAAAACAAAAAAAATCGTCGCAAAAAAACATCGGAAATTTTTTTTTGACCAAACGTACCTGAAAAAGTTTGTCCGACCATAATTGGCAAACCTATAGGTTAGTGTTCAAGTTTCCAAAGCCGCGATTCGATAGCGTAAACCTATGTTGGCCTCCCGGACTATTATGGCATTTTTGATTTATCAAAACATTCCCATTTAGAAAAACATTGGGGCATATTCATAGACACTGTCTAAGTTTTTTAAGACAAACTCGAGTTTATCCTATCTAAATTAGATTATTTAAACTAAGCAAAACTGTAGTTAAAAAACAACTAGGAATATGCCCCATTTTGTTTATGTAGTTTGTACATTGGAAACGTTAAAAAGTGATTTTATTTTAGTACCTTATTATCTTTATAAAGTTTTGTATTTAATAGTTAAATTTTATGGGTTCCACACTGCTCCCGCAGTAGCTATACAAACACCCGAATAGCTCTAAAAAATCCAAAGAGTAGACATCAAAGATAAATGAATAAGTCTAAGTTTCCGATTCACAGAAGGCAAATAGAAAAAACAACAATATCAAAATTGTAAATCTCTTAGCTCTAATTCCAAATGCCGCTGTCTCTGAATTTTGAATGGACTTCATATATAGAGACACTCCCACATCCCTTTATCCTTTTTAACCATTGCCGACGCGCCACTGACTATAATGTCTCCCCTCACTCAATCTTCATCCTATAGATCGACAGTCTGACGGTCTTTGCGCGCTCTTATACAGTCTTCGTCACCGCATCATCTCGAGAGTCGAGATGTTGAAGGATGCACTTGATTTGCCTTTCAACACTGACCAGCCAAAAATAAATCCACATCGCATTCACTATATATATGTATGATGTAGTTCCCAGGTTTGTTATTGTTACGAAAGGTGCTGCGTCCGTCGGTCGTCTAAGTTGAGCTGACTCCAGAGCAAACAGTAACCATTGTTGGCCTTTTTGGATGATGCTGACGCGCTCCATAGCAATTAAATTGTATGACTTGTTAGGTTTACATTTTGATCTGTTAAAAAAGTATCTTTCGTTATTCATTCATGAGTTCAAGATGGGGAGTGATTTTTTTTTTTTTTTTTTTTTGAGAAACAAAAAATAGTATGTATAGTCGGATCGACATGAACCTTTACCTTTTCAGATACAAATTGATCAGAGCTTGAAGATAACTTCACCAATAAATTGAATTTGACTTCCGTTGAGATGTTGGTGTAGCGATAAAGAGTTTTATTTTTAGATTTTATTTTTTTTTTTTTAATTATGGCTTTTATCCCCTCCCTCTATATAAAAGTTTAGATGAAATCATGGGTTTTATATTTTTTTATCTGATCCTAGTTCACTTTACTCTTTACGAATATCTATGTATACTAGAATATCCGATCAAAACATTGAGTGCTGCAAAGATGATAATTTTATTTTTTTTTATATTGTCTTCAACTTTTGCTGATGCTTTTAGCCGCCCAACTATAAGGCTATTATCTCGTAGCACTGATCACAGAAAGCAATGGAACAGTGATCAGATCAAAAGGAAGCCAAAGCAAAACCATTTGACGTAAGTCCAGTAGCTGCTTCGAATATAGGTGTTTAATTTAAGAAAAAAAAATCTCACTTAATTGACTAAATGAAAAGATAATTTTAAGGTATAGAAATATACCATTGATGTGTATGGTAGGAGTATGAGTATACGGTCGTGCAAAGATTATTGGCAATTTTTGCTGAGTCATTATAAAAAAAAAATTATTTCTCCGTGGGAAACATTTCAATGGCAAATCTTAAGACATGTTTTATGAAAGACAGACTTTATAGATACCACTGCGCCATTTGAAAATCACAGTTTGTCTTAGGGCCAGTCTTTTCAGCTCTGGTTATGTGTAACCATTGGTTATTTCAGTTGTTAACCATAGATTTTATATGTGTTTCTATGGTTACCAGCTAAAGGTTTAAATTTAACCAGAGCTGAAAAGACTGGCTCTTAAGCTTGGATTTATATGTACTTATACGAGCAGATAGATGCAATATGAGTATATTATTATTTTTTAGAGAAGAAATTTTTTAAGCCACGAATCATAAATGGTCGCTATAGAGACTGTTATGTGGTTTTTCATTGGTCACAAAAAGTGCAAATCTAGGCATATTTTTTTTTATATTTTTTTTAGATTTTGCGTTTCATTGGTAAAAAAAATCAAATCTAGATTACGTCTAGATCAAAATCTCGACATCTCGATTTGAAGTGAGATTTTTTCATTTGCTTTCACAAACACAACAATGTGTGAGACTAGAGACTGCCAAATCGTCAAGTTAGTGCGAACTCAGTTTGTCTCCATCTCGCCAATGATACAAACAAAAAAAAATCTTTTTGCGTTTCATTCGGCAACAAAAATCTGAAATCTCAGAGCAATATCTGACGTTTCCAATGGAAAACCACATAAGACTGCGTCTATAGCATTTCACATCTTTCTCGCTCTAATGCACGTGTAGCCTAAAGATTTGATCGGAAAAGTTGAGATTCAAGAAAAGTTGATGTGAGGCAGCTGTAAAAGAGTTAAATCGTTTGGTGATTACATTAATTTGAATGAAGACTGCAACGAGATGAACTCCCAATTTATTTTGAATTCAGTGATTTAATTCACAGAATTCAAAAATGATTTCAGAATTAAGCATGTTCAAATCCCATTCATTTTGAATTCGTGATTTAAATCACCGATTTCAAAAATGAATTGAGAATGCAGCGTGTTCAAATCCCATTCATTTTGAATTAATTTGTTTAAATCACTGAATTAATTTGCATTCAGTGATATAAGTCCAATTCGTTTTGAATTCAGTCTCTTAATTTTGCTTTTTTTTTTGTGTAAAATTGAGTCTTTTGATAATGCGATTGTATTTTTTGTTTCATTTTAAAAAGAATGGCAACTATAAACATCCTTAATTCTGAAGGCTATTTAAATTAATTGATTTTATTGAATAGGATTCAAAATTTAAACAAATTTAAAATTTGAATTCAGTGGTTTAAGTCAGTGAATACAGAATAATTCAGTGAACTAAGTCACTGAATTAAAAACGAATGAGATTTGAACATGCTTAAAATAATTCATTGATTTAAATCACTGAATGTCCAATGAAAAAAGTGAATTCCGGAGTCATTTTGAATTCAGTGATTTTAATTCATTAACATCAAATTGAATTCAGACTTCACGAGAATGCATTCGCAATTGATTTCATACTTTGACCGCTCTGTGTGAGGGGAAAAAAAAGTAACTTTTTCGTTTACATGGATCATGATTTTCAGGAAAAAGCAACTTTAGCCCGAAAAAAAGCGATTTTAGTCTGAAAAAGTCAACTTTTATTTCCAAGGAATTCGACATAAGTTTTAGAATTCCTGGAACATTTTTTATTTGAAGGTTTGCAAGCTTCGATTATTTTATTATGCGTTCAACGGATAGATAATTCATAGACAAACTTAACAAATTTTGCTATGAAAACAAATATTTGCATGCAAAATTTGAAAAATTACCATGTTTCGGAACGCCATATCTCTCAATATTGTAGCAAATTTAACGTTCTACAAAACATACCTGAACAGTTTTACCGTAGAACGTAAGACAAAAAAGGTATAATAAGAGAAGAAAAAATCGTGAAAATTGGCATTTGAAAAATCACTTGTTTTTTTTGGAGCGCCATATCTCGGTACCTTATTTATGGTGCAGAATCATGGACATTACTAAAGGTGGATGAAATCGCTTTAGGCTGCTTTGAAAGAAAAATTCTCCGTGTGATCTATGGTCCTATCTGCGTAAATGGGGAATGGAGAAGAAGATATAATAACGAACTGTATACGGGCTGTACAGCGACACTGACCTTGTCACAAAAGTGAAAAGCCAAAGACTAAGGTGGCTCTGTCACATAGATCGAATGGACACCAATGCTCCGACCTGGATGGCCTTTGAATCCAACCCCGTGGGATGGCGCAGTATAGGAGGCGCACGCAAGCGGAAGAGGACCTCAACCAACTTGGCGTGCGAAACTGGAGGCAGCTAGCTAGAAACCGAGCCGCCTGGAAGAAGCTTGTTGGTTGAGGCCCTAGTCCACCCTGGACTGTAGCGCTACCTTAAGTAAGTAAGTAAGTAAGTATCTCGGTAACTAAGAACGTGGATTTGGAAACTTTTGCGAAAAACGAAAAAAAAAGTGTGTAATAATAATAATGTTTTAACTACGTGTCTGTAAGGCACTTTGCCTTTTAAATGCAACAAGTGTTGCACGTCACTAGTTAGAAGGAATAGAAAGATAGGAAAGAATTGTTTTGGTACAATGCTAGTTTATTTTTATTTTTCATTACATAACCTCATGGGCGACGTCCATGCTTTGTACCCGAGTTAGAATTGAAACACTCCATCCATTGTACCATTGCCGCCCACAAGTTATGGAGCAAAACCCGTAAAAAGGCAGTACCCTCCCTCCTCCACCACCTCTTTTAGCACAGGGTTCTCGTTCTCAAGGTCCAAAAATTGAGAAAATCTTAATTAACCATCCCAAACAACATCTGAAAATTTCATGGACCTCCGACTTTTTTCCACCAAACACTACCTGCCGTCTGGAATAAAATATCACTTGGTGTATCTGGGTGCAGCTTTCAATTTTTGAGAAAAAAAATACAAAATAGTGATATTTTGAAAACTATATGGCAAAGAAACAAAATTTATGTTTCCAGATTCTGCCACATTGTTTTATGTCCACAAAGTATTTATTTAAAAAAATTTAATTAATCAATTGACGATTATCTAAAAAAATTGAAAAAGCTATATTTAAGGTTTCAACGTCAAGATGGTACCAGGTGAGGTTAGGTTATACCCGTACTGGGAAAAGTAAGAAAAAAAAGGGGCAGGAAACTTACTTCACGGGATCTAACTTTACATGGGAACTTACTTCACCACTAGTGCGAACTAATTTCACTTTTTGTTGGTGACGTTATTTCCCACTTAGTGGGCCTTTTTTGTTGGGAGATTATTTCACTCTTTTGAGAGAAGTTGCACCTACAAAATGCACATATTGCATACCCAAAGTTGCAACCACCCAAACTCGCATCCACCCAAACCAGCACCCACCCTTATTTCTATAGTGGGCCATGCAGGGGTGTTGCAACCAATCCAATCTTAATTGTTGGGGGCACCGCGGGAACCAAAGTAGCCCCATATTTTCAGCTTTATATCTCCTATGATACAAAAATTGTAGATGGAAACTAACTTCACATAATCTTCACATAAAATTAGTTCTCACTTTTAGTGGGAATTTACTTCAACAAAAAAAAAAACGAAATTAGTTCAAACTTTAGTGGTGAAGTTAGTTCCCTGCACCGAAAAAAATCCATCTCGATTGCGTTACGTAATAATAGCAAAATTTAGAAAAATAATGATAATCGATACCCTGACCATATTTTTATGTATGTGGTCACAAATTTTCAAATTTTGCAATAACTTTTTTTTGTATAATTTTTAATAGCGATTGATCGCAATTACAAATCCAAGAATAAATATTGTAAGTTTCGCAAGAAAAATAAAGCTTGAATGGGTCACTGTTCAAACAAATTTTGTAAGCAAAATTTAACAATTTATATTTAAAAAAAACTACTATACTATAACCCACGGCAAGTTTTCTAAAAAATTGGCATTTTATCAAGATTTCAAAGTAGTGCAACACTTGCTACTTTTGGTACTTCCATCAACATGTTACCATTGTATATAAATTTCTATAGTAGGTACAATCATGGGACAGTGTTTTCTACGAAACTTGTGAATAAGAAATTTGGAGATTCTTACATTTACTAAGGCGCCGGTTATAGCGATCAGGAAAACGCATCAGGAAAAATGTTCGAATGGATCTTTTATGTTGTTTTAAATCGATTTTAAACACAAATACTACACTAATCGACTACAAATAACTCAAAGAATTTTTTTTGCTAATAAATTTTACTATAGAATAATTGTTTATTGTTTAAAATGTATTTCTTTATTTTCCTGACGAAAACTAATTTTTCGTGCCAGCTGATTGACATTTCAAAAAAAATGGAACAAATCGTTCCAATTATTTGAGTTCAATTTTCACTTGTTCCACTGACAGATTTCTGTCAGATAAATTTTTTCGTGTGCATTTCAATCAGGAAAACAGCCTGTTCACTGACACATTTTTCCTGATCGCTATAAACGCACATCAAGAAAAAATTCCTGTTCTCATTTGTTTCTACTTTTCCTGATGGTTTTTCCTGATCGCTATAACCGGCGCCTAAGTGTCTATTCTGTTACCCTCAATCGGTATTCTATTACTCAAATAGGTGTTTCCTTACGCACTGGCTCCACTAGGCATGCAGCTGTCCAACATCACAACCACAATCTGAACAACAATCAGTGCTGTTTTTTTCTGTGGGCAAATTATGTCATGTCGTTTTATTTCCATTCAAAGTTGTCCATGAGCAAATCAGCATAGGGACGTCTTAAACAAACACCAAATAAAATTTACACATACTTCACCAAAATTCAACAAAAACAGTACACGTACACGAAACGTCAAAATCCATGTTCAATATTTCAACAGCGTTCATGTCTTGTCGAAAAAACTAACTTCTACGACATATCGCCTGATTGGGCATGGATTTTTCAAACTCCATTGGTTGTTCTCATGGCGTGTTCAAAATTAGAGCAGCGTTCATGCCCAGTGGAGCCAGTGTGTTAACAAAAGTATCGTAAACAAAACAAAAATCATATATTTGTGCGACTGTTGTCAAAGTAACAAAATAGACAACTAGTAAATACACCAACCTAAAAATGTGTTATTCACAAATTTCTTAAGATGGCAAGGCGGTGATTTTTCAGCATGAAAGTAGGAAGCATAATCGGAAAAGGAGGAGTATATCTGTTTCTTTTGACTTGCATTAAAAATTATCATTTGCTCTAAGAGACATATACAGAATTCAATATCACTTTATTAATTTTTCCCTGATGACAGATAATAAACACTTCGTGATCGACCGGCAACACAAACAAGTTACTCTCTGATGCGTTGATGCCCCGAAAAATTCAAACGAATAATAAAAACATAATAACCTGGCGACGGACTTACAACCGCAGACAGCTCATTAATTTCCGCAAAGCTTCAACATCACAGATTTAAGCCGCCAAAACCACCGATCAGCATTGCGGCGCGGACGGCCACCGCGCCACCGCTGCCGGTGGTATATTATGTTTCCTGTCCGAAACCCAACATCCTACTCTGGAACTGAAACATAAATAGAATACTTAAACAATAAAATCCCGTTTCGTTCTTCAAATATGAACTTTAACTAACTAATATAACATCAAACTGTCGGCTGGCTGGTGATTATCGTTTGAAGATCCAAACCAAATTAGCGCTCACCTTTAGACAGATTTTACGATATTTTTTTAAGTTTGTAACTATAAGGAGTCAGGATCTTTACCTATAGTAAAATATGTTTTGATTCTTTGGCGGAAGATTGAGAGTTTTCTCTTAAATTAAAATATACAATGGCGTTAAGTCATTCATCATTTCGGCATAAATGTCATAAAATCAATGCGTGAACTAAACTTTGAAGGTATTAAATCATATTTTATATCGTTTTAACCAAATTGTTAACAACAGAAGTGATTGTGATTTAAGAATTTTCAAACATTTTTGATTTGATAGGCCATTTTAACAGGCGGCTATATTTTCATATTTTTGTATATAGTTGGCTCCTTCACACCACAAGATTTTATAAGGGCCTTCATTCTAGATGGGCCTGGTTATATAAAGTAGATGGGCTTGGTTTGGCAGATTCTACTTTAGGGGCCGGTTATAGCGATCAGGAAAAACCATCAGAAAAAGTAGAAACAAATGAGAACATGGTTTTGTTCTTGATGTGCGTTTATAGCGATCAGGAAAAATGTTTCAGTGGACAGTCTGTTTTCCTGATTAAAAGGCACACGAAAAACGTGAAATTGAAATTAAACTCAAATAATTGGAATGATTTGTTTAATTTTTTTTGAAAATGGCAGTCGGCTGATACGAAAAATGAGATTCAATCAGGAAAATAAATAAATTCATTTATTACAACATATATTTGTTAAATTGAACATTTTTTTGGCACAAAAAATTCTCTGAGTTATTTGTAATCGAAGTGTAACATTTTTGTTTTAAATCAGACGAATTCATGGCTAATTATCGACTTGAACATTTTTCCTGATTCATTTTCCTGATTCATTTTCCTGATCGCTATAACCGGCCCCATAATCAATCGCAACTATAGAATAACGAATAGCATCTATAGTATCAAGGAAATGGTGTCAAAATTTCATTTCTAAATTCTAACAATAAATTATACAAGAGGGCTTCGTCTTTTCTATAAGCACTCTACTCTTAAGTTACTCCGGATGTTACAGGACATGACGCCGATTTGCCCCTTGGCCTTTAATCAGCACATCAATCCAAAATGTTGATGATGTTATTGGTCAAACATACCTCTTCGTATATAGCTACATATTAATAAAGATAGGTGCTTTTTGACAACACAGTCACGATGGTACTTTAAAGAGGGCTTCTTGCGATAGGATGCACACTCCCAAATGCATCTCGATAAATGAAAATTTGATTGATGGGATTTTGATTGAAAACCGCATTTAATTTTATCCAAACATAGGTATAGAGAAAGCCTTAGAAGATATCATTTCGTCTAAAACTAAATGAAGATAATGCGTGTCGAATGTTATACTTTGAAGTGGAAAACACACTTCGCTTGGCCTGAAGCAACTTGAAAACTTTTCAAGGTCAAAAAGCCCTGCAACCTACACCTGCATCTCATGTCACTCGGCACATCCTGCATTTTCTTCGAATAGTGGTTAGGTATAGTTTAGATAGACATAGACTCTTCAGTATGACTCTAGCAAATGGCCTGGAGGCAATACCTTCTCAAATCCCTCGTGTGTCTGAGAGTGCATCACTTACAAATAAAATCCACTAAATATGCCACTTCACTTGATCACTGCCCCTCGGACAAGAACTCTAACTCGAATCTGGAAGAAAGAACGGCTAAGATTCAATATAGAATTGCTTCGTCACACTTTTCAATGGCTCTTCAGGATTATTAGGTCGAGAAAGATTTGTTGTTGTCGTCGCTCTGTTCAGTAAATATATATGTACATATAGGAACCTTGGCTCATCGTCATTTCTGTCGGTTCCTCTGACATCTTTTGTTGTAATAATGTTGTTTTATATTTTCACAATGGGTTGTTGTTCGGGCATTGTTTTCGAATTGAAAATTAAGTCATCTGCTCTGGGGCGTCAGTCGTTTGAATGGAATTGAAGAATGGCATCATGAGTCTCCCTTAAAAATAAAGATGGAATATAAGTATCTTTTCAAAGTCTTGACTTGAATCTTTTTTGTTTTCCTCTTTTTATTTTAGATTGGAAGATAACTCTTTGGGTTTGGATTTTTTTGTGTTGTCGTTAGTCAATCGTGATTCAATGGACATGCAAAAGATGGGAGTCATGTGGGCAATACCCACGCATTTGAATTAAAGACGCAATCTACTGAACGCATTTTCTTTTGATGAAAGGAACATGTTGACGATAAAAGATATTGTTTGAAGTTGTGGGAATATTTTTGCAGTTTAACTTAAATCGGTTAAGGCAAAACAATGAAGCCATATGATTGCGATTATCATTTCATAAAAGATAAGTTTTGTTTATTTTAATTTTCTGCGTGATTTTCGTAATAAAATGAGGAAGACCGTGAGAAATAAGTTGAGCAAATTATATAATAGATATTTATATGTAAAATATACATACCTACTTATCGAGAAATGTGCATTCAAACTTAGGCGCATGTTCAAATGTTGATGCTGAAACTTTAATGTTTTCTTTTTTATTTTTTAGAATTGTTATTAGTAACGTAATAAAAAAAGAACCTGATTGCTTAAGAAGTCTCACTATATATTGGATAAGCAGACTGTTCCCAAATCAAACATATATCTAATGTTAATAAATCAAAAGATCCAAGCGTTTTGAATAGTTTAAATAATTTTTTTTTAATTCACATATAGCCTACAACTATGCAAAAAAAAACAATGCAAAAGATCTGAATTGTGAACTTCTGTCTTATCTCAGATATTAGATACCTACAAATAATATTCTATCATTAAATTAATTTTGTTTTTTTTACATAATCTTGTGCATATTGTTTTTCAGTGGCAAATATTCGAAATTACGAATATATATAATGGGTATGAATTAGGCTGGGCAAAACATGTATAACATGAACCTCATCCCCATGCGTTAGTATTTAATTGTTTGAGAGAAAGCCGATCATATTTTTTTATCCTAGGGACTGTTTTCGCGAATTTACAGTTCCAACAACAAAATTGATATATTTCATTTCCTAGCAACTGTATTTACTCTTTCGTCAACAAAAATGAAACGAAATGAGAGAAAATAATAATTTTGCAGGTCTCAAAATGTAGAAAGTTGTATGTGTAAATTAGTTTTCCACTTCGTTCTTCCACTTCAAACTTGGTGGATGATTTTAGTCTTTTTCATTCTGCATACTTCACTTAACTCTCTTAGAAATGAAATGATAATGAGTTATTTTCTTCAATGCAATTACAGTAAATCCTAATCAAAATTTTCTCAACAAATAACAACCCAAGGTATAAGTATAACGACTGTTGGGAGTATAGATGTCTGCTCAAATAGGTACGATGCAAATTGGAACTCAGAAAGTGTCACCTTTACCTGAGAGCCAGAATTCGAAATTTGAATAAGTTGTATATGAATTGGACTAAGTTAGTTGCAGAAAGTTTAGAATGCTATTATTGTGTTTGATTATTGTGTCTAGGGGGAGGGAGAATATTTTCAATTATTTTCGGTTTAATACTGAAAAGAAAGAACAGAATATTTTGTTCAAACTTTGAAATCTGTCGCTGCACTTAAATAATATCGCTGTTATAATTTATAATGTCGTAACTCAAAATTTGAGATATCACCATATTTTTTTTACTGAATACTTTTATAGAGTAAGTAAAGAAAGCAGAGCGTAAGTCACAAGGGTTAGTAGGGTTAAAAGTTGTTCAAATTGATTTTGAATTTAAGGTCGTGTGCCAGCCAACTGCGTTAAAATTGTTGTTGAATTTGATCCCATAGTTAAATTTGATCCATTTTTTGCTTATACAATTAAATTAAATAGAATTTTTTAGAATATGAATTTCCAATTGATATTCCTTGTGTTCCAGCACCTATCCGAGATGTTGTCATCCTATCCAGAAACGTTCAGATATACCTTGGGGCAACATTTTAAACATTTCCAAAAATTAAGCTTTACATTGAAATTGAAATGAGAAAATGAGAGTCGATTTTTTTTTGTTAATTTTAGGCGACATAAAGTATATAATTTTTACCTTACAGAACTTATTTAACTTTGACAGCAGCCGGCCTTATATTTTTGAAGTTTACCTATAACTAAACCTATGCTTTCTCTAGCAGTTATTTGTCAACTTGAGTAAGCATTTTTCGTTCACATTTATGTGTTTTATTGTGCAACTGTGAGGTGTTCATATTTTACTATTAATTACGAAATAAATAATATTATTATATGTATTAGATATATTCTTTATATTTGCCAAACATTCAACAGTGTCTCAGTTTTTATAACAAAACGATGTACAAATGAACCTAGCAAAACAAATGTCAAAAAATCACCACTTCCTAAAATGTTAACGAGCCAGGTTAATTTTTGACGTCTGTATTCACCTCAGCAATGTCAAAATTTATCCATGGGATCAAATTTAACGCACATTTAATGCAGTTGGCACACGGCCTAAAAATTAAAAATAGTTATAATAATGAAAATACATATTTGAAAATAGAATACAAATATTTTATTTTGAAATTACCCCATGTTGCAGGTTCTTTTTTTTACTTTAAATCTATGTACCATGTATACCAATAAGTAAGAAAACAGAAGTAAAGCTAGCTTATTCAAAAATATTTCTCTCCACAAAGAAATGATTTTATAAAAATAGATACTTTATCGTGGGTGTATTTTTGGTATTTGAAATCATCTGATAATTCAGTCCTGGCCTATCTTCATGAATTCTAAACCCCAAAATGTTGTTTAAATGTTTACCTATAGTGTATATCCTTTGAAAAACATTTTTTTATATTAAACTACATCATCATCATCATCATCGGCTCGACAACCGGGGTCCGGTCCTGGCCTCCTTTAACAAGTCTCTCCACCTATCCCGGTCTCGAGCCGACGCCATCCAGTTGCGCACCCCAAGGCTCCGGGCGTCCTGGTCTACGCCATCTCTCCAGCGCAAGCATGGTCTACCACGCTGTCGTCTGCCATAGAATGTACCACAAAGAACTTTCCGAGCAGGTTCCTCTTCGCTCATGCGAGCTAGGTGCCCTGCCCACCGAAGTCTACCGAGCCTAATTTTTGTCACTATATCTGCTTCAAGGTAGATTGCGTACAATTCATGATTGTACCGTCTCCGGAATCGTCCTTCCTCACATATGGGGCCAACAATTCTCCTTAAGACTTTTCTCTCGAACGCGGCTAAGAGGTCAGAGTGCCTTTTGCTAAGCACCCAAGTCTCGGATCCATATGTGAGTACTGGCAGGACCATGGTCCTGTACAGCAGTAGTTTTGAAGTTATGGTGAGATTTCTGGATTTGAAGAGCTTTGACAGACTGTAGTAGGCTCTGTTGGATTTGAGAAGCCGCCCGCGTATTTCTTCTTCTATATTGTTATCGGCTGCTACTATTGACCCAAGGTATTTAAAGGATTGCACCACTTCAAATTCGTGCTCCGCTACCTTGATTGTTTGACCAACTGTTCCTCTCGCATTCGACGCCACCATGTACTTTGTTTTACATTCACTAATGTGCAGCCCCAGATTTTGTGCCGCCTGCTCGATCTGGATGAAGGAATCGTGTACAGCTTGCTCGGTTCTTCCGATGATGTCGATGTCGTCTGCGTAAGCCAGTATCTGGCTGGACCTGTTGACGATGGTCCCTCTTGTTGCCGTGCCAGAGTCACGGATTGCTTTCTCCAACGCCAGGTTGAAGAGGAGGCAGGCCAAACCATCCCCTTGTCGGAGTCCATTAAAGATGTTGATTGGTCTGGATAGCAATCCGGCTATTTTTACTTGGCTTGTTACGTTGGTCATGGTCAACCTACATAGTCGTGTCAATTTATTTGGGATGCCGAATTCTCTCATGGCTTTGTAAAGTTCTACCCTGGCTATGCTATCATAGGCGGCCTTAAAGTCTATAAACAGGTGGTATGTTGGGATGTTAAATTCTAGACATTTTTCCATCGCCTGCCTAAGGGTAAAGATCTGATCAGTTGTTGATTTGCCTGGAATGAAACCACACTGATATTGTCCGATGATGGTTTAAGCGTATGGGGTTATCCGGTCTTGTAGGATAGAGGAGAGTATCTTATAGGCGGTACTCAACAACGTGATACCTCTATAGTTGCTGCACGTTGTGACATCTCCTTTCTTATGTATGGGGCATATTATACCTTTTCGCCAGTCTTCTGGCATTTCTTCACGCTCCCACACGTGCACTATAATATCATGAATTGCCTGACGTAGAGCTGGCCCACCGTGTTGAAATAATTCGGCTGGTATACCATCAGCTCCCGGGGCTTTGTTTTTCTTTAGCCGGTCTATAGCCTTCTCAACCTCTTCTATGCTTGGTGACGGCAACATAGGGTATTCGTCTTGAAGCAGTGGAGCCTCCACTTCTGCAGTGAGTTGACCATTTAGCAATTCATTAAAGTACACTTCCCATCGCTCCAGTATGCTTTGTGGATCGGTGATCAGATTTCCCTCTCCGTCCTTGCAGTATGTGCAGCGTGGTGTGTACTGCGTCATGTTTCGGATGGATTGGTAGAACTTCCGCGCCTGGTGCGGACCTCGCTCTCGGCTTTTTTCTATTTCACAGATTAAGTTCTTCTCCCAGGCTGATTTTTTCTGTCTGTGAAGCCGTTTTTCTATTCTTCTGAGCTCTTTATATTCTTCTTCGCGTGCCCGCGTTCTATGAGATTGTTGCATTGCTCGGTACGCAACATTCTTACGTTCAGTCGCTAGCTTGCATTCATCATCAAACCAGTCGTTCCGATTTCTACGACTGCTGCCTAAGATGGAGTTGGCAGTACTAATGACAGTATTCTTAAGGCGTGTCCACTTCTCATCTACGCCCAGCATACTGGCCCCAGGACTTACTCTCCCTAAATCAAGCGATTCTAGGGCGAGTCCTAACGCATTACCAAAGGTGTTACTGGCATTTTCATTGCGCAGGGCAGCCGTGTTGATTCGAACTTGATCGGCGGATGCAATACGTCTTCGCAAGGCAATCCGCCCTCGGAAGACCATACCAACAAGATAGTGATCCGAGTCGATATTGGCGCCTCGGTACGTTCGTACCGTCATCAAGTTCGAGTAGTGGCGACGGTCTATCAACACGTGGTCTATTTGGTTACGAGTGACTCCATCAGGTGATACCCAGGTGGCTTTGTAGATATCTTTTCGCGGGAACCTGGTACTCGCAACGACCATGTTTTTCGATGCTGCCAATTCTAAGACTCGAAGTCCATTGTCATAAGTGTTCTCATGCAAACTATGGGTGCCTGCGTAATGCCTGAATACCAAACCTTTTTTAAAAGGCTTGTTACTAGCGGCCGCCGCAAAGAGGCTATGATCACACTTCCACCAGTCCCGAATAGTTACGGCACGTGCATGTTTTCATATGCTACATGTTATTCCCCCTATTCGTCTGATGGCTGACCGCCATATTAAACTACACAGTGTATATATTTTTACTTGCGATTATAGGTACTATAAGGCAAGTTATGCATTCGTGCAAAAAAAAATGTTTGAGATAACAATCAAACATGACATTATGATGATAGCGAAGTCGAAAAAAGTGGGTCTGTCTGTCTGTCAGTCTGTCTGTATGTCAGTCTGAATGTATCAGCAACTACAGCCTAAACGGATGTTACGATTTACTTCAAATTTTGTATAGGGTTTATACTTTATAGACCATTCCTTACAGAAGAAATTGAATTTTTTTTGCTCAAAAAATAACGGTACCTGCCATAAACCTAATTTTCTCGCAAACGACTCGAACGATTTTCTTCAAAAAAATTACAGATGGTTTCTATCCCATTGTCTTTTGTTAATTTGCAAAAAAAAAATTTTGCAACCTTACTAACGGAGCCTCCTAAAATAGAACCGTCATTTTCTTCTTGAGCTATCTCGTGAACGGGTTAATCGATTTTAATTTAAAAAATTATTTAGAAAGACTTAGATGACTTGATAAAACTTCCGTACCAACGTTTTGCAAAAATGCTTACTTTTAGTTTTAATTAATTTTTTAATTTATATTCTTGTCAATTCAATATTTAGAAAACGGCTTTACTAAAAAAAATTACTTTTTGTGCTTAAAAAGCAAACAATTTAGCACTTTTTTAAATTCGTAAAAAAAAAGTTTTATAAAAATTATTAAGTAAACATCGATTTATTTATAAACGATTGTGGAATTAATTTTTTAATAAGCTTGCATTCAGGCAAAAAAAAATTCTGCATACTTTGATTTTCGAATCTTCCTAGAAAGTAGTTTTAGCACGTTTAAAAACAATTCATATGATTTTATTCCTATTTTTCGTTTAAAACAAAAAATATTAAATTTATTTTTATTAAATTTAATTTTATTTAGGTATGTGGTAACTTGCTACAAGAGCAAGTTCGTTGGACCCAGTCGTGCACTTTATTTAATATAGCTACACATTGAAGTTTGCATTCTAATTTCTTCTAAAAATTGCAGAAACTATATGTTTTTGTTATTCACTTGCTGATACAACTGCGTGTATGCGTTTTGCATCAATCCCACGGTTTTCTCCATCCAACAAACAAATAATTAATATCTGTAAATACTAATATAATAAGTGATAAATCATAAAGCGGAAAAATACAATTCTTCACACACTTGAAACTTAAATAATATCACTATAGAGAATGATGGGCGTGTCAGTGTTCAACAAAGAAAAAATCCAAAGGCTCTACAAAGACCACAACAAATCATTAAATTCGGTTGCTTTATTGTGTTCCGATATCATTTCGATATTTGTATGATGATGAAGTGGTGCAAAGTCTATTGAACACAAAGTATTGGTTGACTCAAGATAATTCTACCAGGACTTATAAAAAAGAAACCACAAAAGGATTCAAAAAAAAAATATGATGAACTGCTAGAAGTATCTCTGTAAAAAGATAGAACTCTTGAGTTTATACACTTCGAGTGACGATAATGACTTCTCCCCTTCGCATCGAATCTCCTGGCACTACTCACTCCCGCCCTTTTGTTGGGTCACTATGACCGGCAACATTATATACATACATATATATGTCGGTTTCCACCAAATGACCAAGCGAGACATAAAAGATGCCGCCACTGGCGCCAAAAGGATAAATCATATAATTTATTTTTATTCGTTCGTTCAACCTCGCACATCGCCCATCATGAGAGAAGGGACTTGCATGCAATCGACTTATACTTCGAGGACTCCGAATATAGTCGGCAGTCGAACATATTGGACCCTCCAAGCGTCATTCACAAAAGAGTTGAACTTTCCGCACTGCCACCGTACCAAGCTGACCCTCTTTTAGAAGGAGGTTTTCCTAATCAAATCTCTGATGAAGGTCACCACACCGGAGATAGTATTTAGAAAAAAAAAACAACGATCATGTCAGCGTCAACATGCGATCGCGAGGGAAATTTAAACAAAAATGTATTTAAAACTTTATTTCAATCTCGGTATAGGTATTTTTTTTAATTTGATCTATTCACGCTATTTTTGTATCTCAGAAAAAAAAAATGGATTTTACTAATCCCATGGCACTGGTCGTCAATGTAATCCACTTGCTGGTATAAGTATAAGATCACCTCGACGAATATCTGAAACCCAAATAAATGGCAAGGCAAGTCCAAGAAATTATAGACATTGACGTTGAGTCGACCTTCGCGCACTGGACAAGACAATCGAAGTTCTTTTTTTTTTTTTGTTCTTCTTTAGTGTGATGATTTGGCGAAAAATAAGTACCAAAATGAGATGTTGCATCAATAATTGCGGCTTCTTAGAGGTTATAATCAAATTTCGACAGAGTGCTCTTAATGAATGAAATGAATAAACTTGAACTGAATCATCTATAAAGATTTTTGTATTCCCACGCATGTATCCTGATGGATTTTAAAGACCTTTTTGAAGCGATTAATTAATGATTGCGCTTATATGGAGGGAGAACTGACGAATTAAGTCCTTAATTGAAAGTTTGCCTTTGGGAAGTTTCGATGAGAAAATGTGCTCTGCTGTTTTGGAATTGAGGAAGTAAACTAATTGCTTTAGGGAAATTACAAATATTTGCAGACACCGAGTTGATGCTCTTTTCCACTAACATATATTAAAATCACTTCCCTTATCTGTTCCCAGTTAAACGGTCACCACGTTTTTTTATCCTATTAGGTATACAAATGTTTTCCATGTTTATATAAGAATATTACAAAATGGAGCTTCAATCTTAGATGATCTTATGAATGTTAATGCGACGGCGACGTTAAAATACTCATAGAAATGACTTGGATTTTCGATACCCTCTGAGCTATGGAAAAAGATTGGAAAATTTCGGGCTTGGATGGCTCAAAAGTAACAACTCACATCTCCAAAGCTATAACTGGTGACCAAATGCCTAATCAGTGAATGAAAATTAACATTCTCCCGATTACCAGGGGGACTGTTTTGGCAGAAAAAAACTGCGATAGAAACCGCAAACATTCAATCAGGCTGACCTGACGACATACTTTATAAAGATCTTTCAGCGGGTAAATTCACCACTGACTGATAGAATTTTTATAGTATATAAGAATCAAAAACATTCCAATTCTTTTTTCCGTATCAATGAGGAATTCACGAGTATCTATATGCTGATTTTTATACGAGCGAGTCAAAACGGAGGTAATATGACACGCATATATGTCACCGCAAAATTCAAAATCAAAGTTGGCATACAACAAGGAAGATTCTTTGGACCTTTGCTTTTTATCACAGTCGTACTTGAAGAAAAGGTAAGCACCTTATTCTTTGTTGACAAAGATACTCTTTCTATCATAAGTGAAAATCCGACCCATAAACTTTTTGGAGTAAGGACCAGGGTGTGAAGAAGGGAACCAACAGAGTCTTTTTCTGAAATGCGTATGCGAGAACCTTGTGTGTGACTGTATGTCATAAGCTTATACCATGTTTCAACGAACAACAGAAAATCCTTTTATTAGTGACTGGCTTTCAATGAAAATAGTTAGTTTATTCGTCTTTCTAGAGATAGACGATATTGACATCATTAATGCCATTCCAGACGTTTTCAGATTTTAAAAAAATGTTTTTCAAATGTAGTATAGGAACTGTAGCTCTGGATTGGATAAGCTCATAAAATTCCAACATTCACTATCACAGCATGAATGACACTTGTTTCGAAGAAACTGAGCAGCAGCTTTTCATTCAAGGTATGTACATACCATACGTACATACCAAACACATACGTATATGCGTCCATGAATTCCTTCTGTGGGACAACCACATATATTTTTGATGTCAAAAAACATTTCAGTTGGAAATATTAGCAGAAAGTTCATCATTATTTACCATAAGCCTACTATTTTTTTTTTTTTTCTTTAGCCGCACTGCACGAATGTGGAATAGTCTATATGTGATCATACTTTTTCTTGTTTGACTCGCTGAAACACTTTAGTTTCCGTAATTTTAAAATTAAACATGTGAACTTATGTTCGTAAAATCCATATAATATAGATAATTGGATTATCCAGTCTTTTCTTTCAACCAATCCTCAAAAATATAAAAAGAATCTTCTTTATTCAAATTAAACCCAAAACAGAAGTCATAATTAAATAAAAAATACAAATTTGAATGATATTTTATCCTCCGGGTGGTATAGCTATATCCACCGAGGGGCACAACGAATAACCAATTCATTCACAAAGGTTAAATTTAGTGGCAGTATGGTGGCGTCAACGACCTAATCAATTCAATATAGCCAAGACAATGAATTATCCAAATTCAAATTCAGAGGCGGCAAAATAGAATTTTTAAAAATTTAAATTTTAAAGAAAACCGCAGATTTAGGTGCCTTAGCTCTAGATAATTTAAAACTCTTTAACGAGTCTCTGTTTAAACAGCGGGATGTCGTGGTAAATATTCCTGGGAGGCGCACGGCGCATATAGTTAGATATCTTCAGCTGGAAGAGCAGAAGTCGTGTATATTATAGTCGGTGAAGATACCCTTTGATTATGGCTGTCATCTTAGTTGAATTTAAACCGATGTTATATTGATTGATCTCATCGGGTGTATATTTTATACGTGATGCATCATGAATGACAGATGGCTTCCGTTAGGTGTACTGGTTGAAAAGTTAAAGTTATTAGTACAATCAGTATGGGGAAGCATATTCATCCTGACAAAAGGTTTGAAGGTCTCAAAATTTGAATGCAGTTTTGAAGTAGGGGTTTGCTTCTAATGCGCGAAACAAATTAAGCCAGCAACAGCACCAGCGGCTGCCATTATTTTAGAACCAATAAATTTCAACAGCTTAATACAGATTAAAACGGCAACGCCAACTGCGCCGTTAGACCAAAGTCTTTAATTTTCTGTTGCACATTTTAGAAAGAATTTAGTATGAAATTTCAAATGTTGCTGGTGCTGGCGCTGCTGGTGGCAATGTGTTTGATACAAAGTTGCTGACCATCGTGCTGATTACTTTTGCCGGTGCTGGTGCGAATCAGATTAAAACCAGCACCAGCGCTGGTTTTAATCTGATTCGCGCATAAGTATAAAACTGAGTTTTCGGGAAGTTCGGTGTTTTGCAGCAGCCGCCATTTTAAATTTAATATTTTTTCGTATGTTTGCATTTTTTTTTACGACTGTGTGCGTTTTTATGAAAAAACAATTAAATACTTTTTTGTTGCAATTTGTTTAACCTACAAATCAGTTTAATTTTTTTATTTCTAATGGTAGTACCTTAAAAGTTATACGACAAAAAAAACGAGCAAGAAAATAGATTACCTTAGTTTTCAAATTGCTCGCGCTAACTTATTTCGAAAAAAAATATTAAGCGCTTTTTCAGGGACAATCTTTTTTACAAAAAAAAAGATATATATTTTTGTAAACTTGTGTTGATAGTTGACCTCATTTATTTGCAATTATTCAGGGAAGTTAGCAAAAGTTAGAAAAGTATCTAAAGTCAAGACAAGACAAAAATCATATGGAAGAGGGGGTCTCTCATTATTAAAATGTTATAATATTTTATAATGTTCTATATTTTTATTTTAAACCTGAAATGCATGTTTTTGTATTTATGTTTTATTCAATAAATTTAAGTTTATGATTTTTGAGAAATCGATTTTGAAAATAAAAATTATAAAATATTAAAATTATTTGAAAAATAATTAATTTTATTATATATAAACGTTTATATAGTTTATTTAGCTTAGCAAGATTCCCTTTAATTTTTTTTTGAGTGCAGTTTGAAAACAATCTATATGTGGTGAGTTTCTAAATTGTATCACCATATTTCGATGATATTTCACCTATATACATACATAAATAATCTATAGCTAGACAGGCCCCATTTCAAATTATATATGGCGAAAGCAATTGTATTATAAAAGTAATTTTGCCAGAAGAATATTTTAAAATCATAAATCAATCACTCATTTAAAATTTCCAACCATCAATCATTAAAGTATCTTTTATGTGTCAAACTACTTAGTTGTAACATATAGATAGTTACCTTTGCAAATTTATATAGACACCTTTTTTCCAACGCGTGCCTCTCACCTCAGCGGGTTATTTTGTCACAGCTATGTTTAATATGAACACGATCCTTGCTTTCTTTTTTTCAAACGAAAAAGGGATAATCTGGCACACGTTCGACTCTCCGACACCACTTGCACACAATCATTAATCAATTTGAAACAAAGCAAACAAATATTTGATCACAATCTTCGACAGAATGTGTTTTGTTCCAACATGGCAGGCATCTATAAAATTAAAATCTATCTAGATACATAAAGAAAAATGCTAATTTGAACAACATAATTACCATTCATTCCAATGAAATGGATACACAAATTGTTTAGCACTTTAAACTGTCTGATAGTTGTTGTATCTGTATATGGGCAGCAAAAATGCAACATCTTAAAGATGCTTTTAAAAATGCCAACACAATGATTTTCTGTTGTTGTTTTGGATTCCTTTATTATGTGATTAAATAAAATGTTTACGCTTTCATTAATGAGCCACGCGGAGTAACTCAATCTTGAATCTCACAAGCACCTTGTCAAGACTTTGTTTTTTGTCTTTAATCATAGAAATTAATAATATTTCCCGCGAGGTGTGCCCCTTCAAGTATAGTTTATACAAGTCACCTGTGGGCGCTGACAGCCCCAACCAACAACCAACGGTGTCCCGATGAGTGATTATGCAGTTTTGTTTATACGTCCGTCCGTGATTATTGTGCATCTAATGCGTTTAATTGTTGGTAATCTGTCATCCACTGTATAGGCTGAAAATAAAATCGCATCTGAAAAAAAATATCTTCTTAATTACCATCTATATGAGGTGCGAACTATGTACTCTTGACCCCTCTCTGTCTAATTAATCCTTGTTAATCATATAAAATACCGTTCGGATATTTTGTTTGTATGATTTCAAAAATCATTAAAAATATCTTAAGAGGGTGTTCATCAAACAAACCATAAAAATCCTTGTGTAATCCTGATGAGCGTGGTAAATGAATACCTATTCTTAAAAAAAAAAAGGATATGAGGGAGGGCCATACTTAATCTATTGTTAGTTGTGGTTGGCATTTTTATAGGATATCTTTTGTTCGAAATGTCTTGTGGTTTTTATTTCTTTGTCATCTTTGCGTAAACTGACGAAAATATACAAGCAACAGTTGCGTTTTCAAAGCGAATTTTGACTTTGTGTGGTTGCGCGGTAGGTCCTTTTTTCTCAACAGGTAAGTTGTAATAATAATTCCTTTCACCTTTTATGAATTTATGATGGAAAATATTTAGTAAATTAAATCATTTTTTTGAAAGATTTATCTTTGGACAAGGGATGGAACTATAAAGTATCTAACACGGTGCAAGTAGGTATAAAGATTTTAAGAAAGTGTATTCATTATTATTATTATTATTTACAATTAATTTATTAGAAGCGTGGCGAATTCTGTCTATAATATATTTTTTTTTAATACGAGTATTCACCTATCTTTGGAGGGTAACCTGGTTGGTGATTTAAGTGTAAAATGCAATTCTGTAAGTTAAAAATGCTCTGTTAAACAGAAACACCATGATGTGCTCACTAGCCACTCTTCAGATAGACTAGCGCAGTCCTTTCTCGAACTTTAAAAAAGGAACATTTTCAACGATCTCTTTGTCTTATATTTTTAACTTTGAATGCCAGTTGTTATCATTAAAAAGACGCTTTTAAAATTTAATTAATTTGGAACAAAATGGGATTTTAATTTATTGGTCCTTTTAAAATTAAAAGTGGTTTGTGCAATAGATAAATGCCATTTCAATATTTAGCAACCGAATAAATATTTAAAAGTGTTTGCGGAAACTTTATTCTTTTTTTAATTTAAAATACTTATACATTATTTTTTTTTTCTTTACACTATCAGATCTTATTCAAATGGAGCTTAAAGCAAGCATCAGCAGATGAAAGAAGATTTGCCAACACATATAATGTGTCCCACTGGCTCATCACTTAGTGCAGGTGTTAGTTGTTAGTAAGCACAATGCAACAAAAACAAAAACACATGCACATAAAAACATGAAAACATATAAAGTCAAAATTAAAACAAAATGACATAGAAATATTTAGGATCGTGGAGCACTGGTTCTGAAAATAGTTTTTAAATTACTTTTATTTAAATTAAAATCCAACACACCCCCATTCAAGTTATATAACTTACTCATCCGCGTGAGAGGCTCATGCATGCCATAATTGGTTCTGTGATGTTCAATATTAAAATGTTCAGAACTTCGAAGATGGTACGATCGTCCGCGGTAGTTAAAACCAATAAAGGCTAACAGGCTTTCTATAGTAAAGCAATCGTAATATTTATACCCGTAATTAAGAGTTGTTAAGCTTATAAATAAAGTTGTATGACTTTCATAGAACAATTTTAAATACAAAAAGTATGATATGATAACCTAAATAATTCATAAGATTTTCTACTTGATAAAGATATTTCCGTATCTTTAAACATAATGCTACACTAAAATTGTTTTTTTTAACCTGTTTGTTTAAAACGCAGGCCCATTTTGTGTCAGCCAGCGTTGTTTGTATTCTATTTCGTTCGTTATTTTTTGAAAGCTAATTTATTATGTTTGTTTTAAATTGCATACTTTTTGGTTGCATATTAAATAGTTGAATGATTGAAACAGTGAGTATCAAAGTCAGCGCATTTTTTCAAAATTTAAAAACTTGTAAAAGTGTAAAAATTGAATGTTCTTAAAACCAAACTATGTATAGTATAAATCCCAGTCGGCATTTTGGAGAATTTTTATATTTATAAAGGTGAGAAAATCGGCATTTGCATTTGGTTTTTAAACTTATTATGAAAAAATCCAATAACTTAAGATTTTAAAAATTAAGACATTTAAAATAGAATCAGATACTATTTTTTCGGATTTTTAAGTTTGTGACTTTCTTGTGGATTTTTTTACCTATAATTATAATTTTTTTGCGGACTAATTTCTGTGGCAAAAAGGAATAACAGCATAAGTAGACTTTTGTCAAAATTGAGTTAGTCACTAACAGCAAAATCCTACCTGATTTTTTTTTCTACTTCATTTTTACTTGCTCTTTAGGTACTATAAGGCAAGTCTTGGATTCGTGCAAAAAAAAAGTTTTGAGATACAATCAGATATGACATTACGATGATAGAGAAGACGAAAAAAGTGGGTCTGGCAATTCTGTGTTTCTGTGGACGGGTGGACCGATTTACTTCAAATTTGGTAGGTATGGTTTTTTTTATAGTAATACGCCCAGAATTGCCGTAATCAAAAAACTTATTTTTTCGCAAACGGCTCTTACAATTTCAACCAAACTTCATACATATTTATAATAAAGTAATGAAAGTCTATCCTAAAGTCAAAACCAAACTTTCAGAAAAATTAGTTTAACGGTACCTGCCATATTACGATATTTTCAAATTCCGACTATCTCGATAACGGCTGAAGCGATTTAAACGAAATTCAATGCTGTTATTTTATTATTTTATTTAGTTATTTTAAATAAGATGGCTTACAATTTTTTTTCAAAAATGTTTTTGTTAAGTTTTAAACAATTTTTAAAAAGTGTTTTTGTAAATTCAATATTTCAAAAACCAGGATTTTTATGAAATTTAGTTTTAATGTGAAATAAATTAATTTTAAGAAACCCGCATATTCACTTTTTTTAAAAAAAAGTTTTCGAAAAAATATTTTGAAAATAATGATTTTTTTGAAAACCGGTCCAACGATTTTGAATTTTTGTTTTTTCGTATTTTTTTAGAAAAATTGAATTAAAAAACGAACTTTTTTTAAAAAATTTTCATTGCAGTAGACATAAATTAGTCTTAACCGAACTTTCAGAATAGAAGGAGATAATCGTTATTAAAAAAGTACCGTTTAATTGCAGGTAATGTACGGTTAAACAGCTTCTTTGGAAAAAAAAATAAAAGACATCACCATTGGCAACAAATCAAACATATAAAATTTTATCGGCAACGCTTATATGGTAGGTACCGTTATTTTAAGACTTAGGATAAAAATAAATAAAGGGTATGACTGGGTTGCACGAATTTGCAGTCGTGTATAGTTTTATTTTTTTCAATTTTTCTCGAAAAAGGATTTTGTTAAAACTTTGAAATAGATATTTTTGCAGTACTGCAACTGCATTTCAGATTTTTGGTTATAAAAATGCACATAATAGAGATTTGGTGTTTACTGTTTTATACGAATTTGGCCATACATTAATAACGGCTGAACCGATTTCTTTAAATATTTTAGCTAAAAACCCGTTTTTTATAGGTTCCATGCACCATACAACTTGATCTCACATTAAGGCGGTTTTTTAAAAATAAAATGATGCCTAAATTCCGGATCTTCTACAGTTCTAGACTTTATAAAAGAAGGAAAAAATGTTTAAAAAATAAAAATAGCTAGTACTGTTCATTTAATACGTATATTCATTTACATATATAATTTTATGTCACTGAGTGGTAATTTCATTCCAAACGCCATATAACATTCACAATTTCACATACATTACAATGTTGAATATGAATAGGCGATCTTCACTCTTTAGTTCGATTTTGGAAATCTCCTCGAGTTTTTTTCAGTTATCAAAATTGAAAGATTTTGGATAGTGATGTGTTTTTAGCTTATTGTCTGGTAAATGCATCTTCATGAACCTCGTACTCGTACCCCTCCCTCTCCGGCTCAACTCCCAGATGTCAGGACTTTTAGCATGTTAACTCCTGAATCATACTGACCAAGTTTCTGAAGGAACGGCTCAGGTTTTTGCTAACGCACTCTACAACCCCTTAATTGATTAACACTTGTAAAATTATGACTTTTTATTTTTTGAAATCTTTGATTTTGGTTTTATGCATTCAACAACCTAATTTTAAGAGTAAAGCCGTGTGCCCTTTGCGTTAAAAGTGCTGTTAAATTTGATCCCATGTCTAAATTTTTACACTACTGAGGTGAATACAGACCGCCTGCTCGTTAAAATTTTAGCAAGTGGTTCATTTTTACATCTTTTTATTATTGGCCGCGTTCATTATTGTATCTTTTTTATAGATTGTATCCAAAGCGGTTTGGATAGCTTAATGTTGTTGTGAAAAACTGTTTATGCATTTATATAAAAACTGAGACACACTTGAATGAAATTCGTAGCAATTTTGTTTTAAAGGAACGACAAAAATTAATTAATTTAAATTAAATTAAATTGTTTACAATGGTCAACTATTAGTATTAACGTACTGAAGGTATCTGAACATTTCTGTTTAGGCTCTTGAACACAAGAAATCTCAATGGGAAATTTATATATAAAAAAAATCCTATTTAATTCAATTGACACAGCAAAAAACTTAAATTTTAGTCACCCCATTAAAAAAGGAACAAATTTATTTGGGATCAAATTAAATAACAATTTTAACGCAATTGGCACACGGCCTAAATTTCTTAAAGGAAATTTAATTCTCTATAACTTACTCTGAGAAATTATTTTTGTCAGATTAACAGTTTAGAAGATGATATGACGGAATGTTTGATGAGAAACCTCCCCCTCCTCCGGATCAACTCCCAGACGTTAGGACTTTTAGTATGTTAACTTATTTAAACACCTTAACAATATTCCGATCTTAAGCTATTCATTGACTGGGACTTAAATTGGTTGAAACATATGGAGGACTCACAGCTGTACCGAACCAAGTTACAAAAAAGTGAATTCCGTACATTAACAGTTATGAAGTTTATGAACTCCTTTAAATTACACTGTCGCTGACTTCCTTTTTTTGCATTTAAATTAGGAACGAAGCACTTTTTTGACTTATTCCAAAACGAACCTGACAAGAGCTTAACTTTGGGCACAATTTAGCAAATTTTAATGGAATTTCATATTTTATGACTACTTGGGGCCTAGTTCCGTAAAGTTAAAACTTTCGAATGATAACCGTTTCATAATGATACTATCTCTTATCGTTAAAGTATGATAGAGAGAGGAACGTTGAAAATGATATCGTCTTGCGATAATCGAGTTACGGAATGACCCCCCTGGAAAATACTAAAACTTTCACAGGTTGTTAAGGGATATACTAGGAAGACCTCGCTTAGTTTTTGACCTCGAGGACCCTGTTCTAACTTGAGGAGGGGCAAAACAAACTTTGTTGGTGAATTAGATCTGTATAGTCTTAATATTAACGGATATAATCTCAGTCGGCATTTAATGCAAGTTTTTAAACTTATTCGGCATTTTCTTAAGTTACCATGAACTTATGCATAGACTACAGTCGAAAAATCCCCAAAATAAGTCGGAAAATTCCTAATAAAAGTCGGCATTTCAATAAAACTCACCCCTCCATGGCTCGACCTAATGGTACGCCCCTAAATGCAAAGAATGCATAAATTCTCAAATTACTGGCATTCAATTTATTGTTCTAAAATTAATGGGGACAAAATGATTGTATTTTTTTATAACAAATGTATGGTGATTGCAAATTTTAAATTACTATACTTTGTCGTTGATTGTCCAGTACAGAGAAGATAGAAATGTTTTTTCTCTCATTCGCAAAAGCTCTCTCAGCTGATAGAGGGTTGCCGCAGTGGCAAAAACTAAAAGAATATCATGTAGGGTTGTCTATCTACTTTTTTAGATTAAATTTGTATCTTTATTTTCATTTATAAAAAATTAAATACGATTTTATGTTTTTGCATTGAGTTTTAGCTCATGCAGCATTTTATCAAACGTCGGAAGTTAATTATTTGAAAAAAATGATGCCCAATTCAATTTGTCTGATCTGATGACAAACTTATTGAAATTATCCTGTTCTACTTCTGGTGGCTCGGTTTTTTATTTCTTGGCGGCTAGTTGTGGCCTTTGGTGTTATCTTCGTTATATATAAAATGTTTTTGTTACAAAACAAATTCTGCATTGAAAAAAATAATAATAATAAAACGCCATTTTTTCATGGACTAAAGGTCATAAAAAGCTAATTTGAATCAAGTTACTTATCTTCGTTAGACACCGAACTATTATCTACTATACTAACTTCACAGCTTCTGTTTTTATTTTGTAGGTTTTTATATTTTTTTTTGTCCCGTCAGCAATTTTTTTTTTTGCACTTAATTTGTGATGATTTCGAAGCCATTTCAAACTAAATAAAAGACCTTATCAATTGCAACATTTAAAAACGTTTTTACACAGGGTTTCTTTCAATTCGTCATGTTGAAAAATTATGGAATTTTTAAAAAGCTTTCATAGATAAATCCTGTTGTACTGATGCACATTCAAAAAGGACAAACTATAGTTCGACGAAAACAGTCACGTCAACTTTGGCTGTCATTAAAATTTAAAGGATTTTGTATAAGTGTTTTTTTTTTTCATAATAATATGAAGATGATTTTTGTCTCGTTAGTTGCTTATCTGTCAGTATACGCTTGCGAAGGTGGTTCGCGGATAAAAGCTTGCAATATATTTTCATTATGATTTATGAAGTTATGATTATTTGAATATTATGAAATTACGTTTCGTTGCAATAGCGAAGAAGAAAAGGAAATCATAAAAATCAGGTTTTGACCGCAGCCAGTTCCTAAAACGTATTTGTATAGTAATCCCACAGATCCCAGATAACAAAGTTTGATAAGAAATAAGAAATCGTTTATGTACGTTATGCTACTAGAACAATCATTTCTATAATTTTTTTTGAACAAATATATGCGTTGATTTTCTTTTTTTTTTAAATTTCTTTTCATTCTTTACAGAATTTAAATGTTTACTATATTCAGACTAGGAATGTGATTCAATGAGTTGAACTTAAACAACAAGACTATTATAGAAACACAGCTGCACAAATTTAAATAAACATTTTTTTCTAACAGTCAGTGTTGGGGTTTTCCAAAAATTAATTAAAAATATTATTGGGATAAAAAAAACTGCCTTTGTTTAAAATGTTTGCAAAACCAATAACTGCGTATATAGATGTGTGTATTGCATACAACGATTATATATATACACTTATCCATCCACGTGTATTAACTTTATATGAAAATTGTAAGAAAAAAAATCACAGCTACCATACCACCATATTTGCAAAAGTTGCCTTACCTGCCGCTACGGTATAAAACATTTTGAACCACCATAGCTTTAGTTATGAATTCTGTTTATTTTTTTTTCATTTCATGACATTTAACAATTCCAATGAGACTATAAAAAAGTACCTACTTCACTTTTTGTTTTGTCAACATAATAAAATGCCCAAAAAATTACTCTATAATCAGAAAAAAAAATAGAATTTTGTAACTCAAAGATGTTGAATGTAAACCTAGTAGTTATACTTCGATGTAGGTATTTCCGGTGGAACAATCAAAATATAAACTTCTCATCTTTGTCACATTAAAAAGCAATTATCACTTCATCATACATACAAAAACAATTTCACTTAAATTCCTATTATAGAAGTTAAATTCAGCCAAAAGTGTTCTTTTGACAGTTTTTTGACAGAGGACATCACCAGACACATGAAATTAGAAAAGTCATTTCTTCTTGTTTAATTCTATCTAAATTTAATAACACCCTTGTGCGTCGTGCATAAAATTTAAATGTATAAGGCGGATACGTAAGTTTATTATTTATCTTTTTTTTTATTATTTTAAAATGACAATTTTCAAATTTAGGAACCGTAACTATGTGCACACACAAATTATGTTGTATAAGCTTTTTACCACAAATGACAAAACGATTAATTTGACATTATATTTCGATTTTCAAATTCGCTGAAGAGAATAAAAATAATAAAAAAAAAATCCTAACTTTACTTTTTCACATATGAAGTGACAATTTAATTAAGTTATAGAGCGTCAACACAAAGTTACTTTCGACATTTTTTACGGTCCAACAATATATGTAAGTGACGGACGATGGGCTTGTTACTTTAGAACTACATATACCTAACCTATTAAACATTACTAATTCAAATTTGGTTATTGCATGGTTAGAGGCTGTCATAATATAAGAGAAGCTTGTTAAAGGGGGAGGATGCAAACACTTGGAAGTTCTACCAAGCGTAAACATATTTTGGGGGCCTCTTATTAAGTTGTAATCACATTAAGTATACTTAAATAGCTTCTGAAAAATTTGGTACAAGGGATTTTTACTTGCAAGTATTTATTTTGTGTAAAAACAAATCCAAGTTTTTATGAACTCTTATAACAAATAGCCCAAAATAGTCGGAGAGGCGACCTATCTCATCGCGACTTTGGGAAAATTGAACAGTCCCTTAGTTATTCCCTAACATTTGCTAAACTGATGGTCGGACACAGGGGTGGACTAAGAGGCAGTGGCACCATGTAACCAGGGGCGGTAAAACGAGCTTAAACACCGCTTACCCAAGAAAAAAAACACGAAAAGGTGCTTTTGAGTTTTTATTGCACTGATTTCAATTATTTCAAAAAATATTCAAATGTTTTCATGTTTTGATTAATTTTTGCAGCTACCATATATGTGACACCGTATATTCGCCCTATTTCCAATATGATATACCGTTGTCTGTTAATTTTGTAAATGTCGAGGTAAGCATTGGAACAACGTCTTTCATGATGATCTTTATAGGTTCAGTGTAACTGTGTGTTTCATCTTCCAAAGTCAAACCAGCAACAACGTTTTTTCCTCTTTTCTGTTCTTCCCCGCCTTGCAATTGAAATTTGTAGCTCAGTACATTGTTCTCTTGCGTGTATGGCCTTTTTTCATTTCATCACGATATTTATTAAGATGAAATTCGAGAGTGCCTTAAGTTTTATATTAAACTTTTTTCTAGAGTGAGCCCTGAATCTTGCAAGAATTTTTGTGCTTATTATTCCAAAATATGGCACAAAGATGAAAGATAACTCCAAAACTTAAAGTTCCATACAACAGATAGAGTATATATGGTTGCAGTGCCTCTTGTATCCGAATTTTCGTTTTGAGGACCTTAAAGAAGTTGAAACTATCGAAATATCGAAATACGAATTTTCCTTCAATGGCTTAAAAGTCATCGAATGCTCGTATTGCTCATATTTAGCTATAATTTTCAAAAAATCCGAGAAATTGCCTTTAATGTCCGATGACAAAGTCCTCTGTGTGGCATAGAAATAACGTTCAAAAGCCGTCTGTCATTTGCAAATTGTTGTTGATTGGGTTTTGTTTCCTACTTTTCAAATTAATATTTATTTAACAAATTTATGGTTTTATATGTGTTTTTAGTTTGTATGGAATGTTCAAAAATATTATTTTGCTGTTACTGATGGCATCCCCTACTATAGTCTGCCAACCGGGGGGGCCCAAATTATGGTCTTCCTCTCCTGGGAAATTCCCACTGCTGAGCTAATGTCAAAATCGTCAGAGTCGTTGCAAATCCGTTTTTCTGTCTAGCTAGATCTATTTCACCGTACAATCCCGTAAAGCTTCTTTTCTCATAATATACACACATACCAACTTTACCGAAAATCAGTCGAAGGATTTGTTGCTGAAACAAATTTTTCCTTTCCTATAAATGTCATAGGTTAATTTAATGGGCTGTGAGAAGAATCGCCCAAAAACAAAACGCCCAAAACCCAAAAATAACAAATCGCCCAACATTTTTGTGTTAACTTGCATAATGAAAACATACCTAAAAAATTAATGCAAAATAGCCCAAAATTTAAAACGAGTCCCAATTTTTTTTTTTTGTTTTATAAAAATAATCACAAAACGCAAAATCGCATAATCACCCGCAAACCGATTTGGGTGATTTTTCATTTCTATTTTTTATTTTTTGTGATTTTTCATTAAAAAAATCGAACAATACAAAAAATTCTGACATTTTTTTGACAAAAATATTTTAGGTGATTTTTTTACTACTCGGTTAGTTCAGTCGATTGTGATCCCAAATAGTCCACTCGATTAACGTAGGTACCTATAAAGTTTTCATTATAGTTGGATCAAAACGTCAATCTGTTCTCATAGAACGGGACTCGGTTTTCGTTCTCTGTATTCACAAAATAACTACTCTTGGTTTTTACTTTTATTTGAAGTTTTTTTTTTTTGGTTCCGAGAACTAAACTGTTTGAGATTGATTTATTATTCTTTGCATCCTTTTCCTTCTGAAGAACCCCTTCTTGCTAAACCAAGATTTTCGGAAATTAGTTTCGCTACAATTTTGAAAAAATTGATTCGCCAAACAAACATGCACAAATGAGCAAAAATATCTGCAGCGTAACTAAATTCTTGTTGACTATAAGGAGGTCTAAAATGCTCTATTTTCATTTGTAGGCAGGTACACCTACATATATTCTATGTCAAAGGATGCAAAATATATCCTTTAAGAAAATCTAAATCTATTTGCACTGCAAATTTAAGAACATCAAAAAATACCTATAGTAAAGGAATGTAAACCTATGTATGTATATCAACCACGTTCATCTAAATTTTTAATGGTATTATTGAAATCCACAACTCAAAGGAATTCTCATAGTACGCACCTATATGTATATTGGAGGTCAGTCCACACAGTCAGTATACCACACAATATACAATGTGTACTACCTGTTTCTGGCGCTATCCTGCCGAGGGATCTCTTTGTTCACTTATTTGCTAATGACCATCTTCTTTGATCCTTCCTGAATGCTGCGTACATTATACCTATTTGCATTGATTTATTGAACCAGATACGCATAAACCAAAAATTAAGTAGAGCATGTATTTTTAAGGCGGCTGCTGGATGATGACACACAAAAGTGATACGGGATAATCCTTCAAAAACTTAGGACTGTTTAGGATTTAAACAAAAAAAGTTAGCGCCAGTATTAAAAGAAAATCATTCTATTTCATTTTTTGAAGATTAGTGAGATGTGAAATTTTGAGATATGATTTCATACAGCAAAAGCATTTTAGATAAAGGCGGTTAGAGATAAGCGATGAAAGAGACTACATATACAGATTCAGTAACAGCACGGATTTTATGTTGGATTCAAATAGCCTCAACTTATTGCGTGGTATAGTGACATGCAATGCATTTTCGGTTAACGTGGTAGAAAGCCTTTCAAAAATCTATAATCAGAAAGTGGCCGCACCACTGAGATAACTCACTTGGTCCCTTATGATTGTAGACAATATCCTGATTGTTCTCCCCTTAAGAATGGTAGTTCAAATGTACCTAGCTATATCGGAAATACGTATACAAAACGGTAATACAACGCCAGTGATTGCAGTTCGTAAGATCACCAATTTTAAATAACTTTTAAAAATAACTCTATTCTTTCAGTCGTTGGGATTTTCCAGGATTTTCATTTTCCCAAACCATCGGTTTTTTATCTACACTTGTTGGGGGGGCTGGTGTCAATAGACTTTGCATCCTGGGCTTTGTAAAGTGATCCTTCCATCTTTTCAACTGATCATTCACATTCTACATCGTCGCTGAAAGGTTGTCGTCAACATAAAGCACGGGATAGCTTGTACCTATACTATTAAAATTTCGATCCAGTGAAGTTTTTGGATCTATAAATGTCAGTTTGATTGGGATTCGATCTTCAAATCTTTTTTAAATTTTTATGAAAATACAATAACAATATTTACTATAATCTTATTTAATACACATTACACATACATACACAAACAAACGGAATCTACCAGTAGGTAATATAATAATTGATGTCAAATTATACCTTAATGAAAATGTGCTTTTCTATACCACAGATCTTACAAAAAATGTTTTATAAAATATGTTCTTTCCAAAACTTTTGTCATAGAAATCTGTTATACCTTCCCACCGTTTGAACAAAAAAAAACGAAACAGAAGCACTTCCATTAAATGGCTGTGTGCAATCACATTAAATTTAATGATCAGCACCACAAATTACCTGGGACACATATAGTCGCCCTTTGGTTGAATCCATCAACGCAACGCAACGGATCAGAGAAAGTCAACTCGTCGATGTATAAAGAAGCAACCCCTCGATGTCATGACAAATTGATTCACTTGATGACAATAATTGGGCACTTTGGTTGTTTCGTTCCGCGTTTCCTCCACATGACGATAATGATGAGGTTCTCAATTGGAACATTATAGTCCCATCCCAACAGTTATAAATTACCGAAGTAGTGTTTCAGCATAAATAGCCAGAACCAGGTGATCAGGCTACGGACATTATGGATGTTCCTGTATCGTGATTTTTTTAGCGTAGGTATATGGAAAATGTAACAATTGAAGACACGACTGGGTCGTACAAACTTGATCTTGTGGCTAGTTATTTTAAAACTTCACAAAAAAAAAGGTATGACGGTTGCACGTACCTATACTTTTCTTGGATGTTGTAACCTTCCACGCGCATATATTTTATGTTAAAAATTCTTTCAATTAATTTGATATGATATCAAAAAATTTAGATTACTTTGAAAATTATTCAAACAACTCACAGTTTTCCGCGAAATTCGTGATATGCCAATAATTTTGATATATATGTACGTAATTGCAATGTATATATATTTAAAATTTTTATATTACCAAAATCGTATATGTACTAAGATTAAAAAAAAACAATTTTTTTTTCGTAAAGGCTAGACACACAGACAGAATTTTAAGACCCCAATTTTTTCGATTTGCCTTCATCGTAATGTAATGTTTGATTGTTATATCAATTTTTACTTGCGCGATTACATAGGTATCTAAAGGGTTTTCCAATAAGAGGTGTTATTTTGATATTCAAAGAAAAATGGCATTTTTTGAGATAAATGATCGGATGTTTATTTCATTATAAGGTATGCCGTTAATAATGAAACACAACATCAGCCAAATGGCCGCCACGACCACGCTTACAGGACCATATCCTTTTCCCATAACACCTCTTATTGGAAAACCCTACTATAAGGCGAGTTTTTTCATTCGTGCAAAAAATAAGTTTTGAGATAACAATCAAACATGACATTACGATGATATTAAGTCGAAAAAAGTATGTCTGAAAATTCTTTCTGTCTGTCTGTATGTCAGCACATACATCCTAAATGGCCGAACCGATGTGCTTTAAATTTGGTATCTTAATAGGATTTGCAGACCATTCTTTAGAGGAGAAATTGAAATTTTTTGTGTAGCTCAAAAAATAACGGTATAAAAAAAGCTTAATTTTCTCGAAAACGGCTCTAACGATTTTCTTCAAAAAAAAAACTAGAGTAAGTTTCAGCTTGATTGTTTAATGTTCAGTTGCAAACAAAAAAAATTTTGGCAAGCCTATTAACGGTACCTCCCATAGAACCTCCCGTAGAACCGTTATTTTTATTTGGAGCTATCTCGTAAACGGGTTGATCTATTTTAGTTTAGATTTTTTTTTGAAAGATCTAAATGCAAAAGAGCTTAGTTTTAATTTGAATTATTTTTTAATTTTTTTTTTTTTTTTTTGCAAATTCATTTTTTTTGGAAAACGGTCTCACTACAAAATTTAATCTAAAAATCTTTAACTTAATTTCCTTTATAAAAAAATCAAAAAACATAAAAATCAGAAATAAATGCTGAGAGTAATGATTTACAATAAGGATAGTGTAGTAAGGAGTACCAAGAATTAGCTTCTCTTGCTCCTAGGACAAAAATTTATCTTCTTGAAATACTTCTGATAACGGTTTAAATTGAAAAGCATTTTTTATCTCCTCTGCAGTTGATGGACTCGGATTTTTTTCCTCCAATTGTCTACTTAACATTTCAAAACACATGTTCAATAGATTCCAATAACAGAGCAGGCTGATTAGTGTAGTGTGCTGAGTTGGACCACTCGAAGAAACTCCGAAACTCTATTCGCAATGTTTGTGATGAGCTTTATCTTTATGTATTAGGTCCAACGTCAACACGATTTTCGCGAGGCCCTTGCAAGCTGGAGGCCCCGTATAATATAACCCTCACCACCACCTAAATCCTCCTCTGGTGATTCACTTATAAAATAGGTGAGTAAAGAACTTGAACTAAGGCTGAATCATGAATGAAAGAATACAAGATTACGACACTTGGTTTTTTTTTTCAGCTTTTTGTTGTTGTGTTTTTTTCACTTGTGACGTAAGCACAAACAGAATTAAATGGTGGAATCTTGTTATGAATTTATTCCAACTAAAGGGAAAAATAGTGCAAGGTGCTTACGTCACAAGTGAAAATTACGTCACAAGTGAAACAACAACAAAGTGAAAATGCCAAAGTGTCGTAATCTTGTATTCTTTCATTCATGAGGCATCGAACTTAATGGTGAAGCCCGCCTTAATAATATGAACACTATGCGGCGGCGAGGGCGTCCAGAAAGAAATGATCTCCAGTAAAAACAATTTTTGGAGCAGAGCCCTTCGTCCATATTGCCGCAACGCAACTAAAAAAATCACCTGTGGGTCATTTTGTAACTTTGAAAACGATAATCGTGCAAACGATAGTAGTGAACGAGATCGCGTCTTCAATTTGTTTCACGTAACTTGTTTGTTTTACAAACAGTTTAAGCGCTTTCTGTATTTATTCCAGAAGCTCTCAAACCGTCTTGAAGTATCATGACAGAAATAAAAATGAAAAAGAGATGATGGACTCTGATGTAATTTAAACTGCCCACAAGCTAAACTGTCATAAACTAAGATAAGGTGTGAACGTATGTGTACAAACATTTGATTAGGTACATATGTGTTAAAAAATGTTTTTTAAAATGAATTTTTTTCCATAGACATGAAATTAAGAGAAAATATTCCTCTCTCGTTCTTCTTTCTTTCCCTATTTTTTGTTTTGAACATTGTATATATGTATATGTAGTAGATACCATAGACTCTATATAATATTTATTATGTCCTCATGAGGTTTGTTGTGTAATGTGTTTTGATATTGTTCTATTTGTTTACTTTATTTACATAATAGTGACAGTTATTATTTTTCATGAAGTAATAAGAGAATGACATTTATATAAAAAAATATTTATTTGACAGCGACAATTATTTGGAATTCATTTAAAAAGAGTTAAATTAAAATAACTCAGGGACAAAGAATTCATTGCACTTACATGAAGTAAATTCACAATCGTCAAAACGAGATTGTCCAGACGATGATCGTTTCCAAAGTTACGTGAAGCAAAGCTATCGTCGAAACGATATCGTCTGGCGATAACCGAGTTACGGAACTACCCCCCTGGAGCGTTGTGTGGCGCCACTTTTGTTATATGTAGAATTTTTCGTTTACCAGCGCAACTGCAACACAACTTTCGATCGACTCGAGCAAGACTCCAGTACGAACAATTAACAATCAACTATACTGACTGGCTTGTCAATTGGATGGGACGATTCCTATCCAACATTTTTTTTAGTTGCGTTGCATCGATGGACGATGGGCCCAACTGTCTGAAAATAAATTTGATTATTAAAATTAAACAATAACATAAAAATCCGTTAGTATAATAATTAACATAATGTTTCTTTTTCTTTTTGCAGTTGAAAAATAAATATTATTTTTATAATGAACCATTCGACTATTGCATCAGATAAAATTCCCATTACCCGGTCAAGCCTCCAAGGAGTCCGAGTATTTTCTCTGGGCCGAGTAATAAACCAAGTATTGGTTTAACATCACACAATGAGAGGCCAACCAAAGCGACCAAAAGAATTATTGAGACATCATTTTAATTAATTATCAAGTTTGTACCTTGATGAAATGAAAACAAGAGACTTTGGTTTCAACAGAATTTTGTTTCTTTTATACAAAATGGAAACAAAATTTTATAAAATTATTTAAGTAAATATAAATGTTATTAAAATTAGATGCACGACTGGGTCACAAGAACTTGCTTTTGTAGCAAACAAAAAGTTTTTATTTATTAAATCAACGAAATAGCGAAAATATCAAATTCTGTTATGTGCATTTTTAGCCAAAAACCTGAAATGCAGTTACATATATTATTAGCACTACAAATAAAACGTTCACAAAGTTTTTAAAAAACCTTTGGAGCCGTTTTCGAAAAAATTGGCAAAACTTAAATATTGTATAGGAGCCGGATTAAAACAAAAATGCGAATTCGGCCTCTAGGAATACACAAAAAAAACTACACACGTAGTTTGAAGAAAATCCGTCCAACCGTTTAGGCTGTAGCTCAATAAACAGACAACCGCTCATACGTACTTACGCCCGCACATCCGCACAGACAGACCTACGGACGGAATGACGAAACGTCCTTTTTTAGATCTCTATCATCGCAATGTTAATTTTGATTAAAACCTCGATTTTTTTTTACACGAAACCAATACTTGCCTCATTGAGCAAGTAAACATTAGTTATTGGGTCTTTAGCAGCTGCATTTGATTTGATACACAATCACAATGTGTCACTAAATTCATAGCTACCGCTATTGATTGTTATTTTGAAATAGCTATTCTTATTCAGCTTGTAAATTTGTTGTTAAGACGCAAATTCAGTGAGTAAATATTTGGCTCAGATTAAAAATGTTATTGCCAAAAATCATCAGTAGAAAGAACATCTGATTGGACGTGGCACATTCTTGTTTACATTTGACAATTAAGGCGTTCAGAATAATAATGGTGTGACCCTACAGGAATATAAAATATACAGAGTCATTACACTCGGAGTTCGGTCTCATTTGGACTGAGGTCAAATGGTTCCAGTCCGAAATTAATGGCCACCGCTACATTCGTCGAAGCCAAATCTTTGTCGAGCGAATGTAATTGAACAACAATAACTTTTCACAAAAATGTTGCACTTCGTCCATTTGTGTAGCCAAACACAATAGAACAATCAAGACAATCGTTCTATTGTGTTAATCAACATTATTTGACAACATATCCATATCCTCCTTTTGAACTTTAATTTTTGGCTCCGGCTCGTTTGACTTTAAACGAGCCGGACCTTGTTTAGAGTCAAAACATGAGTCCGAAAACATGACCCAATAAAGGGGCATATTCATAGACAATGTTTATGCTGTTTTAAGAAAAACTGGAGTTTATCCAGGAGTTTAAACTGAAACTAAGCGAAACCGTAGTTAAGAGCTCGATTTTTTCCCAAAAAGCTTGCCATAGACATGAAGCCATGGTGCCAAATGGCTCCGCTGGCTCGGATTTTTGGAAAGTTGAAAATCCAACGTGCCGGAGCCAAACAAGACAGTTCAAAAGGAGAAAAAAAATTATTTTTTGCCACATAGGCAATTTATTGCTGTAAAATAATGTTAAAATCGATTGACTCGATAGTCCGATATACAGGTGGCGCCTCAAATGCACGGAGTGCAACATTTTTGTGAACAATTATTGATATTCAAAAACATTGGCTCGGCAAATATTTGGCTCCGCGAAGTATGGCCCCTAATTTCGGACTGGACCCGTTTGGTCTCAGTCCAAATGACTCCGAATCTTTAATGGCTCATCGTGCATGGTTACCTTTAGACCATTATTTTTCTGGAAGCCTTGATTATCAAATGTAAACAAGAATTTGGAACGTCCCAGATGGTTTGAAGTGCTGCTGATGATTTTTGGCTATATTATTCTTAATCTGAGCAAAATATTTACTCAAAGAATTTGCGTTTTTAAAAAAACATGTATTACAAGTTAAAAAAGATTGGTCATCTCAAAATATCAATCAATAGCGGTAGCTAGTATATGAATTTAATTACACATTGTGTATTCAATAAAATGCAGCTGTTTGTATGGACTTAATAACAAATTTTTTTAACAATATGGTTATATTTAGTAAATAATTTTATAAAATTTCGTTTTCATTTTGTATAAAAGAAACAAAATTCTGTTGAAACCAAAGTCTTTTGTTTTGATTTCTTTAAGGTGTACAAGCTTAGTTAATAAAAATGATGTCTCAATTCTCAATAATTCTTGTGGTCGCTTTGGTTGGACTCGCATTTTGTGATGCTAAACCAATACTTGGTTTATTACTCGGCCCAGAAAGCTTAGTAGGCGGACTCCTTGGAGGCTTGACCGGTTAATGGAAAACTCATAATCTGATGCAGGAGTCTTATTGTTCATTATAAAATTAATATTTATTTTGTGTACAACTGCAACAAGAAAATGTTTTATAATAAAATTATGTGAATTATTTTATTAGGTAATTGGTTGTTGATGTTCTTTTTAAACTTTAACATTAAAATTTATTTTCAGACATTAGTTGGGCCCTTCTCTATATACTGATGCAACGGTGGTAAAAAAAAAGTTAAATAGGAGTCGTAGTCGTTCCTTGGAAGTTTTAAGTTGGAACTGACAAACCAACCGTTTGTAAATTTGCTGTCCTAAGGATATCTAAAGTGTCATGTTTTTGTTGCGCAGGTCGGAAGGTGGACGAGGAAATCGCAGTTACAAGAGTCAGAGTATAAAGTTACGTTCACAAAACGTTCATGCGACTTCCTTTTTGTTGCTTTGCACTATAGTGGACGAAGGCCCTTATATGTTTTTTTTTTCCAAAAATTGTTTTAACTGGAGATCATTCTATACGGGCTGCGCCGCTTAACGTTCATTATAACATTAAAAGTAGGATCGAACTACGCGACAGTTTACTTCAGCGACACTACGCATCATAGTTGATCACATTCCCAACTTTGTCGAGAAGTGTCCCTGAATCGCAGTTCCACTGCTGCTTAGTGAAGGTTACGTCATACAATCTGATCACACAAAGAATTTGCTGCCGCGCAGTGTAGTTGAAGTAAACTGTCACTTAGTGCGGTCTTACTTTAAGTGTTAGCATTGTATATACATTTCTATAGAATTTTTATGCTGAATAATCACCGCCTGGCCATCTTAAGAAAATTGTGAGTAACACATTTTTAGGTTCGTGCATTTACTAGGTGTCTATTCTGTTACCCTAACAACAGTCGTAAACATACATGATCTTTGTTTTGTTTACGACTCTTGTCAAGGAAATATGGATTTTAGAGCCAATAAAATATATTTAATATTGTTAATTTGTTTTGTTGACGACTATTGTTAAGGTAACAGAATAGACATTTAGTAAATGTAAGAACCTCCAAATGTGCGGTTCACAACTTTCTTTAGATGGCGCTGCTCCATGATTGTACTATAGAAATTTATATACAATGGTGTTAGATAATGAATACGCAGGCTTCATCTTTTAGTTCGATGTATTCAAATAAAAAGATTTTTGACTTAGAGGCATTTGTACTTATAATCGTGATTTAATGCCGCCGACAACTTTAGTTATCACTAGAGGCAGCTGTAGGGGTGGCGACACGACACGGGCAACAGACCAGGGCCTCTAGATAGCAAGGGCCTCGCACAAATCGTGGTTTATTGGTTTACTGGCTGAACTTTCTTTGATTCAGGCATTTCGCTTTGTTTTGTTTTTTTTTTTGTTCGTCAAATGTCAAAAAGTAGCAAGCAGCGCACGCCAAAGTTGAAGTTGAGTGAACTTGTATACTACAGCTACAGCTACAGCTACAGCTGCAGCTACATATTCTGGGTGAATTATAGGATTGGTATTATCTCTACTTTGACAGCGCTGCAAGCTACAGCTACAGCTACACCATTTTGTTCAAGCAGTTATACCGTCCATTTTGAATTTGTGTTTTATCGAAATTTAGAATTAAATGTGCAAAAATTAGGAGATTTTTTACAAATTTTTTGCATAATTTTAGCGGTAAAAACTTTTTTACAAAAAAGTTGACTGCATCACAAAGGTAGAGAATTTAATTCTCTATAAATTTGGCTATCATTATTACCATTTTTAACAAGAAATGCAGAATACGCCAATTAATCGATAAAAAACAAAGTCAAAAATGGCGCCATATCAATTTTGTTGTAAAAATTCAGTGCACCATAGCTACATTTATTTCGATTCACCGATTTTTTTTTTATATCGTGAATCGTGGATTCAAAATGTAATGCGGATTCATTTGCTGATCTTTCGAAAGCTCATGATTTTTTCTTTTGATTGCAATTCCACATCCCCAACGATTTTCTGTCACGTTATTTTCTCTTATATGCACTTGAATGCATTTACCGTAATAAAAATCACAACTATCCATCTCCATATTAAAAAAGAAAGAAGGTGTTGTTTGGTTTGACAACCCAATCCCCAAAAACAAACGTCTGAATATTTATTCCCGTTGTTTAATTGTAGTCTTAAAATTCTTCTTTTGAATGGATCGTATAGGTATGGTATAATGCGATAATTTGGCCCCAAGTTTTACAGTTCTTGAGCTGATATTAATAATGAAAATACAAAAGCAAGAATTGGCTCTCTTTATTGATAAGGAAGCGTGTCGTGCCGCAAAATAGTAAAAGGTTGTTGTAAACATTATATTTATTTATTAAATCTTAACTTTAGTTCATATAAATATACGTCATTTAATATGCATATGCATAATAATGAAACTTATTTTCAATCAAATATATTTTGTCACATGAAAAGTGAGGTTATGAATATTCGTCATATGCATATATTTTGTTTGGCGACGTTTTGGGTGTTCGAAACTTTATTTAAACACAGATGTCCCTTTAGTTTCTATGACGAAAACAGGCCTGTCCACAACTTGTCAATAGATAGTTCTAGTAATCATGAGGGGAATTCGAAGCAATTTTCGCCACGTAAGACAAAGGAGCTGGTGTCATTAAAATTCTTGTAGTCCTGGTCCATGGCGCAGCAAACCGTATGGAACCATATTTGTTTGTTTTTTTTTTAGTTGCATGTGTGAAATGTGACATTTCGATATACAATATCATCCACTTTTCAACCACTCCCCCCAATACGTAGCAGCTTATTATGCCTCTATTACACGTTCAAAACATTTTTAGTTGGCGATTGGCTTGACCAGCATGTTAGAACGTGTGTAGGTCCGGCCAACATAGTTGGCAGTTGGCGTGTCTGGTTCGTAGCTTAGTTTGGCGGTACCCTCCAACATGAGCCTAGAAGCGAGTGTTTTGGAGCGTGTGTGGGAAAATGTCAAGATTGGGAGTAATTAAATTATAGAAACTATTTCATTTGCGATTTGATAATCGCAGCGTTTGTTTTTTTTGCTGAAGTTGGACATGTGATCGGAACGAATCGAGAGCATGTTCGGCTTACGGTTGGGATCGTAGTAAGTCAATCATACTCGAACGTGTAGACTTTTAGTCTTTTAAACATTGCCTCTCTTAGAAGCATTTTTTATGAAGTAAAGGGCACGACTTTGATCGCACAAACTTGCTCTTTCCGCAAGTTACCTGATTGTTTAAAGTACAAACGGAAATATACGAAAAAATCGTATGAAAAATTATTTAAAGCCATGAATCCATGTTTTAAACAGATTCAAACCAAAATCAAAGTATGCAAACAAATTTCTTTATTGAATATGAGTTTATGAAAAAAAAATTCAAAATCGTTTCAGTGGTTTTCGGAAAAATCGAATTTTTCGAAAATGTTTTTTTTTTTAAGTGAGTAAGCAAGTTTCTTGGAATTAATTTATTACACCTTAATACTAAATTTCAAAATTTCATAAAAATCCATCAACAAATTTTCGAAATATTGAATTCACAAAATTATTTTTTAAGATTTATTTAAAACTTAACAGAAGCATTTGTGATACAAATTTTTATGCCATATTATTTAAAATAGCTAGATCAATTTCAGTATTGAATTTCGTTCACATCGCTTCACCCGTTATCGAGATAACCGAAATATAAAAATACCGTTATATGGCAAGTACCCGTTGAACGAATTTTCTAAAAAGTTTGGTATTCTGTATCTGATAGACTTTTTACAATTCATTACACATGTGAAGTTTGGTAAAAATCATTAGAGCCGTTTTAGAGAAAAATAAGATTTTCGGTAACCGTTATATGGCAGGTATACCGCTATTTTTTGACTTACAGTGTACTACAAAAAAAAAAGCTCTGGGCGTATTACTTTAGAAACCATACCTATCAAATTTAGAGTAAATCGGCCCGTTTAGGCTGTAGGTGTCGAGACAGACAGACAGACCGACAGAATTGACGGACCCACCTATAGAAATATTAAAATTTAACCAGAACATAAAAATCCAATTTTATAATAATTCACTTTCGTTTAATTTAAATACATTTTATTGTATCAATTGTAAGCAAAACAAAATTAATATTTTGATATATAGTTAACAATATGGCATCTGCATTTATTATGAAGGTTTTCAACTAAAGTATGCTTATGCTTCCAAGGAGTCCGCTTAGTAAGCCACCTCCACCTCCTTCTCCTCCTCCTCCGAGTAACGCACCCAGAAGTGGTTTAGCATCACACAATGAGAGGCCAACCAAAGCGACCACAAGAACTACTACGAATTTAGACATAATTTTAATTTGTATCTTGATGAAATGAAACAAGAGACTATAAGGTTTTAACAGAATTTCGTTTCTTTTATACAAAATTAAAACATTTTTTGTTTGAAATTATATACATAAGTAAACAATTCAATAAACCAAGTTATTTATATAACTGAATTATTTGATCTTTACCAGCTGCATTTGATTATGACGTATGTGTCAGTAAATATTTAATTCTATTGGTTGTTATTTTGAAAAGGCCAGGTGTGTTTAGCTTATATGAAATAGTTACTAAAACACAAGTTCTTTGGGCTAAAATATTTAGCTCAGATGAATGTTACCTACTCCAAAATATCATGTTTGATAATGAAAATTATTATGTTAGCGAAGGATGCTGATTGGTAATGGAATAGTCATACCTACTCGTATTTCTATATTTTATATATACAAATATACCTACCTAACATTAGGGACTAGGGTGCGGCCTGAGCTGAGTGCAACCAGCTTTTCGCTTCATCGCTTTTCGGCAGGATTTAGTGCGGTAGGTACTTGTAAGTTGTAACAATCTTAATTCCAGCTGGTTGTGGTCCTAGTGGACATCGCATTTTCTATAAGAGTTTTTTTTTAAATTTAAGTTATCATGTAACTCTCGCTTGATAAACTTTTGTGCATATATGTAGATTTGTATATTTTTTGCGTTGGAAAATGCAGAGGTGATTCAATCGGAAGGATCAGGCAGTAGGCACCTATCGAATTGCTGACACCAGAAAAAAGGAGGTTATTTCCAATTTTAAAATTGTATCCGGCCAATTTTTTTTTTTTTTTTAATTTTTCGTATGACAAAAGAAACATTGAACAAGTACTTACAATGATTTAATACATATAGGTACGTATAGACGGAGAACTAGCGACTTACGTCATTTGATAATAATTAGCCCTAATATTATCTACCAACAAGTGTGATATGTAATCGGGAAGTCTGCTAACCTTTCGGTGGTGGGTGTGGCCACCATGGACTGTTAAAGTTAACAAATGTATGGGCACATTATTTTCGCTGTAAACTAATAATGGGATCTTGTATAGGAATACAAACATATTTTACTATCGGGAGGGGGGTCTATCTTCAATCATTTCACCGGGAGGGGCAGTTTTCTAAAAAATAAAATTTATTTTATGTTTACAAAATTCCTGCACCTACTGGCTAAAAGGGGGGGGGTAATAAAATATGCTCGAATTTTGTCCCGAGGCTTGGCAGACTTTCGGATTATTTACCTCACGTGCTGGGAGATGATAATACGACTAATTATTTTCGTTATCAAATGACGTAAGTATTTATGTCGCCAGCTCTTAGACTATAGGTTTAAGATTTTTTTTCAAATACTTTGGAAATTAAAATATCATAATCATGTTTTTTACCAGTGATTGGCATATTTTTTTCAGTTATAGGCACCACATGTATCCCAATGATTGGCACTACAACATGTTTTTCCATTTATTTATTCAAGATGTAAGAAAATAGTAATTCGAAAACTATCCCAATGATTGACATAGTGCCAATCATCCCAAAGATTGGTGTGTTTATGAAACACACTTGAGCACTTTACTGTCATATCAATAGAAATCAAATCACAATCTGTCAAACAACATGAAAACTGCATGAAGTTGGCCGCGCTCTACTTCGTGCTCGGTCTAAACTCCAAACAAGCTCTGATCGAAAAAAGAAACATAAATTAAGCGCTTTGAGCTCGGAGCTAAAAAAGGAACACAGATCTATTTATGACAGCTCAGTGCTCTGCTCAGAGCTAAAAATGAAAAACGCCTCTTGACAACATATTGCCCCTCACCAAAACCTTCTTCTTGGTCTTTCATCGCTCAAGAAAAGGAGGGTGATATATGATAAATAACATGGTATTTATTTTTCAACTTTTATCAGGACAAATCTATTCAACTGAAATTCTAAGTATGTTGAACATCAATATATGTAATCGCACAAGGACAACTCGTAACCCAGGATTTTTTCATACAGCTTCCTCCAGAGTCAATTACGGATGAAATGAATCGATCAACTCAATGAGTATCGAAATTAATCAGTGTTATTGTCAGTGTTGTTATCAGTGTTTTGATTTTAATTTATAAAAAAATTGTATTAAAAAATATTAAGAATTTTGTTCCTTTTATACAAAATTTAAACATTTTTTATACCTATTCAATTTTTTAAACATTATTTATTTCAAGTTAAATAATTTAAATGAATTATTGGGCCTTTTGCCGCTGCATTTGCATTGTACACATGACGTGACAGTAAATACAGCAATTGATTATTATTTCGAAATGCCCAATTTTTTTCAGTTTATAAAGGTCTTTCTACGACGCAAATATTGTTAAGGATAAAATATTTTACCAGAACATACTCCAAAATTTAATATAATGTTTGATAATGAATGGTGATGGAACTGAACAAAATTGAATGAATGAGTGGGATTAATTCATACAACTATTTTTGGATGTATAAAGGAGTTAAAAATATAATCCATTTTATACCGCAAAGTGGTCTACTGTTGCTGTTACTGTCAACATTAAATTTGAATGGTCTCAGAAAGTATTGTATACTTTTAGGAAGTAAATATCTTTTATGTACTTCAAGGGGTTTAAGTAAGTAGTTATTATGTATGTATGTACACTCTCTGGTTCAATTAAATAGAAAAACACTTTTGGCATTGCTCGCATTTTAGTTATATCTAAATGTTTTTTAATAAGTAGGTAGTATTTGAAAATGAATCAAATTTTAAAAAGAATGACATAAACGCAAATCTAGTTATAACGTTGGTTCCACTATAGATAAGTTAACTTTTAATCGAGTAATTTTTTTAGTTCATTATAATACCTAGATAAATGGGTTGTAATGGTAAAAATCTGTGTAAAATGATAAATAAATTAATGATATTTGTTTGATTGTGTATTAATTTTTTGTATTTTTTTAATGAGTGCTTCCACCTTTAATTAAATGTAAATACGTACTTCATGAATTCAACAAGATGGTATTGAATTACACAATTGTTGGAGGTAGTCAAGTAAAATATCACTTCAAGCTGTCTAAATTTATAATTATAATACCCTTCAATTTGTTCAAGCTTAAATTTACAGTTTAAAAAACATGAATTTATCTGATGGTCTTTTTTTATGGTAAGTCACCATAAAAAAAAGACCATCTGATAAATTTACGTTTGTTACAGTCTGGTATTCACTACTTTTAAATTTACAGAGGTGTTATGGGTCTCCGAATTTGTTATTAACTTATATAAAATCACACTAAGAGAAGAGAACCAAAAATATCAAATTAATAATTTAACTATAAGCATTAAGTAAGGAATTACAAAAAAAATGCCGTGGGGTTGTGTGTTTTGTTATGGATTTCAGTGTCTTTTTTTATTTTCGCTATCCCCTGGAAAATGGGAAGTCGCACTGATGTAAAAAAGCTATCCCATAAGACATGAACTCCCCTATTAATAAACACGAAACAACAATGAGTTATTATTATAAATGTGTGTTACTCTCAAATGATAAAATAAATACGAAATAACTTTAACTCGCCGAAATCGGTAGAATAACTTTATGATATGAATTTCTTTCCTTTCCAGAGAACATTCTCACAATACACTTTCTTTTCACATTTCAAGTCAGTTCCGTCGCATGAAATATCCACTGTTGCCATTTTGACTGGATTCCAGTCAGATTTTACTGGATTTGTTTTTTCCTTTAGCTGGAAATGAAATGTTAATCCAGTCAAAAGTTTGAAACTCATTATAATAAATAAAATTTAAAAATTGATGAAGCGGTAAGTAAACAGAATAATTTTATTTCACTTTTTGCAATTTTGAACATGAAAGTAATTTTAACATGTAGGCAGGTATTTCAATATTATTACAAAAGATAAAGAGATAAAAATCCATTTAAAAAATTGGCATAGTTTGCTATTTGGATATAAGTATTGCCAATATTCAACGATGAAAATTTAGCCAATTAAATTTAAAACACTGAATTTTCAGCCAATTGAATTCAGTTGAAAACAAACAGACACACAAACAGGCTTCAATTAATGTCGACAAATGCTATTTAAATTAAAAGAAAAAATTGCGGAAGTAATATGCTGCCATAATTTTAATATACAAAAAGAAGTTACAAAAAAAAATTGCTACAAACTTGATTTACAATATTGAAATTAATAAAGAAATCAACGCCTCGAGCTCAGATTCCGATTTTTAGTTAAATTAATATTAATTACTTTAGTCATTATTCTACTTGATTCTACCTTATTGTATGTGCTGTGAATTCATAAAACCTTAAGTTCCTCTATTATTTTTGTTGTTTCTACTAAAAAAAAAATAAAATACTTTATTTGTTATTAAAAATGTTTTTTTTTTTTATTTGACTGGTTTTTTGACTGGATTATTTCTTTTATTATGTTTGATTGTTTTTTTTTTACTGGATTGAAACAAAAAAAATCCAGTCGACAAATCAGATCTGACTGGAATCAAAAAGTTGAGGCGGCAACACTGAAAATAACCCGAATTTATAAGCCGTTTTAGTACGATACTATGAGTAGGCAAATAAAGGGAGAGATAAGATAACAAATAGCGAGAAGATAATATTTGTTTATTAATGAGAAAAGTTAAAGAACGGAGAAATACTGATTCAGTGTGTTAAGTAACTGAGTTAAGGAGCGAATAGTGTTTTTTTATTAATAGGGCTGGTACTGACAATCTTTCCTAGACGAACTATATGTTTCGCGGTACGCTTATATGTTATTTAAAAAAAATCTTAGAAACTAAATTGAAGCTCATAAAATTGTCTACGCCTCCTACAGAAAAAATCATACTGATTGGAATGATCAAGCTGTTCTGACGAACTTGTACCTACGACTTCTGACAAACAAAACTTATTCATTGAGATAAACTTGCACTTTTGTTTGTTCCGACATGTAGGTATAGACATTGTGATTGTACACGTCATACTCGGCGGCTTCCGAGTTATGGAGTTATATAAACAAGAATTATAGATAATCATATTGCTTTCAAGTGCAAGTTAATTTCATGCATTTTATTTCAATAGTCATCCATTTTATGAATCCATTTTCGCAAGCCTATTAAGTGTTAATCCCAAGTTCAATTTCGTATAATTACTAAAAGCTTCAAATTTATATGAAGTTCGAAAAGACATCACACTGAAACATATCTAAATAAATAAGTAAATAAACAAATAAATAAACTTAACAGCCTTACTCAATAAAAAAAAATAAAATATTCAAGAGAAACACATTATTATAAAATTCTTCTTCATGTCAAGTCACATATATCTGTCTCAGTGTAGTGTCAACAAATCAGTATGTCTACTGATTGCATTCGCATAAGTTATAGCCGGTCAATTCGTCAATTCACATCGTGATTGTATTAGCTTCAGTTTGCTTAATTAAGAAACTCTATTTAAAATATTTGTGTAGAAGCAAAAGTGACATTTTATTTTATAAACAAACAAACTTTTAAGGTAAAAGGTAAATATGGCACACAATTAATTAAGAAAAAAATAGTAAGAAAGAAAAATTAATTAAAAAAAATCTTAAGCCAAACTTTAATGCAAAGAACTGAATATTTTTAACCACAGAATGGATTACAAAAGAGCCAAATGTTGCATTAAATATTAAAAATGGTGTATTGTGATTTCGTTAAAAAACGCAATTAATTTAATAAAACATATCTGTAGGTAAATATACGGTACCTATACCTACCCATAATTTGTATGTATATTTAGTCAATACGAAGTGTTGAAAAGCTTGATTATATTTATATTTTATTATATTTACTCCAAGTATTTTCTTGATAAATATTTTGTGAAATCAATTTCATTTCATATTTCATAGAACAATTCTATTTCAAACAAACGAATGAATCGTCTTATTAGTTTAATTTTATTTAAATGATTGGTTTAACAACAAATTTTACGAATACATATAAGTAGTTGAATTTACTGAAATAATTCAAAGGAAAATATTTGATTGACATTTAAATTTACTAGGAACCCAAATTATTAAAAAATGATTTCAAGATTTTTTTTTTATTATTTCATTTCTAATATTTTTAATTAAAACAGAATATTTTTAATTAAAACAGAATAAGACTATTTTAATACACAAAGAAGACGTTCCAAAATAGATATACAAATATTTGAAATAGTTCAGCTTTGATTTCGGATATATTCAAGGGCAGACCGGTCACCCGAAGAATAAAATCATTCGGTGATTGCATTGGTTTGAATGCAGACTCCATATCCAAATGCATAGGTACAATTTTATTCCCATCCAAAATCACAGAATTAAAAATGAATTGTAAATGAATTTACAATAATTTTTCGATATATCATTCCTTTTTTCCTGCCCGGGTTCCACTTTGAAAAACATGGTCATCGCATCGTAGATCGGGAGACCCACCCCAGTAACTTTCGCATGTACCTACCTATATACGGTTGCCAAATGCTTTAAAGATGGAAAGAAAAAAAAATGAGGAAATATTTTATGAAGAAAGTTAAATAAGTTAAAAGTTAAATAAGAAATATTATAATTATTATAATTAATATTAATTTAGTACAGGAAAACGTGAAATTAACTGTGCGTTTTGTGCTCTCAGTGGGATTTTTCTTTTATGTGGTAGAGTGTTGCCTCCTGAGTATAAAACATTTTTTTCGGAATCCAGATCCGCGTACTAAGAGCCGCCATTTTAAAAAGAGTTTTGACTTAATTTCACTCGAAAACCGTTAGTCTGACAAAAAATATGTCGAACACAAATTTGTAGAAAATAAAAATTATAAGCAAATAAAAACGAATGTTTTCTTAGTATTTGGAGTTTTTTTGTTTTTCATACCTATTACATAAAAAAAGACACTGTCAGAGGTGGTAGACAATTTTATAACAAATCTTCGTTTTTAATTTTTTATTTGTTTTTTTTTTCTAAAAACAAAGTTAGAGCATTTTAAATGGAAAATGGTTAAAAAAAAAAGTTTAAAGTTAAAAAAGTTGGAGCATTTCAAAGCGAAAACGGTACAAGATTTCTTTGTTATTTTGTTGTCCGAATAAGTGTTTCAGAAAGAAATACGATGAAAATAAAAATAATTTGTATGAAATAACAAAGAAATATTGTACCGTTTCTGTTTGAAATGCTTTAACTTTTTTTAAAAAAAGACCAAATAAAAAAAACAACATCTACCTTATATAAAACATTTACACTGAGAGCACAAAATGCACAGTTAGAGTTTTTTTTTGTGTCGTTTTCCTGGACTAATAGCCCTTTTCTGAAATATATTCTGATTAAAAACAATTTTCTTTACTAATGTAAAAAGCGCTTTAGTATCTCCCTATAGAGTACTCCATATAATTGTTACGTTCGGTGGAGGCCGATTTTGACAGTCTTTTGGCGGCCATGTTTGGCAGCATCTGTTAAAGCTGTTTTTATTATGTATTCTATTCAGCCACTGACCACTGCTAAATCATAACGACAAGTTATACGGTTTAATAGCAATGGCCGCCACCGACTATGTAAAAGTCAATATCGACTCTTTCCTATGTACCATTTATCTAAGTCAATTTATGGACTAATGTTAATGTTCTATTTTATTTATTTTTATTTATTTTTATTTTTTATTTTATTTTTTGTAATAATATGCAGCTAACAGTTCAAAAAACCAATTACAAGCTACAATTCAGTTTATATTAAATAAATATAAATCTATCTGTCTACAGAATTTATAATGTTAATAAGAAAGAAATACAAAAAAAAAGAAAAGTTTGAAAAATAACAAAAACAAAAATTCATTATAAAGTTATAATTTAAAAGGCAAAGAAAAATTAAGCAAAAATAGCAAAGGCAAACTTAAAATTATAATTATAATTATAAAGAAATGCAAAGAGGAAGAGTGACTGGGTACAATTCTTAGTAACTGTAGTTTCAAATTACTTTCGTTAATACCAAAGTTAAGGATATCAAAGGAGAGGAAGTAATGATTGTGAGCTAACTGCATCCGGGCACATGTTTGCAATATGTGCCTGTTGGGGCGAGATGGCCATCTTATATAAACTACAGCCAATAGCGAGGAACATCGTACACTACCTGTGATCACCTGTTTCAAATAAGTTTCGGTTAGTATTAACCTACGTTGAGATAGAGAAAGTATTTTAAATAAATTCAATCTGACCTCGTACGCACTGTGGTTTAAATATAATTTTTATTGAAGATAGCTGGTGAATTTCCGCTGAACTCTTTCTATCGCTTCATTATGAGTTTTATAGATAGGAGACCATACAACCGCTGCGTATTCCAGGATACTTCTACACAACATATTAAAAAGTTGGATAAAAGATTCGTGATTCTTAAAAAACTTTCCAATTCTAAAGATGAAACCCATGATTCTCGATGATTTTTTAATAATGTAGTCGTAATAGGAGTTTGGAATCAAAAATTACACCAAGGTCTTTGTGCTCCGTAACTCTCTTTAAATTGTAAGCGTTTATTCTATATTCAAAGTCAATGGGTTTCAGCTTCCTTGAGTAAGACAAAATTAAGCATTTTTTTATATTGAGATCTAAATTATTTTTTAGGCACCATTCAAACAATGTATTGAGGTCTCTCTGGAGTATAACACAATCTCTTACATTATTGACAACTTTAAAAATTTTGAAATCGTCAGCGTAAGCTAAAGACATGGAGACAATATTATTAGTTATATCGTTTATATAAATATTAAATAATAAGGGTCCCAGAATTGACCCTTGTGGAACACCTGAGGAGGGATAAAAAGGCTTAGACGATGTTTTATTCAGAACAACATTATGCTGTCTATCTGCCAGATAATTTTTAAACCACATTACAAGGCTATGGTGGAAACCAAGTTTATGCAATTTCAACACTAAAGTTCTATGACTTATCCTGTCAAAAGCCTTTGAGAAATCCGTGTATACCATATCAACTTGTCTGCCTTTATCTATTGCATCTGCCACAAAATGTGTAAAAGAAACTAGGTTTGACACCGTTGATCGGCCACGCACGAAACCGTGTTGACCATCACTTAGATATGGAAGTATATTAGATATTAAATCGTTATACAAACATTTTTCAAAAATTAGAGACAAAGCGTTTAGGATTGACACTGGACGGTAGTTCTTAATATCAGAGGGATTGCCATCTTTCAGTATTGGAGTTACAAATGAATGTTTAAGACATGATGGGAATATCTCACAACTTAAAGACTTGTTAAATAGTAGGCATAAGGGTTCTACGATTGATGCCTGACAGTTTTTATAAAATAAGTTGGGAATACCATCAGGACCCGCATTTTTGGTAGTGTCGAGACTATTAAGTACAGAAGTCAATCTTTCTTTAGTAATGATTGGAGCAAGAATATTTGCTTCTTGTTGGTTTGAACAGTCATCGCCACTTCTGATAATAAAGGGATCTGTAAGATTATAATTAAGTTTGAAATACGAAGCAAAAACTTCTGTTATGTTTTTATTTGAAGAATGGATTTCGTTATCAAGAAACATTGTATTCGGAATCATATTAGATTTTCGTAGTTCCTTCGAATAAGACCAAAAAAATTTTACGTTCGTTTTTAAATTTTTTTCAACTTGGTTAAGATATTGAGCATAATCTTAACTAACGTTCGCAAATACTTAAAAGTTATAATGTCATCTGGCCTTCTAAGTTTTCGAACCTTATTCAACAATCTATTTTTTTTTTTTATTGTGTTAATGAGATTGGTCGAATACCAATTAGGGTATGATGTATTACGAATTTTTTTAAGTGGTACATTTAAATTTATTCCGTTCAGCACCGTGTCAATGAAACTATACGGAACGCTAAGTTTGTATCTAGTTTATTGAGATAAGACCAATTGACACCAGCTAAGAATGAATTTAATCTTTGAAAATCAGCACGATGAAAATTCCGTTGCCGTGTAGCAGATTCCTTCATAAATCTTTCGATACGAAATTTACATGTTATCAAAAGCGGTGGATGATGTAAGTCAATTTTGGATAGCACGTCATCACATAGGGATACCATAATATCAGGAGAGCGGATAGTCGAAAAAACCAAGTCAAGCAAATTTTCATCGCAATTCCTGCATGAGTTGAATTGCAAAAGGTTGCAAAAAGATGTAGACATTAAAAGAGATTCGGCTTTAAGCGACGTATAATAACTTGGTACTATGCTATCTGATATTGAATCAAAAGCCCATGTGATAGTTGGAACATTGAAATCACCTAGATATAATACTTCAGAATTGACTGGAAATGATTGAAAAGCGGTACAAAAATTACTACAAATTTGGTCGTATATGTCAGAGGTTGTTTGAGGCCTTATATAGTTGCAGCAGATAAAAAACTTCTTCAATTTTTTTGGATTCGTTATGCAGATCCACAGATCTTCAAAAATTGTTTCTAGCTTATGAAGCCTCATCGCTGGTATATGGTTTTTTACGGCAATTAAACAACCACCTCCCCCACATGAGTCGAATATATCATTATTTCTATCTTTCCGAAACACATTTTAATTTATAGGAAATACTTCATTGGAGTTAATACTATCATTAAAATTGGTTTCTGTAAAACAGATAACATCAAAATCATTACTTAATACAGCTAACTTGATATCGTGTGTTTTGGTTACAGCTCTATTTATATTTTGATAGTAAATACTTAAATTATTCATTATATGTTAGATTTGTTACTGTGATTTGTACTTGCCAGTTATAAATGTGTTTATACAATTAAACTAAAATTAGTAAGTGATGAAAGTTTAAAAATTTTACTGTCGTCAGTCTTCCTCATGAATATATTGCCGTTTTTTCGCCATAAATATTTAAAAGAGTGTTCAATTTTGTGTGCCTTTGCTTTTTTGTACAGTAGATGATCTGAAATAGGAAAACATTCATTTATATAAATAAGTTCATCATTAACTGAATCAGATAATGAAAAAGAAAGAGAATTATCATTATTTGATATTTTAATTCGGTGAAGCTTAGCTGCAATTAAAAGTCGTTTGCAGACAAGCGTATTCTTCATTTCTACTAATATCGGGCCTGGTTTAGTTGATTTGCTGTGAAGCCTCTTAATATCAACAACGTCATCATCTTTTAATGGGACATCAGAAAGAACTGATTGCACTTGATTGATAACAGCTCTCAAGTCCATGTTTGTTTTCAATGCTGGAATGTTGTTTATAATTATCTGCTTGCCTGCTTCTTTTAGCTCCAGATCGTGTAGGCGTTGGTGTTGAGAGGCAATGTGATGCATTAAATTTGTATTTTGAGATTCGAGCTCTGCGATTCTCTTTTTGTTTTCAAATATTGTCTTTTTATTTTTTAATAGATATTTAAAGAGCAATAAATATATTGTTTTTTTCACAATTTTTACGTGTGTATATTTAGTTATTTATTTTATATTTTCAATTTTGTTTTTAACAATTTTAATTGGGAGCTTATGAAAAAGCGTGTTAACAGTTTGACAGATAGACTTTACGTGTAAACTGATGTAAACCTTAATAATAAAAATGTAAATCATAAACACTTCAACATATCAAAATGTAAACAAAACTAAGAATCACTCAAGTATATAATTTTTTATTGCAGATGGACAAGGCCGTAGCAGGGGGGGGGGTTCACAGGGGCGTTGTGTTCACTTGACACAGTGCAATGAGCAATTGTGTCAAGGCAACAGCACAGACAAAACGTAAGCACAACGGATCCTGAAACCTATTTTAGGATAAGTATAATGATTCCTCTTTTAGATGACTTTTTAAGTCAGCTTAAAATAAGATTTGAAAATCATAAGTCCATACTTTCCTCTTTGTGCATTTTTATTCCATCGATCCATGGCAAATATGAACAAAATTACAACGAAGAAAACTTCAAATTTTAAATATCTTTTTTGGGCACGAGTACGATAACTTTGGCGCCAAGAATTGATAACGGTTTTTTGTAGAACAGATCAATACAAGCATTTTTTACTATGGGTGGGGGAGTCTATCTCCCTCCGTTTGGGCGGGAGGGGCAATTTTATAAAAACAGTGCTAAAAATTTAAAACAAATATTAAAAAATAACGGTAATACTTACAACTAAGTTTTATATCTTTTTTTAAAGCCAATACTTTTTTCTATTAGATTCTTTTTAAATCAAGTGAAACCTATGCATAGTCTTTGAAAATACGGACTTTAAACTCAAAAATTGCGAAAAAAAAGGTAAAAAGAAACTTTGAAGTGTGATTTTTCAAAACTGTAAAACAAAATACTACTTTTTTTTATAAAATTCGTTGCTCATATTAATTTTAAATCATAAACTGAAAACAAAATGATTTTATGTTTTCTGTTTTTTGAGAAAATGGAAAATTACTAAATGTGAATTCGGGATCTCAAACATGGGCACGAGTACGATAACTTTGGCGCCAAGAATTGATAACTGTTTTTTGTAGAACAGATCAATACAAGCATTTTTTACTATGGGTGGGGGGGTCTATCTCCCTCCGTTTGGGCGGGAGGGGAAATTTTATAAAAACAGTGCTAAAAATTTAAAACAAATTTTAAAAAATAAGGGTAATACTTAGAACTAAGTTTTATATCTTTTTTTAAAGCCAATACTTTTTTCTATTAGATGTTTTCTAAATCAAGTGAAACCTATGAATAGTCTTTGAAAAAACGGACTTTAAACTCAAAAATTGCGAAAAAAGGTAAAAAAAAACTTTGAAGTGTGATTTTTCAAAACTGTAAAACAAAATACTACTTTTTTTTATAAAATTCGTTGCTCATATTAATTTTAAATCATAAACTGAAAACAAAATGATTTTATGTTTTCTGGTTTTTGAGAAAATGGAAAATTACTAAAGCGTATAAACAGTGAGGTATGTAAGGGGGGGCATGGTGCCCCCCTGCAACCCCCCTGCTTGGACACACTACAGGATTTGGGGTGGGTGCGAGGTGGGGTGGGTGCGAGGTGGGGTGGGTGCGAGGTTGGGTGTATGCAAAGTTTCTGTTGCATTTAAAGATACCCAAGCATCATTACAAAAACGAACCTACGTACAACATTCACCGTATACCAAAAAAAAAAAAGAAAACTCTTATAAGAAAGTAGTTTTAGTAATTTTCCACTTTCTTAAAAACCAGAAAACATAAAATCATTTTGTTTTCAGTTGATGATTTAAAATTAATATGAGCAACGAATTTTATAAAAAAAAAGTAGTATTTTATTTTACAGTTTTGAAAAATCACACTTCAAAGTTTTTTTTTACCTTTTTTTTTTGCAATTTTTGAGTTTAAAGTCCGTTTTTTCAAAGACTATGCATAGGTTTCACTTGATTTAAAAAACATCTAATAGAAAAAAGTATTGGCTTTAAAAAAAGATATAAAACTTAGTTGTAAGTATTACGGTTATTTTTTAATATTTGTTTTAAATTTTTAGCACTGCTTTTATAAAATTGCCCCTCCCGCCCAAACGGAGGGAGATAGACCCCCCACCCATAGTAAAAAATGCTTGTATTGAACTGTTCTACAAAAAACCGTTATCAATTCTTGGCGCCAAAGTTATCGTACTCTCCCCCTTTTTTGGATTTTGAGTTTACGTTATGGATGACAAAATGCCATAGACAAAAAGATACAGAGCGTTCAAAGAGTGCAATAACAGCTCTTGGGGAATGCAATAAGGATCTGTTTCCTAACATCCACAAGATTCTCAAAATTTTGGCGACACTACCGGTTTCCACGTGTACACCGAAAAGAACATTTTCGACAATGAAACGTCTAAAAACTTACCTTAGAAATTCTACTGGCGAAGAAAGACTAACAGGATTGGCATTAATGTCAATTCATCGACAAATTGAGATTGACACTGAGGAAGTTGAAGTTTTAGACATATTTGCAGCACAGAAGGCCAGAAGATTAAATTTAATTTTATAAAAATGATATACTTACATGTTATTTAATACTTTTTTTTATAATAAAATCTTAAAGAGTGATGATAAATGTACCTATCTAATAAATAATAACTTAAAATTATTTTAAAAAAATATTGGAAAAATCTTTTAGTTTTTCAAATTTGTTTGAGAGTTTTCTTGAAAAACTAAGTATGCAATTGTATTTTATTAGCAGTACTCTATACCTAGGAAAAAATATTGAAAATCGTTAATGCAGTTTTTTTTTAAACCGTTTTCTTTTCTAATTTTTGAAAAATATTTTGCAATTTTTTGAGTATTTCAATACATCGAAATCTGTAGTTCATCTGGAAAAAAATCTGAAAAAATTCGATATTCGCGTTTCCAACATATTCAAAAAATCTAAAAAGTTATGTATATGAATTTGGAAATAAAAACCTTCCTAAATTTTAAATTTAATTGAAATCGATTTTGTTGTTACCGATAAATTCTGATTTTAAAAAATCGGTTCTATGGGAGGTACTGTTTTAAGATAAATCTCGACTGTTTTATCAAAATCGTAAAGGCCATTTTTAGAAAAATTAAGTTTTAACAAACTGTTATATGACATTTACCATATTGTTTTAGAGCTAAAATTATAATTTCAACAACGCCTAGTGCGAGACTACTAAATAAACACTCTGAACCAAGTTTGCAAATCAGCCTATCCATTTAGGCTGCAGATCTGCAAACAGGCAGTCGGACGAACAGAATTTTTCAACACAATTTTGTCTACTTCCCTATCATCGCAATATCATGTTTATTTGTTATCTCAATTTTTTTTTTTTGACGAATCCATAGCCTTATACATAGAATAGTATCATTATCGCAATTAAAAGTCATGTTTGGTGGATTTTGGGTTAATGGGCTGTAATAATTTTATTTATTACATTTACAGAAAGGTACAGATTGATTGGTGTATGGAATAAGTATAACCCCCCCCCCCAGATAAAATTATTGTCTGGCTACGGCCTTGCAGATGGATGAAGTGTATCATATTTTAAGTAAACAAATTAATATTGACGGCGAACGACAACGTTATACTAGACTTTACGACATCGTAAGAAAAACAATCTTGTATGGTTTGAAACCAAACGATGAATTCAAGACACTGTTTAGCAATGCGAAACCTTATGGTTTGTATTAGTATTTTTCTTTAATAAATATAAACAAACATGTTAATCAATTATAAAATGCAAACATAAAATTAGACAAAAATTTTAGCTTTGTACACTGAAACTACAGGTACTTTATTGACAAAAATCTTTTGTTTATAATAAAAACAGTTTTGTATTGTTTATGTAATTACAATAACAGCTGTTGAACTTAGAAGTTAGTCTCAAAAACACTTTAGGGCCAATTGTACAAACATTTGAACAGCGATTCAGCTATTTTTATCTTTCATACTCGGCTACTATGATCTTGTTCTGCCCAACAGTAAAACGTATTTCTGACGTTCTTCATAGTTAACAACTTAAACAGAAGTTCTGACATTATGAGTGATTAGCGCATGCGCATCTTCTTCTTAATTCTTAATGTTCGTATAATTTCTAACATTCTATTACATTACTTTGAATCTGATTGCAATAATTGTGCTCCTATTTACAATAATTGTGCTACAGTGTCGTAGCATGGTGATCCAATTTTGTTGAACGGTGACAATTCGTCCCGTATTTCCTGGGACAGTCCTGTATTTGAGTAGCCTGTCCCGGGTTTTTATTTAGGAAATACAACGTACAAATGTCCCATATTCAATATTCATTTTTAATATTATGAATATTATTCAAACATTGTATTATTAAGCAGAACTTAAAGTTTCGCGTCAATATACAAAAGTGTAAAGTGAAAGAAAACTACCTATGTTTTTGGATGAACGCATATACGTACATAAATATGTCCATCAATAAATTGTTATAGTTGTACGTTTTTATGAGGACTGAAATATTGAATAAGTGTGTATAGTAAATGAAGAGCACGACTGGGTCGCACAAACTTGAAAAAAAAAACAGAAATGCCAAAATTATGGTAACAGCACTACAATTTTAAGCAAAAGTGTTTGAGCCATTTTCAAAAAAATTTGAAAAAACTAAAACTGTTTAATGGGAGATAAAACCAAAAAATACTACACACGAAGTACTTCACGTTTGAAGAAAATCAATTAGAGCATTTAGGCTGTAGAACAGACAACCGCAAATTCGAACATACGCATTAATGCACTGACGCACATCAAACATCAGTTGTGCCTAATGCCTCGAATATTACTTGCCTTTTTGAGCAAATAAACAAAATTATATAAACAAAACAGGTTCGGCTTTGAAAAATATGGTCACCGTAACTATTAGGGATATTATTTACGTATAACTCGTGCTCTTAAATGATCAACAAAAACAATTCGGCTACAGATCGCACCTATTTTCTTTTTTTTTTTCAATTATGTTTATGATCTTAAATGGGACGACAACTTTCCCACTTTACGGTTTCACATATGAAATCGCCGAGTTGACGACCAGAAAACGTTGGCTGAACTACCGAATTCAAATTGTTCAATGTCTGAAGCCAACTGAATGCTTTTTCACGTCATTGAATTTGTCTGTTACTCTGTTCCAGGACTCTTTACTCGTGAAACATTTTCGCATTTTTTCGAAACCTAGATTTTATTGCTTGATCCACTTTTACTATCAAATGGATCTAGCTAGAGAATTTATTTTTGTTTCAAATGTATAAAAAATATAAGACTGCTTTTAAATTAAGCAACTTCTCCGTTGCGACTTACGTCGATTTTGTTGTGTGTTGCTTCCAAGTCTCAGCATCACTTTTAAACCTTGCAACTGAATGCAACAACCATTGACGTACTAGATATGGACCGCCAGTAGCCAACTTCACGCGTGTTCCAACATAACTAGGGGCGCCATCAACTACTAGCAGGGAATCTGCGTAGCAGTGCTACGCTTGTTTTAATTAATCATTTAAGTTTAATTTAATTAGGTGGAAATTGTAATCAAACTAGTTTTATTTTACAAAACAAATCCACTCTATATGACATTGAGTCACCTGCATATGAATATGTCGACGTTTTATTTAAATTTTAAACGCGAAATTAGTACACGTATTTAACACTAAAAGATGATGGCGTATTTTTGCTGCTTTTAGATATACAACATTTTTTTGCCGTTTGTATGAAAATTTGAACCGACTGGCGGTCCATATCTAGTACGTCAATGGCAACAACTTTTCCCCAATGTTTTTTTCTAAATCCTTTCCATTTCATTTTCTCTATTTAACAGCACGAACAAATCCCATACAAAAATCAACCACCCGTCTACGACTGACGAAGATGGAATAAAACAAATACACAACATAAAGAAAAGCACAAAGCGTACAGACCGATAGAGTGTGCAACACGAACTGCCCGAGCAACTCCGTCTTCCCCGGCTACCACATACGTTTCTCTCCATCAAGCTCAAATCAACGAGTGAAAAACTAACGAGTTGCACACAGGAGTTGCTTAATTTTAAAGCATACTAAGTAATAAAAAATCGACCTGATCCCCGTTTTCCTGGGTCACCCTCAAATTTGTTTTCTCTGTTTTTTTAACAGCAGCGCTTTTATGTCTCATTTCAAATGCACTACATTCACACTAAACAGACTTAAGGATGCAGAAATACGGCGATGCAAAGGTTTATCTACCAAATATAAATTTAGAAATTAATGTGCAAAAATTAGGAGATTTTTCACAAATTTTTTTGCATAATTTTAGCGGTAAAGGTAGAGAATTTAATTCTCTATAAATTTGGTTATCATTATTACCATTTTTAACAAGAAGTGCAGAATACGCCAATTAATCGATAAAACACAAAACAAAAATGCCGCTATATCAATTTTGTTGTTAAAATTCCAGTGCAATATAGATTTATTTCGATTCACCGATTTTTTTTTTCTTTATATGGTGAATCGTGGATTCAAAATGTAATGCGGATTCATTTGTTGATCTTTCGAAAGCTCATTATTTTTTTCTTTTGATTGCAAATCCACATCCCCAACGATTTTCTGTCACGTTATTTTCTCTTATATGCACTTGAATGCATTTACCGTAATAAAAATCACAACTATCCATCTCCATATTAAAAAAGAAAGAAGGTGTTGTTTGGTTTGACAACCCAATTCCCAAAAACAAACGTCTGAATATTTATTCCCGTTGTTTAATTGTAATCTAAAAAGTCTTCTTTTGAATTTATCGTATAGGTATGGTATAATGCGATAATTTGGCCCCAAGTTTTACAGTTCTTGAGCTGATACTTCAGAGCAACAAATTGTTTCACATAATATTCATGTATTAATAATGAAAATACAAAAGCAAGAATTGGATCTCTTTATTGATAAGGAAGCGTGTAGTGCCGCAAAATGGTAAAGGATTGTTGTAAACATTTTATTTATTTATTAAATCTTAACTATAGTTCATATTAATGTACGTCATTTAATATGCATATGCATAGTAATGAAACTTATTTTCAATCAAATATATTTTGTCACATGAAAAGTGAGGTTATGAATATTCGTCATATGCATATATTTTGTTTGACGACGTTTTGGGTGTTCGAAACTTTATTTAAACACAGATGTCCCTTTAGTTTCTATGACGAAAACAGGCCTGTCCACAACTTGTCAATAGATAGTTCTAATAATCATGAGGGGAATTCGAAGCAATTTTCGCCACATAGGACAAAGGAGCTGGTGTCATTAAAATTCTTGTAGTCCTGGTCCATGGCGCAGCAAACCGTATGGAACCATACCTATTTGTTTGTTTTTTTTTTAGTTGCATGTGTGAAATATGACATTTCGATATACAATATCATCCACTTTTCAACCACTCCCCCCAATACGTAGCAGCTTATTATGCCTCTATTACACGTTCAAAACATTTTTAGTTGGCGATTGGCTTGACCAGCATGTTAGAACGAGTGTAGGTCCGGCCAACATAGTTGGCAGTTGGCGTGTCTGGTTCGTAGCTTAGTTTGGCGGTACCCTCCAACATGAGCCTAGAAGCGAGTGTTTTGGAGCGTGTATGGGAAAATGTCAAGATTGGGAGTAATTAAATTATAGAAACTTTTTCATTTGCGATTTGATAATCGCAGCTTTTGTTTTTTTTTGGCTGAAGTTTGACATGTGATTGGAACGAATCGAGAGCATGTTCGGCTTACGGTTGGGATCGTAGTAAGTCAATCATACTCGAACGTGTAGACTTTTAGGCTTTTATACGGTGCCTCTCATAGAACCATTTTTTATAAAGTAAAGGGCACGACTTTGGTCGCACAAACTTGCTCTTTCCGCAAGTTACCTGATTGTTTAAAGTACAAACGGAAATATACGAAAAAATCGTATGAAAAATTATTTAAAGCCATGAATCCATGTTTTAAACAGATTCAAACCAAAATCAAAGTATGCAAACAAATTTCTTTATTGAATATGAGTTTATGAAAAAAAAAAATTCAAAATCGTTTCAGTGGTTTTCGGAAAAATCGAAATTTTCGAAAATGTTTTTTTTTTTAAGTGAGAAGCAAGTTTCTTGGAATTAATTTATTACACCTTAATACTAAATTTCATAAAAATCCATCAACAAATTTTTAAAATTTTGAATTCACAAAATTATTTTTTAAGAATTATTTAAAACTTAACAGAAGCATTTGTGATACAAATTTTTATGCCATATTATTTAAAATAGCTAGATCAATTTCAGTATTGAATTTCGTTCACATCGCTTCACCCGTTATCGAGATAACCGAAATATAAAAATACCATTATATGGCAAGTACCCGTTGAACGAATTTTCTAAAAAGTTTGGTATTCTGTATCTGATAGACTTTTTACAATTCATTACACATGTGAAGTTTGGTAAAAATCATTAGAGCCGTTTTAGAGAAAAATAAGATTTTCGGTAACCGTTATATGGCAGGTATACCGCTATTTTTTGACTTACAGTGTACTACAAAAAAAAAAAGCTCTGGGCGTATTACTTTAGAAACCATACCTATCAAATTTAGAGTAAATCGGCCCGTTTAGGCTGTAGGTGTCGAGACAGACAGACAGACCGACAGAATTGACGGACCCACCTATAGAAATATTAAAATTTAACCAGAACATAAAAATCCAATTTTATAATAATTCACTTTCGTTTAATTTAAATACATTTTATTGTATCAATTGTAAGCAAAACAAAATTAATATTTTGATATATAGTTAACAATATGGCATCTGCATTTATTATGAAGGTTTTCAACTAAAGTATGCTTATGCTTCCAAGGAGTCCGCTTAGTAAGCCACCTCCACCTCCTTCTCCTCCTCCTCCGAGTAACGCACCCAGAAGTGGTTTAGCATCACACAATGAGAGGCCAACCAAAGCGACCACAAGAACTACTACGAATTTAGACATAATTTTAATTTGTATCTTGATGAAATGAAACAAGAGACTATAAGGTTTTAACAGAATTTCGTTTCTTTTATACAAAATTAAAACATTTTTTGTTTGAAATTATATACATAAGTAAACAATTCAATAAACCAAGTTATTTATATAAATGAATTATTTGATCTTTACCAGCTGCATTTGATTATGCATGTGTCAGTAAATATTTAATTCTATACAAGTACCTATTGGTTGTTATTTTGAAATGACTAGGTTTGTTCAGCTTTTATGAAAGTGTTACTAAAACGCAAGTTCTTTTGGCTAAAATATTTAGCTCAGATGAATGTTACCTACTCCAAAATATCATGTTTGATAATGAAAATTATTATGTTAGCGAAGGATGCTGATTGGTAATGGAATAGTCATACCTACTCGTATTTCTATATTTTATATATACAAATATACCTATACCTAACATTAGGGACTAGATTGCGGCCTGAGCTGAGTGCAACCAGCTTTTCGCTTCATCGCTTTCCGACAGGATTTAGTGCGGTAGGTACTTGTGAGTTGTAACAATCTTGATTCTAGCTGGTTGTGGTCCTAGTGGACTATAAGAGTTTTTTTTTAATTTTAGTTTTATCAAGGTATAACTCTCGCTTGAGAAACTTTTGTGCATATAGATTTGTATATTTTTTGCGTTGGAAAATGCAGAGGTGATTCAATCGGAAGGATCAGGCAGTAGGCACCTATCGAATTGCTGACACCAGAAAAAAGGAGGTTATTTCCAATTTTAAAATTGTATCCGGCCAATTTTTTTTTTTTTTTAATTTTTCGTATGACAAAAGAAACATTGAACAAGTACAATGATTTAATACATATAGGTACGTATAGACGGAGAACTAGCGACTTACGTCATTTGATAATAATTAGCCCTAATATTATCTACCAACAAGTGTGATATGTAATCGGGAAGTCTGCTAACCTTTCGGTGGTGGGTGTGGCCACCATGGACTGTTAAAGTTAACAAATGTATGGGCACATTATTTTCGCTGTAAACTAATAATGGGATCTTGTATAGGAATACAAACATATTTTACTATCGGGAGGGGGGTCTATCTTCAATCATTTCACCGGGAGGGGCAGTTTTCTAAAAAATAAAATTTATTTTATGTTTACAAAATTCCTGCACCTACTGGCTAAAAGGGGGGGGGTAATAAAATATGCTCGAATTTTGTCCCGAGGCTTGGCAGACTTTCGGATTATTTACCTCACGTGCTGGGAGATGATAATACGACTAATTATTTTCGTTATCAAATGACGTAAGTATTTATGTCGCCAGCTCTTAGACTATAGGTTTAAGATTTTTTTTCAAATACTTTGGAAATTAAAATATCATAATCATGTTTTTTACCAGTGATTGGCATATTTTTTTCAGTTATAGGCACCACATGTATCCCAATGATTGGCACTACAACATGTTTTTCCATTTATTTATTCAAGATGTAAGAAAATAGTAATTCGAAAACTATCCCAATGATTGACATAGTGCCAATCATCCCAAAGATTGGTGTGTTTATGAAACACACTTGAGCACTTTACTGTCATATCAATAGAAATCAAATCACAATCTGTCAAACAACATGAAAACTGCATGAAGTTGGCCGCGCTTTACTTCTTGCTCGGTCTACGCTCCAAACAAGCTCTGATCGAAAAAAGAAACATAAATTAAGCGCTTTGAGCTCGGAGCTAAAAAAGGAACACAGATCTATTTATGACAGCTCAGTGCTCTGCTCAGAGCTAAAAATGAAAAACGCCTCTTGACAACATATTGCCCCTCACCAAAACCTTCTTCTTGGTCTTTCATCGCTCAAGAAAAGGAGGGTGATATATGATAAATAACATGGTATTTATTTTTCAACTTTTATCAGGACAAATCTATTCAACTGAAATTCTAAGTATGTTGAACATCAATATATGTAATCGCACAAGGACAACTCGTAACCCAGGATTTTTTCATACAGCTTCCTCCAGAGTCAATTACGGATGAAATGAATCGATCAACTCAATGAGTATCGAAATTAATCAGTGTTATTGTCAGTGTTGTTATCAGTGTTTTGATTTTAATTTATAAAAAAATTGTATTAAAAAATATTAAGAATTTTGTTCCTTTTATACAAAATGTAAACATTTTTTATACCTATTCAATTTTTTAAACATTATTTATTTCAAGTTAAATAATTTAAATGAATTATTGAGCCTTTTGCAGCTGCATTTGCATTATACACATGACGTGACAGTAAATACCGCAATTGATTGTTATTTTGAAATGCCCACGTTTGTTCAGTTTATAAAGGTCTTCCTACGACGCAAATATTGTTAAGGATAAAATATTTTGCCAGAAGAATGTTACATACTCCAAAATATAATATAATGTTTTATAATGAATGGTGATGGAATTGACACAAACATTCGAAAAAAAGTTTGACTCCGTGCACAAAATTGAATGAATGAGTGGGGTTAATTCATACAACTATTTTTGGATGTATAAAGAAGTTAAAAATAAAATCCATTTTATACTGCAAAGTGGTCTACTGTTGCTGTTACTGTCAACATTAAATTTGAATGGTCTCAAAAAGTATTGTATACTTTTAGGAAGTAAATATCTTTTATGTACTTCAAGGGGTTTAAGTAAGTAGTTATTATGTATGTATGTACACTCTCTGGTTCAATTAAATAGAAAAACACTTTTGGAGAGCCATTGCTCGCATTTTAGTTATATCTAAATGTTTTTAAATGAGTAGTAGGTATTTGAAAAGGAATCAAATTTTAAAAAGAATGACATAGCGCAAATCTAGTTATAACGTTGGCTCCACTATAGATAAGTTAACTTTTAATTGATTAATTTTTTTAGTTCATTATAATACCTAGGTAAGTGGGTTGTAATTGTAAAAATCTGAGTAAAATGATAAATGAATTAATGATATTTGTTTGATTGTGTATTAATTGTTAGTTTTTTTTTTTAATGAGTGCTTCCACCTTTACTTGAATGTACATACGTACTTCATAAATTCAACATGATGGTATTGAATTACACAATTTTTGGAGGTAGTCATGTAAAATATCACTTCAAGCTGTCTAAATTTATAATTATAATACCCCTTCAATTTGTTCAAGCTTAAATTTACAGTTTAAAAAAACATGAATTTATCTGATGGTAAGTCACCATAAAAAAAGACCATCAGATAAATTTACGTTTGTTACAGTCTGGTATTCACTACTTTTAAATTTACAGAGGATTTCCGAATTTGTTATTAACTTGGATAAAATCACACTAAAAGAAGAGAACCAAAAATATCAAATTAATAATTTAACTATTAACATCAAGTATAAGGAATTACAAAAAAAATGCCGTGGTGGATGTGTGTTTTGTTACGGATTTCAGTTGCTTTTTTATTTTTGATATCCCCTGGAAAATGGGAAGGCCGCACTGATTAAAAAAAAAGCTATCCCATAAAACATGTACTCCCCTATTAATAAACACGAAACAACAATGAGTTATCACTAACAAACCGCATAACTCGTAATTTCTGTCATTTGTGTTACTCTCAAATGATAAAATAAATACGAAATAACTTTAACTCGCCGAAATCGGTAGAATAACATTATGATATGAATTTCTGTAAATGTTCCCTTTCCAGAGAACATTCTCACAATACACTTTCTTTTCACATTTCAAGTCAGTGCCGTCGCATAAAATAACCACTGTTGCCATGTGGTTATATACATGTAGGTATAGACATTGTGATTGTACACGTCATACTCGGCGGCTTCCGAGTTATGGAGTTATGTAAACAAGAATTATAGATAATCATATTGCTTTCAAGTGCAAGTTAATTTCATGCATTTTATTTCAATAGTCATCCATTTTATGAATCCATTTTCGCAAGCCTATTAAGTGTTAATCCCAAGTTCAATTTCGTATAATTACTAAAAGCTTCAAATTTATATGAAGTTCGAAAAGACATCACACTGAAACATATCTAAATAAATAAGTAAATAAACAAATAAATAAACTTAACAGCCTTTCTCAATAAAAAAAAATAAAATATTCAAGAGAAACACATTATTATAAAATTCTTCTTCATGTCAAGTCACATATATCTGTCTCAGTGTAGTGTCAACAAATCAGTATGTCTACTGATTGCATTCGCATAAGTTATAGCCGGTCAATTCGTCAATTCACATCGTGATTGTATAAGCTTCAGTTTATGCTTAATTAAGAAACTCTATTTAAAATATTTGTGTATAAGCAAAAGTGACATTTTATTTTATAAACAAACAAACTTTTAAGGTAAAAGCAATATAAATATATGGCACACAATTAATTAAGAAAAAAATAGTAAGAAAGAAAAATTAATTAAAAAAAATCTTAAGCCAAACTTTAATGCAAATAACTGAATATTTTTAACCACAGAATGGATTACAAAAGAGCCAAATGTTGCATTTAATATTAAAAATGGTGTATTGTGATTTCCTTAAAAAACGCAATTAATTTAATAAAACATATCTGTAGGTAAATATACGGTACCTATACCTACCCATAATTTGTATGTATATTTAGTCAATACGAAGTGTTGAAAAGCTTGATTATATTTATATTTTATTATATTTACTCCAAGTATTTTCTTGATAAATATTTTGTGAAATCAATTTCATTTCATAATTCATAGAAGAATTCTATTTCAAACAAAGGAATGAATCTCGTCTTATTAGTTTAATTTTATTTAAATGATTGGTTTAACAACAAATTTTACGAATACATATAAGTAGTTGAATTTACTGAAATAATTCAAAGGTAAATATTTGATTGACTTTTAAATTTACTAGGGACCCAAATTATTAAAAGATGATTTCAAGATCATTTCTAATATTGTTAATGAAAACGGAATATGACTATTTTAATACACAAATAAGACGTTCCAAAATAGATATACACATATTTGAAATAGTTCAGCTTTGATTTCGGATATATTCAAGAGCAGACCGGTCACCCGAAGAATAAAATCATTCGGTGATTACATTGGTTTGAATGCAGACTCCATATCCAAATGCATAGGTACAATTTTATTCCCATCCAAAATCACAGAATTCAAAATGAATTGTAAATGAATTTACAATAATTTTTCGATATATCATTCCTTTTTTCCTGCCCGGGTTCCACTTTGAAAAACATGGTCATCGCATCGTAGATCGGGAGACCCACCCCAGTAACTTTCGCATGTACCTACCTATATACGGTTGCCAAATGCTTTAAAGATGGAAAGAAAAAAAAAAGGAAATATTTTATGAAGAAAGTTAAATAAGTTAAAAGTTAAATAAGAAATATTATAATTATTATAATTAATATTAATTTAGTACAGGAAAACGTGAAATTAACTGTGCGTTTTGTGCTCTCAGTGGGATTTTTCTTTTATGTGGTAGAGTGTTGCCTCCTGAGTATAAAACATTTTTTTCGGAATCCAGATCCGCGTACTAAGAGCCGCCATTTTAAAAAGAGTTTTGACTTAATTTCACTCGAAAACCGTTAGTCTGACAAAAAATATGTCGAACACAAATTTGTAGAAAATAAAAATTATAAGCAAATAAAAACGAATGTTTTCTTAGTATTTGGAGTTTTTTTGTTTTTCATACCTATTACATAAAAAAAGACACTGTCAGAGGTGGTAGACAATTTTATAACAAATCTTCGTTTTTAATTTTTTATTTGTTTTTTTTTTCTAAAAACAAAGTTAGAGCATTTTAAATGGAAAATGGTTAAAAAAAAAAGTTTAAAGTTAAAAAAGTTGGAGCATTTCAAAGCGAAAACGGTACAAGATTTCTTTGTTATTTTGTTGTCCGAATAAGTGTTTTAGAAAGAAATACGATGAAAATAAAAATAATTTTTATGAAAATAATAAAGAAATATTGTACCGTTTTCTGTTTGAAATGCTTTAACTTTTTTTAGAAAAGACCAAATAAAAAAAACAACCTCTACCTTATATAAAACATTCACACTGAGAGCACAAAATGCACAGATAGAGTTTTTTTCGGAAAGTTTTACAGTTCTTGAGCTGATACTTCAGAGCAACAAATTGTTTCACATAATATTCATGTATTAATAATGAAAATACAAAAGCAAGAATTGGATCTCTTTATTGATAAGGAAGCGTGTAGTGCCGCAAAATGGTAAAGGATTGTTGTAAACATTTTATTTATTTATTAAATCTTAACTATAGTTCATATTAATGTACGTCATTTAATATGCATATGCATAGTAATGAAACTTATTTTCAATCAAATATATTTTGTCACATGAAAAGTGAGGTTATGAATATTCGTCATATGCATATATTTTGTTTGACGACGTTTTGGGTGTTCGAAACTTTATTTAAACACAGATGTCCCTTTAGTTTCTATGACGAAAACAGGCCTGTCCACAACTTGTCAATAGATAGTTCTAATAATCATGAGGGGAATTCGAAGCAATTTTCGCCACATAGGACAAAGGAGCTGGTGTCATTAAAATTCTTGTAGTCCTGGTCCATGGCGCAGCAAACCGTATGGAACCATACCTATTTGTTTGTTTTTTTTTAGTTGCATGTGTGAAATATGACATTTCGATATACAATATCATCCACTTTTCAACCACTCCCCCCAATACGTAGCAGCTTATTATGCCTCTATTACACGTTCAAAACATTTTTAGTTGGCGATTGGCTTGACCAGCATGTTAGAACGAGTGTAGGTCCGGCCAACATAGTTGGCAGTTGGCGTGTCTGGTTCGTAGCTTAGTTTGGCGGTACCCTCCAACATGAGCCTAGAAGCGAGTGTTTTGGAGCGTGTATGGGAAAATGTCAAGATTGGGAGTAATTAAATTATAGAAACTTTTTCATTTGCGATTTGATAATCGCAGCTTTTGTTTTTTTTTGGCTGAAGTTTGACATGTGATTGGAACGAATCGAGAGCATGTTCGGCTTACGGTTGGGATCGTAGTAAGTCAATCATACTCGAACGTGTAGACTTTTAGGCTTTTATACGGTGCCTCTCATAGAACCATTTTTTATAAAGTAAAGGGCACGACTTTGGTCGCACAAACTTGCTCTTTCCGCAAGTTACCTGATTGTTTAAAGTACAAACGGAAATATACGAAAAAATCGTATGAAAAATTATTAAAAGCCATAAATCCATGTTTTTAACAGATTCAAACCAAAATCAAAGTATGCAAACAAATTTCTTTATTAAATATGAGTTCAGTGGTTTTCGGAAAAATCGAATTTTTCGAAAATGTTTTTTTTTTTTAAGTGAGAAGCAAGTTTCTTGGAATTAATTTATTACACCTTAATACTAAATTTCATAAAAATCCATCAACAAATTTTTAAAATTTTGAATTCACAAAATTATTTTTTAAGAATTATTTAAAACTTAACAAAAGCATTTGTGATACAAATTTTTATGCCATATTATTTAAAATAGCTAGATCAATTTCAGTATTGAATTTCGTTCACATCGCTTCACCCGTTATCGAGATAACTGAAATATAAAAATACCGCTATATGGCAAGTACCCGTTAAACGAATTTTCTAGAAAGTTTGGTATTCTGTATCTGATAGACTTTCTACCTTTCATTACACATGTGAAGTTTGGTAAAAATCATTAGAGCCGTTTTCGAGAAAAATAAGATTTTCGGTAACCGTTATATGGCAGGTATACCGCTATTTTTTTACTTACAGTGTACTACAAAAAAAAGCTCTGGGCGTATTACTTTAGAAACCATACCTATCAAATTTAGAGTAAATCGGCCCGTTTATGCTGTAGGTGTCGAGACAGACAGACAGACCTACAGAATTGACGGACCCACTTTTTTCGTCTCCTCTATCATCGTAATAAATATCGCATTGTTATCTCAAAACTTTTTTTTTTCACGTATCCAAGACTTGCCTTATGGTACCTTACCTATACATACATATAAAATAGAGCAAGTAAAAATTGAACCTTCAGGCATCACATTCCGTCGACTTACTACTATGATGAAGCCCTCGTATTAACAAAATTTATTGTTATGAAAGTATACCTAGCTAAGTACCTATAGATATATTAAAATTTAACCAGAACATCAAAATCCAATTTGATAATAATTCACTTTATTTTAATTTCAATACATTTTATTGTAGCAATTGTAAGCAAAACAAAATTAATATTTTGATATATAGTTAACAATATGGCATCTGCATTTATTATGAAGGTTTTCAACTAAAGTATGCCTCCAAGGAGTCCGCTTAATAAGCCACCTCCACCTCCTTATCCTCCTCTTACGAGTAACCCACCCAGAAGTGGTTTAGCATCACACAATGAGAGGCCAACCAAAGCGACCACAAGAACTACTACGAATTTAGACATAATTTTAATTTGTATCTTGATGAAATGAAACAAGAGACTATAAGGTTTTAACAGAATTTCGTTTCTTTTATACAAAATTAAAACATTTTTTGTTTGAAATTATATACATAAGTAAACAATTCAATAAACCAAGTTATTTATATAAATGAATTATTTGATCTTTACCAGCTGCATTTGATTATGCATGTGTCAGTAAATATTTAATTCTATACAAGTACCTATTGGTTGTTATTTTGAAATGACTAGGTTTGTTCAGCTTTTATGAAAGTGTTACTAAAACGCAAGTTCTTTTGGCTAAAATATTTAGCTCAGATGAATGTTACCTACTCCAAAATATCATGTTTGATAATGAAAATTATTATGTTAGCGAAGGATGGTGATTGGTAATGGAATAGTCATATACCTACTCGTATTTCTATATTTTATATATACAAATATACCTATACCTAACATTAGGGACTAGGGTGCGGCCTGAGCTGAGTGCAACCAGCTTTTCGCTTCATCGCTTTCCGGCAGGATTTAGTGCGGTAGGTACTTGTAAGTTGTAACAATCTTAATTCCAGCTGGTTGTGGTCCTAGTGGACATCGCATTTTCTATAAGAGTTTTTTTTTTATTTTAATTATCATGTAACTCTCGCTTGAGAAACTTTTGTGCATATATGTAGATTTGTATATTTTTTGCGTTGGAAAATGCAGAGGTGATTCAATCGGAAGGATCAGGCAGTAGGCACCTATCGAATTGCTGACACCAGAAAAAAGGAGGATATTTCCAATTTTAAAATTGTATCCGGCCAATTTTTTTTTTTTTTTTAATTTTTCGTATGACAAAAGAAACATTGAACAAGTACAATGATTTAATACATATAGGTACGTATAGACGGAGAACTAGCGACTTACGTCATTTGATAATAATTAGCCCTAATATCATATACCAACAAGTGTGATATGTAATCGGGAAGTCTGCTAACCTTTCGGTGGTGGGTGTGGCCATACCATGGACTGTTAAAGTTAAAAAATGTATGGGGACATTTTTAGCACTGCAAACTAATAATGGGATCTTGTATAGGAATACAAACATATACTACCGGGAGGGGGGTCTATCTCCCCTCATTTCACTGGGAGGGGTAATTTTCTAAAAAATAAAATTTATTTTATGTTTACAAAATTGCACCTACTGGCAAAAAGGGGGAGTAATAAAATATGCTCGAATTTTGTCCCTTAATAAGATCTCATTATTAGTATGCAACGACAAAATTTTCCCTTACAAGCCCAATACAATTTTTAACACCTTTGAGGGTGCGTGGTGGCCACACCGACCACTGGAGGCTTGACAGACTTCCGGATTATTTATCACACGTGCTGGGAGATGATAATACCTACGACTTATTAGTTATTTTCGTTATCAAATGACGTAAGTATTTTTGTCGGTTTTAGATTTTTTTCAAAAACTTTGGAAATTAAAATATCATAATCATGTTTTTTACCAGTGATTGGTATATTTTTTCAGTTATTGACACCACATGTATCCCAATGATTGACACTACAACATGGTTTTCCATTTATTTATTCAAGATGTAAGAAAATAGTAATTCGAAAACTATCCCAATGATTGACATAGTGCCAATCATCCCAAAGATTGGCACGCTAAAAAATGATTGGCATTGTAGCCAATGATTAACATAGTGCCAATCAACCTAATGATTGGCACTCTTACCACTAGTTGGCACGTTAGCCAATGTTTAGCATAGTCCCAATCAATGCAATAGCCCAGTTTATATTTCTAAGATCTCCGAGATCTCCGTATGCTCAGCAATATAAACCCAATTTCTCAGTGAAATTTTACACTACTGCTGCCAAAAAACTGAGCCTGAAAAATTTTGGATTCGTTTGCTCAGAAATATAAACTCGCCCAATGATTGGCACTTTTACCAGTGATTGGCATGTGCCAATAATATGAAAATCAATAATTATAATTCCAATTGTTAACACAGCCTAATAATTAATCAACATAATTTAGCAAAAATTTTAAAATTTATTGGCGCAAAATTATAGTCGCTCCGTTTTAAATCAGTTAAGTTAATCATAACAAACATTAACTTAACATTATCACTAGGTGGTAAGTTTGTATCATATTTTTAAACAATTTATAGACTTTCCTTCCAGTGAGAGATTTTGTTGTTGGAATTAAACATTGTTTGTGTATTGTGTGTAGTTTCGTTCTCTTTCGAGAGAGTGGGTAGTTTTCTGTAGACTCGAAAATAGGGAAAAAGATAAAATGGCGATTTCCTGGTATTAATTTCTTTTTAGGACCGTGTTATATTGACTATAATTTTGCGACATTATTTTTAACTACAAACATATTTGTATCACCACCTTCCTTATGGATTTCTTAAAAAAAGGCGTGAACTTTTGATTGAATTTTGACAAACTATTTGTCACCCACCGCTGCCAAAATTTAAAAGCAAAAACAAATGAACCCAAATAACGCAGAAATAATTAAATTAATTAAACGTGGCAAACGTTTTTAGAAAGATTTCAAAATACAAGTTATATACATTATTTAATTTCTAATTGCCAATAATTGGGGTGGTGCCACCAATAGGGCCGTTCCTACCTTTTTTTATTAATTTGTTTTTGTTTCTTTGAGCGGAACGTGACAGCTGATTCACAAATTAGCACATCACATATATGCATACAAAAAAAAAAAGTAAGCTGGGCGGCGTTCACTGACCAATGGCAAAACCAGAAATTCAGGTTGTTGTCAGTTATAGGACATCAGCGTCAGTTTACTGACGCTCTTGTCAAAAAAGTGTGCCAGTTGTCCCATGCGCAACTGACTCGATTTAGGTGTGTCAAAAAACACGTCAATTACATGACATCCAAAACTGACGTCCCAAAACTGACTATCACACTACGCATCGGCATGACTTCACTGACTCCTCACTTATTACGAATATTTTGTATTGTTGCACTTGTTCGTCCTATTTTTGACTATTGCATTGCAGTTGTGGTGTGGTCGTGTGGTGTCCTAGCTATGAAATAGCCATTAATAAAATTGAAAGCGTTCAAAAACGATTTTTGTGTGTTTTGCTCTTCGTCATCTATCTTGGGATCTTAAGGCTTTTTTCTTTTTTAGCTCTGAGCATGTAGAGTGAGCTCTGAGCAGAGTACGCTCCGAGCGCTCTGATCTATTTTATGAAACAAAATTGAGCACTTTACTGTCATATCCATAGTATATAAATTTATATGTATATGTTTATGTTTATATACAATAGTCATATCAATAGAAATCAAATCACAATCTGTCAAACAACATGAAAACTGCATGAAGTTGGCCGCGCTCTACTTCGTGCTCGGTCTACGCTCCAAGCAAGCTCTGATCGAAAAAAGAAACATAAATTAAGCGCTTTGAGCTCGGAGCTAAAAAAAAAACACAGATCTATTTTTGACAGCTCAGTGCTCTGCTCAGAAATTAAAAACGCCACATATTGCCCCTCACGAAAACTTTCTTCTTGGTCTTTCATCGCTCAAGAAAAGGAGGGTGATATATGATAAATAACATGCTATTCATTTTTTAACTTTTATCAGGACATACAAATCTATTCAACTGAAATTCTAAGTATGTTGAACATCAATATAATCGCACAAGGACAACTCGCAACCCAGGATTTTTTCATACAGCTTCCTCCAGAATCAATTACGGATGAAATGAATCGATCAACTCAATGAGTATCGATATTAATCGTTGTTATCAGTGTTTAGATTTTAATTTATCAAAAAATTGTATTAAAAAATATTAAGAATTTTGTAAATGTAAACATTTTTTATACCTATTCAATTTTTTAAACATTATTTATTTCAAGTTAAATAATTTAAATGAATTATTGGGCCTTTTGCAGCTGCATTTGCATTGTACACATGACGTGACAGTAAATACCGCAATTGATTGTTATTTTGAAATGCCCAAGTTTGTTCAGTTTATAAAGGTCTTTCTACGACGCAAATATTGTTAAGGATAAAATATTTTGCCAGAACATACTCCAAAATATAATATAATGTTTGATAATGCATTGCATTTTAATTCATTTTTTGTTTTTTCCATTTTCTTATATCTATCTTAATGCTAGACAAAAAATCTTAAACAACTAGCTTACATATTAACTTAACTAACTTACTGGCCCCATACGGGCGCTCTAAATTATACTATAACTATATATTAAAAATGCCTTTCGGCGTAAAAACTAACTTAAATTAAAATTCAATATTACTTAAAACTAAACGAGAAAATTTTGAAAAACTCGTTTTCCTATAAAATGAATGGATAAAAATTTCCTATAAAATGAAATGATAATGAATGGTGATGGAATTAACACAAACATTCGAAAAAAATATTTGACTCCGTGCACAAAATTGAATAAATGAGTGGGATTAATTCATACAACTATTTTTGGATGTATAAAGGAGTTAAAAATAAAATCCATTTTATACCGCAAAGTGGTCTACTGTTGATGTTACTGTCAACATTAAATTTGAATGGTCTCAAAAAGTATTGTATACTTTTAGGAAGTAAATATCTTTTATGTACTTCAAGGGGTTTAAGTAAGTAGTTATTATGTATGTACACTCTCTGGTTCAATTGAATAGAAAAACACTTTTGGAGAGCCATTGCTCGCATTTTAGTTATATCTAAATGTTTTTTAATAAGAATCAAATTTTAAAAAGAATGACATAAACGCAAATCTAGTTATAACGTTGGTTCCACTATAGATAAGTTAACTTCTAATCGAGTAATTTTTTTAGTTCATTATAATACCTAGGTAAATGGGTTGTAATGGTAAAAATCTGTGTAAAATGATAAATAAATTAATGATATTTGTTTGATTGTGTATTAATTTTTTGTATTTTTTTAATGAGTGCTTCCACCTTTAATTAAATGTACATACGTACTTCATGAATTCAACAAGATGGTATTGAATTACACAATTGTTGGAGGTAGTCAAGTAAAATATCACTTCAAGCTGTCTAAATTTATAATTATAATACCCCTTCAATTTGTTTAGGCTTAAATTTACAGTTTAAAAAAACATGAATTTATCTGATGGTCTTTTTTATGTCACCATAAAAAAAGACCATCAGATAAATTTACGTTTGTTACAGTCTGGTATTCACTACTTTTAAATTTACAGAGGTGTTATGGGTCTCCGAATTTGTTATTAACTTATATAAAATCACACTAAGAGAAGAGAACCAAAAATATCAAATTAATAATTTAACTATAAGCATTAAGTAAGGAATTGCAAAAAAAATGCCGTGGTGGTTGTGTGTTTTGTTATGGATTTCAGTATCTTTTTTTATTTTTGCTATCCCCTGGAAAATGGGAAGGTCGCACTGATGTAAAAAAAGCTATCCCATAAGACATGAACTCACCTATTAATAAACACGAAACAACAATGAGTTATTATTATAAATGTGTGTTACTCTCAAATGATAAAATAAATACGAAATAACTTTAACTCGCCGAAATCGGTAGAATAACTTTATGATATGAATTTCTTTCCTTTCCAGAGAACATTCTCACAATACACTTTCTTTTCACATTTCAAGTCAGTGCCGTCGCATGAAATATCCACTGTTGCCATTTTGACTGGATTCCAATCAGATTTTACTGGATTTGTTTTTTCCTTTAGCTGGAAATGAAATGTAAATCCAGTCAAAAGTTTGAAACTCATTATAATAAATAAAATTTAAAAATTGATGAAGCGGTAAGTAAACAGAATAATTTTATTTCACTTTTTGCAATTTTGAACATGAAAGTAATTTTAACATGTAGGCAGGTATTTCAATATTATTACAAAAGATAAAGAGATAAAAATCCATTTAAAAAATTGGCATAGTTTGCTATTTGGATATAAGTATTGCCAATATTCAACGATGAAAATTTAGCCAATTAAATTTAAAACACTGAATTTTCAGCCAATTGAATTCAGTTGAAAACAAACAGACACACAAACAGGCTGCAATTAATGTCGACAAATGCTATTTAAATTAAAAGAAAAAATTGCGGAAGTAATATGCTGCCATAATTTTAATATACAAAAAGAAGTAACAAAAAAAAATTGGTGCAAACTTGATTTACAATATTGAAATTAATAAAGAAATCACCGCCTCGAGCTCAGATTCCGATTTTTAGTTAAATTAATATTAATTACTTTAGTCATTATTCTACTTGATTCTACCTTATTGTATGTGCTGTGAATTCATAAAACCTTAAGTTCCTCTATTATTTTTGTTGTTTCTACTAAAAAAAAAATACTTTATTTGTTATTAAAAATGTTTTTTTTTTTATTTGACTGGTTTTTTGACTGGATTATTTCTTTTATTATGTTTGATTGTTTTTTTTTTACTGGATTGAAACAAAAAAAATCCAGTCGACAAATCAACACTGAAAATAACCCGAATTTATAAGCCGTTTTAGTACGATACTATGAGTAGGCAAATAAAGGGAGAGATAAGATAACAAATAGCGAGAAGATAATATTTGTTTATTAATGAGAAAAGTTAAAGAACGGAGAAATACTGATTCAGTGTGTTAAGTAACTGAGTTAAGGAGCGAATAGTGTTTTTTTATTAATAGGGCTGGTACTGACAATCTTTCCTAGACGAACTATAGTTTCGCGGTACGCTTATATGTTATTTAAAAAAAATCTTAGAAACTAAATTGAAGCTCATAAAATTGTCTACGCCTCCTACAGAAAAAATCATACTGATTGGAATGATCAAGCTGTTCTGACGAACTTGTACCTACGACTTCTGACAAACAAAACTTATTCATTGAGATAAACTTGCACTTTTGTTTGTTCCGACATGTAGGTATAGACATTGTGATTGTACACGTCATACTCGGCGGCTTCCGAGTTATGGAGTTATGTAAACAAGAATTATAGATAATCATATTGCTTTCAAGTGCAAGTTAATTTCATGCATTTTATTTCAATAGTCATCCATTTTATGAATCCATTTTCGCAAGCCTATTAAGTGTTAATCCCAAGTTCAATTTCGTATAATTACTAAAAGCTTCAAATTTATATGAAGTTCGAAAAGACATCACACTGAAACTTATCTAAATAAATAAGTAAATAAACAAATAAATAAGCTTAACAGCCTTTCTCAATAAAAAAAAATAAAATATTCAAGAGGAACACATTGATTATCAAATTCTTCTTCATATCAAGTCACATATATCTGTCTCAGTGTAGTGTCAACAAATCAGTATGTCTACTGATTGCATTCGCATAAGTTATAGCCGGTCAATTCGTCAATTCACATCGTGATTGTATTAGCTTCAGTTTGCTTAATTAAGAAACTCTATTTAAAATATTTGTGTATAAGCAAAAGTGACATTTTATATTGTAAACAAACAAACTTTTAAGGTAAATGCAATATAAATATACAATGGCACACATTTAATTAAGAAAAAAATAGTTAGAAAGAAAAATTAATAAAAAAAAATCTTAAGCCAAACTTTAATGCAAAGAACTGAATATTTTTAACCACAGAATGGATTACAGAGCCAAATGTTGCATTAAATATTTAAAATGGTGAATTGTGATTTCCTTAAAAAACGCGATTAATTTAATAAAACATATTTGTAGGTAAATATGTATACGGTACCTATACACATTATTTGTATGTATATTTAGTCGAAACAAAGTGTTGAAAAGCTAAGTGCTTGGTTTATTAATCTTGATTATATTTATATTTTATTATATTTATTTACTCCAAGTATTTTCTTGATAAATATTTTGTGATACCAATTTCATTTCATAATTCATAGAAGAATTCTATTTCAAACAAAGGAATGAATCTCGTCTTATTAGTTTAATTTTATTTAAATGATTGGTTTAACAACAAATTTTACGAATACATATAAGTAGTTGAATTTACTGAAATAATTCAAAGGTAAATATTTAATTGACATTTAAATTTACTAGGGACCCAAATTATTAAAAAATGATTTCAAGATTTTTTTGTTTATTATTTCATTTCTAATATTGTTAATTAAAACAGAATAGGACTATTTCAATACACAAAGAAGACGTTCCAAAATAGATATACAAATATTTGAAATAGTTCAGCTTTGATTTCGGATATATTCAAGAGCCGACCGGTCACCCTAAGAATAAAATCATTCGGCGATTGCATTGGTTTGAATGCAGACTCCATATCCAAATGCTTAGGTACAGTTTTATTCCCATCCATTTTGAATTGAGTGATAAAAATCACAGAATTAAAAATGAATTGTGAATGAATTTCCTATAATTTTTCGATATATCGTTCCTTGTTTTCTGTCCCGGGTTCTACTTTGAAAAACATGGTCATCGCATCGTAGATCGGGAGACCCACGCCAGTATCTTTCGCATGTACCTACCTACATACGGTTGCCAAATGCTTTAAAGTTGTAAAGAAAAAAAAATGAGGAAATATTTTTTTGTGAAAAACAAAAAAATGCAATAAATTTTTTTTTGGAAACAATTTTAAAAGTTAAATAAGAAATATTATTATTATTATAATTAATATTAATTTAGTACAGGAAAACGTTAAATTAACTGTGCGTTTTGTGCTCTCAGTGGGATTTTTCTTTTATGTAGTAGAGGGTTGCCTCCTGAGCAGTGCTACCATATTTTTGTGAACGAGTAATCATACAATTTGCTCGTTTCTATCATACCAGAGAGAAAATTATCATACGCAACCAATATTCTTGTTTTGAAGGCAGGGCGGCATCTAGCGGCACTTAACTACATCAGCAAAACTACACTTCACTGCGCGACAACATAAAATATTCTTTGAATGCAATTGTATGATGTAAACAGCACTAGCGGCAGGAAGCGACAAAGTTGATAATCTGAATAATCTGACAACTTTACCGCGTATAGTGCCGCTTAAGTGCAGTTTCACTGCTGCTAGAAAAGTTTGAATCGGCACGGCACTGCGCGTCATTTCATGACATCTAATTTGTTTTATTTTTTAGTGTTCACTTTTTGTTAATTTTTACTATTTGGTTACTTGGTAAAAGGAAAACAAAACATTATAACTAATTTTTCTGATATTTGTTGTTCAATTTTCTTTTTACTCTATGAATTCCTAATAATTGTATGTTTGACGCGTACTGCATCGTACTTAAGTTTCACAAATAAGAAGAAATACAAAATTTTTGCAAGTTTTTTTTTTATTTTATTTTTTTATGTTAATGTATTAGATACATATTATTTCAATATCTTATATGTGTCTAATATAAGATATTGAATAGGAATACAATATTTCTTTAAAATATTTCATAAACTATATGTACATTAAAAAGTTTATACATTTGAGTTATTTTTAAACACACAAAATTATAAAAATAATAAGTACATTTCAATGCTTTCAAGATAATATAGTAGATTTAACAATGTCATCATTTTGAAAATCTTTTCCCTGATCGTACATAGTAATGTTTATCTTTCGAATCATTGAGGAACTAGGAGTAAATTGTGTGCAACCCCCACAAGATTTCATATGTTCTTTTGCGAGAAGAATATGAGTGACTGAATTATTATTTAAAGCATTTCTGAGCTTGGTTTTTATTAAGCCCACATGACTAAAAATTCGCTCACAATCAGCATTAGCATGGGGCAAGCACAGTATGTTAAGCACGAATTTGGATAAATTTTGAAAAGGGTTTTCGTCGTTTTCGTTTTTGTTCTCCCGAAGGTTACTCCAAAACACATCTGCTTCAGTTTCTTTTAATATATTCTCTGGTAGTTTGCAATAAGGTAAAATACGCCATTCGTCGTCTAAAACTTGGTTGCTTATTCCAATTTCTGCGCATCGAGGCAGTAGTTTTATATAAAACGGTAATGATGGATAATTGGTTCTCGTTGAACAATCAATGGCGTTTTTTGGGGTAAAAATGTGCAAGCTTTGCAAGACTTTGTCTGAAAAATCGTACCTTTGCCGAAGTTGATAACAAGCAACTTGTAAAAATTTGCGGCAGCGGTCTTTAAAATCGGAAATTATTTGTAGGTCTCTTCTTTTTAGTTCTGATTGATGACTAATGTGTTTACTTAAAATTGTCTGTATTTCTTCTAAGACTAATGAACCTAAATAAATCTAACTGTCAGATAGTTGATATGAGGACGAATTCGGATCAATGTCGCTCAAGTTGCAACTGTTGATGTAACGGCTTTCCAGAAAGGAGGAAAGAAGTTGTTTATATACTGAACACATATTTTCATGAGCAGTGGTTATAATGCATTTTCCGACTGGAAAAAAGCATTAAGCGCATTGAATTTGGGTAGAACCCAGTCTAAAAATAGAAAAAAAAGTTTTACTTGTGGGTCCTGCAAATTTTGTAAGACTCTATCAGCACTTATCCTCTGTGATTTCATTAAAAAAAAGTACAAGAGCTTCCCACTGCTCCAAAATCCTGTGAACAACTTGGTGCAATGACAGCCAGCGCGTTTGTGCGGGTCTTAGTATGGAATGTGGATCTAAGTCCAGAAACTTTTGAAATTTAATAAAAATTGCTTTCCTCTTAGCACTATTTTTAAAAGAGCTATATATATCACGAGGAAGATCCTCGCATCTACGTGGCAACATTTTGGCAGCTTCACTTGCGCAAATAGCACATGAATGGCATATACACTTAGCTACATAAATTCCTTTACAACTTATTTCAAATCTTGATTTAACAGAATTATTATCACCCATCATACTATTGCAACCATCCGAACCGAACCCAACTATATTTTCCATGGGAATATTACATTTTTGTATTGCATTCTCAACTGCTTCGTTAATTACCTTAGCCGTTGCTTTGTCGATGTCTCCCTGAAACAAGTCAACCAAGTCAAAGAACGAGCTCACGATCTTAGAGTGCGCCGAATCATAGTGCCGAACAATAATGCAAGTCGCTTTGTTGGAAGTCACATCCATCAATTCATCTATCATAACACTGAACTTGTTATTTTTGAGCTTTTCGATTAATTCTTCCTTGTGTGTTTTTCCAATCACATTTTTTGTTATTGCCGCAGCCTTCGTTCTCTTGCACGAAACTTTTTCTAAAATCTAAAAAAAATTAAGATTTATATAAAAATCAATCTCTAATTATGCCTTCTACGGGAGGGGCGGAGGAGTACAAGTTGATGACCTGTGCTGTGACAAAAACCATAGAATACAAAAATATATAGAACATCAACTCAGGAGACTCCATCCACTTTTGACTACAAGCTTACAATATGTCTCTTGCCTAATTTTGCATGTACATATGCGTGCTTTGCAATGACAGTACTCACACATATATACAAATGTAGACTTCAAAAGATAGTGATCAAACGAATTCATCACTCACACGTATTCACGAATAGTTAATGAGAGGAAACAAAAATTACTCCGGGACGGGGCGGAGGAGTACGAGTAGATGACCTGTGACAAAAACCCTAGTGTAACTAACCTACACATCCCTGATAACTAATGTTGTGATGTGACGTAACCCAAGCAAATTTTCTTTGAACATGCCCAAATTTTGTTTTGGAGTGGTTCTTTAGCACGGTTTTGGTGGCCTTCATAATGATATTACAAGCGCTGCTTTTGGCGCTAAATACATCGTCTGGCACCTTATGCACCCAACCTTTGAACTCGGGAACCTGCTGCCATTCCCTCCTATATTTTTGATGTCGTGGTGTTTCTTTTTTTGGTTTTTTTTGTTGGAGCTCTTGCTCTTTATCTGCTTCATAATCTTCAGACGTCGAAGATAACTCCATTGTATGGTGGCACAAATCATTCCTTTGAAATTACAATGATTGAATTGACAACTGAACAAAATAATAATGGAAAATAAAATACTTCCAATGATAAATCACTATCAGTTAGATTTAGATCAAAAATCCGATTTGAATGTAATTTTTTTTTTAATTTTATGATTTTACACAAGATAAACTTTTAAAATAAGTATAAGATAAACTTTTCTTTTCGGCGGCACGGCTTTTTTTGATATTCAGCTCAGCAAAACAACGGTAAATAATAATTTAATTTTGTCAGCTACCCATACAATCATACATTAAAACACACCTATTGCGAAGTAGTGCAGACATTTTTATGGAATCTGTCATCAGAACAGCGATGCCAGCTTTACTATGACACTTATGCATAATATATGTCTTTCAGGCACAATTTCAGAGGGGGTATTTTGTTCATTTAAACATAAATAACTGTAATATTAAAAAAAATTGACACTTTTAAACTACAATTCAATGAAACTCACATGTTTCACTCTAATAGGTGTTTATTGTATTGTAATGTTAATTGTAATTGAAATAACTATCAATGATCCTAGGCATCCACATATGATGTGAGGTTTTTTTTGTGATATACCAATACATTTTCACTATTAATGTATTTAAATTTTGATTTTTTTCACAAGAATTTAAATAAAAATATGTGAGGCATAATTTTACTGAATAAAACGCATATATTCTGTTTTTCATGTAAGGCATGATTTTGTCCTGTATTTGGCAACGCTATGGAGTTTATGCAAAGAGTTGGAATAGATGTAGATGTAGAACGTGTGAGCAAGAAAGTGAAGTATTTGTTTGTGTGTATACTACACCTACTCATTTAATTTCATTGTGCTGTGAGTATAGGTGCAGTTTCAGTTTTAAGGAAGTTTGCTGAAGTGCTGAAATGCTGACATTATCGAACTGTTTTAAGTACTAGATTGATAAGTGATGACAAGTTTCATTTTTTTAACAAAATGAATACTTTTTTCGTTTCATAATAGATTTTTTATAGGAGATTGGATATTTAAGTGCTTTTTGCCAAATACGAAAATTATCATACATTTTGCGTATGATAATGGTTTACAATCATACATCATACCAGCCCTATGATTATCATACATGTAGCATGATTATCATACGGTTGGTAGCCCTGCTCCTGAGTATATAACATTTTTTTCGGAGTCCAGATCCGCGTACTAAGAGCCGCCATTTTAAAAAGAGTTTTGACCTAATTTCACTCGAAAAAATATGTCGAACACAAATTTGTATCAAATAAAATTTCCTATATTTTGTATACCCATACATTTTTTAATGTATCTTTAATATTTTAAAAATTATTAGCAAATAAAAACGAATGTTTTACTTGCTTAGTATTTGGAGTTGAGGATTTTTTTTTTTGTTTTTCATACCTATTACATAAAAAAAAAGACACTGCTTCAGAGGTATGGTAGACAATTTTATAACAGATCTTCGTTATTAATTTTTTATTTGTTTTTTTTCTAAAAACAAAGTTAAAAAATTTTAAATAGAAAATGGTACAAAAAAAAGTTAAAAGTTAAAAAAGTTAGAGCATTTCAAAGAGAAAACGGTACAAGATTTCTTTGTTATTTTGTTGTCCGAATAAGTGTTTCAGAAAGAAATACGATGAAAATAAAAATAATTTGTATGAAATAACAAAGAAATATTGTACCGTTTTCTGTTTGAAATGCTTTAACTTTTTTTAGAAAAGATCAAATAAAAAAAACAACCTCTACCGCATATAAAACATTCACACTGAGAGCACAAAATACACAGAGAGTTATTTTTTTGTGTCGTTTTCCTGGACTAAAGCCCTTTTCTGAAATATATTCTGATTTAAAACAATTTTCTTTACTAATGTATAAAGCGCTTTAGTATCTCCCTATAGAGTACTCCATAATTGTTACGTTCGGTGGAGGCCGATTTTGACAGTCTTTTGGCGGCCATGTTTGGCAGCATCTGTTAAAGCTGTTTTTATTATGTATTCTATTCAGCCACTGACCACTGATGCTATATTGCTAAATCATAACGACAAGTTATACGGTTAAATATCAATGGCCGCCACTGACTATGTAAAAGTCAACATCGACTCTTTCCTATATATACCATTTATCTAAGTCCATTTATGGACTTATGTTAATCTTCTATTTACGTTTAAACTGATGTTAACCTTAATAATAAAAATGTAAATCATAAACACTTCAACATATCAAAATGTAAACAAAACTTAGAATTACTTAATTATATCATCTTTTATTGCAGATGGATGAAGTGTATCATATTTTAAGTAAACAAATTAATATTGACGGCGAACGACAACGTTATACTAGACTTTACGACATCGTAAGAAAAACAATCTTGGATGGTTTGAAACGAAACGATGAATTCAAGACACTGTTTAGCAATGAGAAACTTTGTGGTTTGTATTAGTATTTTTCTTTAATAAATATAAACAAACATGTTAATCAATTATAAAATGAAAACATAAAATTAGAAATTTCAGCTTTGTACACTGAAACTACTAGGTACTTTATTGACAAAAATCTTTTGTTTATAAAAAAAACAGTTTTGTAGTTTATTGTTTATGTAATTACAATAACAGCTGTTGAACTTAGAAATTAGTCTCAAAAACACTTTAGAGCCAATTGTACAAACATTTGAACCGCAGTTCAGCTATTTTTATCTTTCATACTCGGCTACTATGATCTTGTTCTGCCCAACCCTATACCAAAATACGATTATTTTTCGATCTTCAGGAGTTATTGTGAATAATATATCGGGATGCTTTTGTGTTGGTTAATAAATTTTTCAAAATTCTACAATAAACTCGCGCACCTCAAAAATTGGTTTCATTTAAAACGTATTTGTGACGTTCTTTATAGTTAAATACAACTTAAACAAAAGTTCTGGCATTCTGAGTGATTAGCGCATCTTCTTCTTAATTCTTAATGTTCGTATAATTTATAACATTCTATTACATTACTTTGAATCTGATTGCAATAATTGTGCTCCTATTTACAATAATTGTGCTACAGTGCCGTAGCATGGTAATCCAATTTTTTTGAACGCAAGCACTGTTTAAAATATTAGTATTCGTCCCGTATTTCCTGGGACAGTCCTGTATTTGAGTAGCCTGTCCCGGGTTTTTATTTAGGAAATGTCCCGTATTTAATATTCATTTTTAATATTATGAATATTATTCAAACATTGTATTATTAAGCAGAACTTAAAGTTTCGTGTCAATATACAAAAGTGTAAGGTGAAAGAAGACTACCTATGTTTTTAGATGAACGCATGTATGTATACGTACATAAATATGTCCATCAATAAATTGGTATAGTTGTACGTTTTTATGAGGACTGAATTAGTGTGTTCAGTAAATGAAGAGCACGACTGGGTCGCACAAACTTGAAAAAAAACAGAAATGCCAAACTTATGGTAACAGCACTACAGTTTTAAGCAAAAGTGTTTGAGCCATTTTCAAAAAAAATTGGAAAAACTAAAACTGTTTAATGGGAGATAAAACCAAAAAATACTACTCACGAAGTACTTCACGTTTGAAGAAAATCAATTAAAACATTTAGGCTGTAGAACAGACAACCGCAAATTCGAACATACGCATTAATGCACTGACGCACATCAAACATCAGTTGTGCCTAATGCCTCGAATATTACTTGCCTTTTTGAGCAAATAAACAAAATTATATAAACAAAACAGGTTCGGCTTTGAAAAATATGGTCACCGTAACTATTAGGGATATTATTTACGTATAACTCGTGCTCTTAAATGATCAACAAAAACAATTCGGCTACAGATCGCACCTATTTTCTTCTTTTTTTTTTCAATTATGTTTATGATCTTAAATGGGACGACAACTTTGCCACTTTACGGTTTCACATATGAAATCGCCGAGTTGACGACCAGAAAACGTTGGCTGAACTACCGAATTCAAATTGTTCAATGTCTGAAGCCAACTGAATGCTTTCTTCATGTCATTGAATTTGTCTGTTACTCTGTTCCAGGACTCTTTACTCGTAAAACATTTTCGCATTTTTTCGAAACCTAGATTTTATTGCTTGATCCACTTTTACTATCAAATGGATCTAGCTAGAGAATTTATTTTTGTTTCAAATGTATAAAAAATATAAGACTGCTTTTAAATTAAGCAACTTCTCCGTTGCGACTTACGTCGATTTTGTTGTGTGTTGCTTCCAAGTCTCAGCATCACTTTTAAACCTTGCAACTGAATGCAACAACCATTGACGTACTAGATATGGACCGCCAGTAGCCAACTTCACGCGTGTTCCAACATAACTAGGGGCGCCATCAACTACTAGCAGGGAATCTGCGTAGCAGTGCTACGCTTGTTTTAATTAATCATTTAAGTTTAATATAATTAGGTGGAAATTGTAATCAAACTAGTTTTATTTTACAAAACAAATCCACTCTATATGACATTGAGTCACCTGCATATGAATATGTCGACGTTTTATTTAAATTTTAAACGCGAAATTAGTACACGTATTTAACTTTAAAAGATGATGGCGTATTTTTGCTGCTTTTAGATATACAACATTTTTTTGCCGTTTGTATGAAAATTTGAACCGACTGGCGGTCCATATCTAGTACGTCAATGGCAACAACTTTTCCCCAATGTTTTTTTCTAAATCCTTTCCATTTCATTTTCTCTATTTAACAGCACGAACAAATCCCATACAAAAATCAACCAACCGGCTACGACTGACGAAGATGGAATAAAACAAATACACAACATAAAGAAAAGCACAAAGCGTACAGACCGATAGAGTGTGCATCACGAACTGCCCGAGCAACTCCGTCTTCTCCGGCCACCACATACGTTTCTCTCCTGCAAGCTCAAATCAACGAGTGAAAAACTAACGAGTTGCACACAGTTGCTTAATTTCAAAGCAGTCTAAGCAATGAAAAATCGACCTGAACCCCATTTTCCTGGGTCACCCTCAAATTTGTTTTCTCTGTTTTTCTAACTGCAGCTCTTTTATGTGATGTGTAAAGAAATAAGACAAACTTCAAATGCACTACAGGCACACTAAACAGACTTAAGGATGCAGAAATACGGCGATGCAAAGGTTTATCTACCAAATATAATATTGTTATAAGATCCCAGTCAAATTACCTGGCTCATTGTTGATTCTGATTACTGTTATAGATAGAGTGTGCATCACGAACTGCCCGAGCAACTCCATCTTCTCCGGCCACCACATACGTTTCTCTCCTGCAAGCTCAAATCAACGAGTGAAAAACTAACGAGTTGCACACAGTTGCTTAATTTCAAAGCAGTCTAAGCAATGAAAAATCGACCTGAACCCCATTTTCCTGGGTCACCCTCAAATTTGTTTTCTCTGTTTTTCTAACTGCAGCTCTTTTATGTGATGTGTAAAGAAATAAGACAAACTTCAAATGCACTACAGGCACACTAAACAGACTTAAGGATGCAGAAATACGGCGATGCAAAGGTTTATCTACCAAATATAATATTGTTATAAGATCCCAGTCAAATTACCTGGCTCATTGTTGATTCTGATTACTGTTATAGAGAGTTAAAAAAACGTTTTAAACTTCTTTCGCTAACATTACCCTGTTTCAAATTATTTAAATTATGCTTTTTATTTTAGGAAGCTATGCGGACAACTTAAAAGTATCAAAGCCGAACGAATTTGACATAGTTATTCGACTTGAATTCCCAGCAAAGGATACAATTAAAATAATTCCAGATAATCAAAATAGTGGTAATGTTTTCATTGACTTGACGGATGTTCTAACAAGTCTAAGACGCGATGTCATAAAAGAGAATAATATGTACATATTCCTAAATAAATTAGTTAATAGAGAGGGTTTCCTTTTGGAAAACAAATTTCAACAATGGCTCCAAAGTCTTATGACTGAAGTCTTAAGTAAAATCAAAGGATTAATAACTTACGAGAATGATGAATATAAGTTGAAATACAGAAGAGAAGGTCCAGCTCACAATATTGTGGTTCAAAATATTAAGGAAAATACATCTATGTTCTCAATTGATTTTGTACCTGGATTTGTGTTTTCTGCAGAACAGTCTGTGTCTGCAAGAGTTCCCAACTCTAAATATTGGGAAGCTATACCAAAACCACTTAAAGGAAACAATATTGGTGGTCAGATAAACAATCCATCATTCAGAACATCATATACAGATTCCGAAAGAAAACTTATTGCTGGCAAGTATCAGATGAAGAATGCTTTGAGACTCGTAAAGAAATATCGGGATCTTAGGCCAAATATGAAACATTTGAAGAGTTATTACATAAAAACATTATTTTTATGGATAAACGAAGACTGTGATAAATTATTTTGGAACGAACCAATATTTAAAATTATGCTCGTGGTAAGTCTTACGAAATTGTAATATTTTTTTTTATTTTGAATGTCAGTTCATATTGATAGGAACCCGATTGATGAAAAATTTATTGACAAACAGTTTAGTCTCAAGCCAGAAGAAAATTTAGTTTAAAAGTTTAAAAACAGTTTCAATATTATTTGAAAGCTAAAGCTTGACGACTTGACAAATTTGATCTTTAAAGCGAACCTTACACTGTCAATCAATCGAATTATGTCATCGCATACATTATCTTAAGAGTTTAAGCCACCAAACAACCATCATACATATTTCTCTATTTAATCTGTGAAAGTTGGTAAATATGTAGCGCACGATAAGCAAGTAGTGCCAACTTTTAAAATAAAAAAACTTTATAACTTATGTTATACCGCATCGTTTTATTGAGAAGTGTTACTCTAGTTTTAAAGTAATTGTTGTCAATTTAAGATCGTGTGGAATTATGTATTATTTAATTATACGCATCAATATGTATTTGATTTCTTCTAAAATTACTTAAAATATTAATTCAACTTGCAACATAATATATTTGTAGGTATTTCAAAGGCTTGAGGACTGCCTTCTTGATGAGAATATTCAGTTCTTTTGGCATACAGAATTAAATTTGCTTCAAACTTTTAAATCAACACAAATTAAGGAAATGCATCGTGAAGTCAGCCGAGCCAGAAACATCTTAGAGAAAGCTGAAAAACAGAATATTCTGGCCCTATTTTGTAAGTTATTTCTATCATATTTGAAAACCATTATCTGGAAAAGCTGAGTAAAACATTTTTTTTATTTTCAGTATCGGCAGAAGAACAAGCTAATGTCACTGACAGAGAAATGACTGTTATAGCCGATTGTCTGGAAGAAGTAATTCAACCACAAAACAAGACATTTTTTCACTTATACATAAGTTTCTATGCACTTGTTTTGTGTTTTCAAATATTTAAAGCTTGGACATAAACATTTCCAACAATTAACTGTGATCATGTTATATCTACTATTTAATACAAATAAATTAACCTGTAGCTTTTGAGGTTTTTTTTTTGTAGTTGACAATATGCTTAACAATTTTTAAGAAGTCCTTGGCTTTTTTTTTGCAAGTTCATATAGACTTGTGTGAAAAAAACGACAACAGTCGTAATTCACCAACAAGTTCATACAACAACAACATAAGACCATATAGACTTAGCTTACTTTCGATAATTATCGGGGCTAAGTCCATATAGATTACTGCGTTACCGACACAATTACAAATTATATGAGAACGTCGGTAATATGTTGTGGGCTATATCCCAATGTCGTTTTTTCACACATGTCTATGTGGACTTATAAAAAAAAACACGGCTATTACTGCGTTACCGACACATTTACATGTGGTTATATGGGAACATCGGTAATGTTGTGAGATCAATGGTACAATGAAACTCAATAGTCGTGTTTTGTTGGTAATTTTTAACAAGTCAGCACTGCATGGAAAGAACCAATAAAACGCTATATCCACTTTTTTATTTTATTTCAAAGTTGGTATTCTTGACTTAATGCCAAGCCGAAGTTTCAAATAATTTTATGGATGTGTCTGCAAAGTATTGCTATTTGTATATGCCGAGTTAGTCAACTTGTACCCCACCTTCCACTACAAACAAATAAAAACCGGATAAATAATCATTATTTAGCTTAAATATTACCAAATTATATAATTTTATTTAAAGATCCGCTTTGACCAATTTTTATTTGTTTTTAAGCGAAAAGTTCAAAATCATCACAACTTTTTTGCAACTTTCGTAGGTTGAAAGCTTCTTACTTCTTCCGCAAAACGCGGCCCTAAAGGAAAACACAATGAACACAACCATTAATAATCATTGTATATGGAGTCCATTTCTTAAGCTGTCATAGGTGCCACCAACCTTTAAGCAAAAAATGTATTGACATTATATTTCGCGCCGAAAATTTCCAGGCATTCCAAGATTTTATCTTCACTTTTATGTTCACTTTAATTACTGACCAATTTATTATGGCCACTTATTGTACCCCATACAAAATTTTGCTAAAGTGACTAAGCACTTACCAATAACACGTCTAATGGTACCACGTTGTCCGACGTCGTAAAACGTTTCTTGATTTCGCGTTTGTTCACTCAAAAAAGTTGTAAAGGGAGTACAATAACGGAGAGAAACATTTCCGCACTATTGAAAAACTTGCAACTTCCTGGTACTCAAATTTCTGGTTGCAAGTTCGCGGTCTGTCAAAATGGAAATGTGTTGTTTTTTTTTTGTTGTGGGGGTTGATTATTCAACGAAATGCAAACATGGAAAAATAAAACTCGTGCTTTTCAGTGTTCTCCTATATTATTTTATACAATTTGAATTAGATTACCTTACAACAAAGAATTTTTTGAAAATTCACAGTTAAAATTAAAATCTTAAAATTGAAATGTTTATGTTTTGATACAAAGTGATATAAATTAAAACATCGCATTTGTTAACTTTGTAGGAATTTTGTCACTCTCTGAGAGAATTTTCACATTCTTATTAAAAAAAAAAAGTTTGTTTTAGGCAACGTGCTACGTGTACGAAAGTAACGAAACACATCTATTTATTCGCATTTGCAGTTCGCAGCTCATGTGCAAGGCACTTTAAGCGAACGAGCCTAATAAGGCCTGACCTACACTTTTGTGGAACATAAAAACACACTGGAAAGTAAAGTGTCAGAAAAAACCGAAAGAAATGTTGTTGCATCATCTTTCGAAAAAGCGTCTCTTTCGTTCTTAAGTGAAATTTCAAAAGACCGCCGGCTGCCTGGAAAACAAGTTTGAAATTTCCATTCGTAACGAAAACTGCGACATTGAATTGTCTTGCATTTTATTTCTTGAAAAAAAGTTTAATTTATTGAAATTGTGTTTATTATTTATTTCTTTTAATTGTATTCAGTAATGTGAGTAATTGAACCAATCAATACATAAATATATATATGTATTTTAATATAAATTTGAACTACAATATAATTTATTTTGCAGTTGTCAGTAATTCGATTTAACAAAAATGTCCGACGATAATTTAGAAAGCCTAGATAATGCGTCACTTCGCAAAAAATGCCTTGAATTTGGTCTCCCAAATGTTCCTATTACGGATACAAGCCGAAAACTTCTCATCCGCAAGTTACGCACCGCTATCAATGGAGAGACGGATGATAAAAAGAAAAATCGCCGTGAAACTATTCATGTTACAAAGATTCCATCGCTTGTGGAAACAAATTCAAATGCACCAGTCGAAGACGCACCCATTCAGCCACCGAGTCGTTTGAATCGTCGCACAATAGCAGCAACAAGTGTTACATCAACTGTCGATGATACTACTTTGCCAGAAAATATTAAAAAGTCAACTACAATCGATAAGAGAAGAACATCACAGAATGAACTTGCTCCAAAGTTGCCAGTTTCACAGAAGCGCAAGACTGCTGCTGTTCTTGCCGAGGAAGATGAAGATGACGATGATGTGATTTTGTTGGAAGCAGTTGAACAAAGTGAAAGAGACGTCGTCATTCCTAGAAATCGGCGCTCAGTATCGTTATCCAAGACTGGAGTGGTCACAACTTCATACAGTCAAGAGACATTAGTTTCTCCTCCACCGACACTAAACGAAACAGAATCTGAGTCTGAGTATGATTTCACTGCAAAGTACGCCGGCTTGTATGAGCCTATTTCACGTCCATTGGCCAAATCTCAGGAAATACATCGGGGTACTTCGTATGGACTTTCTGAACCGCAGGTGGTCGTTGAGCCAAATCGTACTTTGTCTTTCCGCACCACTGCTGTTAACCGAACTTCAATTGATCCAGAAATACTCTACAGCAAACCATCACAGCCTCTTCCATCACGTTACAGCACATTGGGCTCTGGTTATTCATCAAACACTGCGTCATCAGTCTCCACGTCCACCACACGCCGTTACACAAGTGGTGGATACGGCGAACCATCTACTCCAATTACAAAATATACCAATATGTATGACAATCAGGATGAAAATGAAGAGAATCAAGGCGGCGAGACTCCATTCCTGAGTGATTTTGCAAGGAAGCTAGAACGACTGAAGGCCGAACCACTTGTCAAAGGAGTCGAATCACCTCGAAATATTCCAATGAAGCGTGAAACTCAACGCTTTCACTCATCTATTGTTGGCCGACGTAGCACAATGCAGCCAGATTCTGTGGCAGACTCATTCAAGAACTTTGTCATCGCTTTGGATAGAAAGTACAATCTTAAGAGGAACTTCTCAATCCTGTTCGTTGTTATTTTAGTTCTTTTCATTTATATAGTTTTCATTCATTAAAAGCAAATTTGAGTGGGATGTAAGTACAATTTGGTAATAAGAAAGGAACCTTCGCGATGTTATGTACTAATCTTTTACTAATATTGCATTTTAATGAAATTTATTACTAATAAAACCTTGTGTTGTAAACAAAAATAAAATGTTCTTTTTATAAAGAAAAATAGTTTTTTTTTCAAAATGGACGTATAAACAACGCTTTTTCCTTATGAGAATTAAGTGCGAACAACATTTTTGATTGTTGAGAACGTATGACGAAATTGCTATGAGTATGAAGCACCATATTTATTTTTTTCATTTAATGTGAATAAAAACTCAAAATAGTAACTCAGGGGACACCCGGGTTTGAACCGGGGACCTCTCGATCTGCAGTCGAATGCTCTACCACTGAGCTATATCCCCACATAAAAATTGGGTAATAATTAAAGTATTTAATATGTGCAGTCGATTTATTTTTAGGATTGTGGATTTCGCTTTGCTTGGCCAGTGTCGAAATGACACAGTCCTACACTTATAGCTTTTTTTTATTTAAATCTTAAAGATGTACCCTCAAAATCAAAAAGTGCTCTTTTAAATGAAACATTTTGGGTTTTTTTTTCGTAGTGTGAAGACGGTGAAGACAGAGATTAAACACGCATAGACCACTAATCTCAATATATAACATATTGAGATTTACCTTTAAACACAGTTATGATGTTTACTTGTCAAAAAAAGTTGTTAGCGACAAAATCATACTATTACCAGTCGATATGACTGAATTTATTTTTGATATCGTGTTTCCATTAAACACCAAATTCGTCGATGAAAGTCAAAGTGCACTTGTTCCACTAATATTCTGAACGCCTCATATGACCTATGACCCAATAATCCCCAGTGCTCTAACAAACATAGAGATAATTTAATTATAGAGGTAGGTATGTACATAATACTTCTATTGTTGTGGTATCACAAATGGGCCTATTTTTGTGTGTCGACCGTATTACTTACAGCCACCTTAACCTAACCATCCGATCGATCGAATAATTTAAATGAAGCAATGTTTGAAAATTGCCATCAGCAGGTAGTTGTTGTTTTTGAAACATAATTACTGTGTATAAAGAACTTTCTGATAGTAGGGTAGTGGTACCTATTTCCGAACAGCTCCAGTAGCCGAGCACTTTTGACTGAAATACGTTAAAATAACGTTATTTTTCTTATTATGACATGAGTAAAATAAGGATAGAAAATGAATTTGTGTTCATTCCTTTATCCATCTATGCGACACTTCACTAATGCACTTACAAAATCTTTTTCTAACAGTCATCAGTTTGTGGCAAGTATCTGATGTTTGAAGAAGGTCGAGTGTAAACAAAAAAGTTGTTAGTAAGTGATCAGTAAAAATAGTGTTTATTTGTGCTAAAATATCGTGTAAGTTGATTTCAATAGTTTTGAATATTGATAAAGACAAAATAAGCAGGTTTTCCAAAATTTAGTCTAAAATTAGTTATATTTTCTTACTATTTTGAACTGTTCGGTCAAACAAAATTTTACGAGTTTCCTTTCCCGAACACTACTGTTTGGAAATAGGCAACTGATTGAAATATAGTTTTTATCGTTTTAAGAGTAATTACAGAAACTATATTATGTTCCATATTTTATATACAAAATTGCATAATGATTTTATGGTCCAGAAAGCGATCACCATTATATTCCTTAGTGTTCGGGTAAAGGAAACCAACATTATTTTTGGATCCTTTGTCGGAACATACTCATATTGCTTCTAATTTAGATATGAGATTCCCACCTAATTTGGTAAGTTAAAATGCGAAGCTCCCTTAGAAAATACGATAAGATCTCCCTAACAGCTGCATTGGGGGCAATAAGGGCGGTAATTGACCCTAGAGGTTATATTACAGTGCTACTGCTTTTCTCTGCAAGTGGTAAAATATTGCCTACAGTTGTCGTATTTCTTTATTTGCGTCCGGCAGCTAAAATTGTTAGTTCAATGTATCCAGATTGAAAAGTCGGCTGCACAGAAACAGGATGGATGCAATCAAAGACCTTCTATGAATAAAGTCGCAAGCGATTTCAATAATATAATAACAATTATAAAAACTCTCTGAAAACCCTCAAAAATAATTAAACTTATTTATTTTTTAAAAGGTAAAATAGAGAAAATACAAGCTTCACATTTGAAGGAAATCACAGTTTGTATTCAAGCTAGCACGAATATTTTCTGATTTCAACGTTTGTGCTTAATAATACTTGCACAAAACAACCATGAACCTGATCATTCTAAAATGTTTGCGATAATATTCACACAATGAAATCAACAATGAACATTGTTTGTATTCAAAAAGCTAGCAAAAGTATTGTCGGGATACAATGTTTGTGCTAAATAATATTTGTAAAATCAACTACGAACCTGTTCATTCTAAAATGTTTGGTGATTATATTAAAACACGAATTTTTTTCAAATTAAGCTAGACCATATTTTTTTTAATAATAATATCTTAACTATGTGTCTGTAATCATTGTATATACATTTCTATAGTACAACCATGTATTGTAGAAATGTATAAACAATGCTGTAATGCACATTGCCTTTTAGCTGTTCACACGTATTGAAAAGCACATGTAAATTTGTTTTTGTTCCACTGCTGCAGTGTGCTGCCGTTACGTCATACAATCTCATATACAGAATTTGGTGCGATCAAAAATAAAATAATTTATTTAATCAATGGAGTCACCCTACGTCTAAGATTTTGTCACTGTTCAGTTGGCTACCTTGTCATATGACATTTCTGACTGATATCAGTAAAAATTGTTTGCAAAAAAAAAACACACCTTAAAACAACAACAAAACATAACATAACCTATTTGACCCTCTCTTGCTCTCTATCTATTCCACTGCTTTCTAACTTTCTTTTCTGCTGATATACTATACTGATCTCCTTTCAACTTATGCAAATACTTGTAAAAGGGTTAATATACTTATCCTCTCCCTTCCTGAGTCGAGCAAGAGCAAAACAGATGCAAAAGAAATGGAAAATCATCGTTCACTGTAGTAGTGTCGATTTGTCCCGTTCACGTCCCATGTTCTTTTTATTTGCTTTAACTTGAATGTCAGTGGTGCAGTCAGTGTTCCTGTTCGTTGCAGGTGATTTTTGAAAAGCAATAATTTCTTCTGTTTTTCAATTGAAACTTTCCATTAATTTACCCCGAAAATATTAATAAATTCAACAAAAACAATTGAAAGAAACTTTTGAGAATAATTTTCTCACAAAATATCTGTGCATTCCATTAAACAATCGGTAAGTAAAAAGTGTATGAAAAAATTATCTCTTTTGTTTCTAATGTAGTGGGTAATTGGGATCCAATTAAATTAAATTTTGCTAACCCCACTGAAAGTTGCTTAACATGTTTTTCTTATTTTGTATATTTTACTTAAAATAAATTAAATACTAACTCAAAGAATATTGTAAATTACAAGCAAATAATATATAAATTGAAAAGGAGTTGCCTTTTACAACAACGAAGAATGAAAATCGATTTTATGTTTCCAACTTGGAAGTACATAGTGTGGTGTGGTTGTTGTTTTTAGAGTTTGAAATTGAAAGACAGTGCCTTTTTTAAAATTTGGTTTTTATTCAAAATTTACTATATTGTACGCAGCTTTCAAGTCAAACGAAAATTATACTTTGTTTTTCCTCTTTCAACTTCCGGTGACAATTTCATTCAGTAATGAGATTAAATAATTTTTAAAAACCAACTTCAATATTAAATGCAAGAACAAAAATATTGATTGCCGACTGTATGTGGTATATACTGTATGAGGATATAATTGATTTTCTCTGACGAAGGATACATTCAAAAAGTCGGATGAATCATCAAAAACCTGCAAAAGCAAGTTAACATCATTTATGTAGGTCTCTTTGTTTGCAGTGAAATTCCAATTACAAAGGGATTTTTTAACCAAACAAAATAACAAACAACCAACCTCATATGGTTTATGGTAATTCTTTCTTTTTTTATTGTTTGATGTTGTGTACTAGCGTGACGATTCGGCATTCGATCGACAAATAAATTTCATTTTGAATGCCCTTAGTTGAAATATACATAAGTTTATTGAAATTTATATTTAGTTGCAAAAACCTCTGATGGGTGTCGTATATAGGTACTAGGTAGCTACATATCTGAACCCATGATTTCTAATTCGAATACTATTCTTTTTACCTATAACTTAATTTAACGTTACATAATAAAATTGAGCTATTGAATTGACAATTAAATAAAGAACTAAGGTAGGTAGATATGTTGGTAGAATTTCGTTTATACAAAAATATTGAAAATATTGATAATGTTGAAAAATAATGAACGAAACGTTAGGAACAAATGATAAATGGATTAGTTTAGTTTAATCGCATTTAATTTAAAAGAATCAAAAAGCCCAAGTAAACATCATTAATTCAATACATTTAAAATTGATCATCTCTGTAGCTACAACTGAAAATATCAAAAGTTAAATGAATATTGTCGGTTTAGTCAAAATATCTACCTAAATTCTTACTAGTGCTTCCTAACTATTACCTTCAATTAACTGTTTTAAAAATGATAAGTATTGCAGTTATCATTTGCGAAAAAAAGTCAATGAACTTTAAGAGCTCTATTGGGTTATTTGAGAGATTTTGACCATAATGACGATAAAGAATGTATGCTGCAAAGTCCTCATGGATAGCTTTGATTTAGTTTTAAACAAAGCGATCCCCTGTAATGCGACTTTTTAATCATAGTTCTCGAAGAAATAATGCAAAACTCTCACGTCAACAAAACTCGAGGCACAATCCTCGACAATTTTAGATTATTGCATTAACAGTTCTAATTTGTGTAGGGTTGATGAAATAAAAGACTTAGGAGTTATTTTTGATAATAAACTTACCTTTGAGCCCCATGTGACTCATATTGTATCCAAATCAAACTCTATGCTTGTATTTCTCAAAAGAAATTCTACAGATTTTAAGGATCCGTATAATTAAAAGCTTTATTTTGTTCCATTGTTCGTCCATTACTCGAGTATAATTGTATTATTTGAAACCCAAATTCAAAAAAGTTATGTGACAGAATCGAGAGAGTTCAAAAAACCTTTCTTAGATTTGCATTGAAAGAATTTCCTTTATCTGGTAGTTATGATTAAAATTATAATAGCAGATGTCTTTTGCTCGGAATGCAAACTCTTGAGTCGAGGCGTAGAATGTATAGTGTTGTGTTTATTCGTGATATTCTCTGTAGTGATATTGATTGCTCTGATTTAGTATCTTACATAAATATATATGCTCCAAGTCGGCCACTTAGGATGAGACAGTTTATTTTTGAGGTTCCTCATACTACTAATTATGGGCATCGTGAACCAATTTCCCATTGCTGTAAGTTATTTAATATATATTATGAAATCCTAGATGTTTTTTTGCTTAGATGTCAATTCAAAACTCTAGTTTTAAATTTGCTTCAAAATTCTTAAAATTATTTATTTGTAACTTGTTTTAAATTTAGTCTTAATTTTAAAAAAATTGATTAATTATCTTAGCGAAATCTGTGGATTGATTATCGTAGATTTGAATAAATAATAATAATAATAATAATCCTTCAAAAGTCAGTCCAAATACACACTTACGCTGACGATTGACATATTGAGACAAACAAAAGAATAAAACCAAGAAGATGGGTTTAACGGTAAGTTAAAACAAGGCAATCAAATATATATCTAATATCGACGACTAAAGAATTAGGAAAGCCACAGTAGCACTCTTTTCTTGCAAAAAGCTATTGGAAATAAATGGGGCTTATCCCCTATATAACACACTGGCTCTACACAGCGGTCATCAGACCGATACTAACTTACCGGGTAGCAGTATAGTGGACTGCTTTGGACAGAGTTACATATCGTGACAAGTTAAGTAAAGTCCAACGGTCAGCCTGTATGTGTATTAGCGGAGCTCTCCGTTCGACACCTTCAGCTGCCCTAGATATTCTACTTAATTTCATACCCCTCGATATTTTTAGCAAACAAACCGCCGCGAGCACAGACGTTCGTCTCAAGGCCATCTATCAATGGACCGATAACTCAATTGGTCACTCCATTATTCTGAATGCATTCGGACCAAAATTAAGTCACTCCCACTACTCTACATCCCAGTTAGTTTTTGATAAGAAATTTCAAGTCACCATCCTACCAAGATCCACTTGGAAAAATAAGGGATTCCCGAAAGATGAATCAGTTCATTTTTATACTGATGGCTCAAAAACCGAAGTTGGGATCGGTGGTGGCGTGTCCTCAGACAGACTAAATTTAAGTCTCTCTTTCCGTCTCCCTGACCATTGTAGTGTGTTCCAAGCGGAAATTGTGGAGAAAAAAGAGGTTTTATCCTAGTTAAGGAGAAACGGGATACCTGCATCGGATATCCGCATCTTTTCAGACAGCCAGGCAACCCTTAAATCAATCTGTGCTGTTCCACAAACTCAATAACTGCCCGCAACTGTCGATCATCTCTCATGTTTAACTTTCACCTCTTCTGAGTGCCGGGACACAGAGACATTGTAGGAAACTGCAAGACCGATGAACTCGCCAGAAATGGTACCCTAATACCAATTTTACCTAACAAGCTGAAGATTGATATACCTATCGTTACAAGCAAACTTATGCTAAAACAAAATGCCATAGAGAAAACAAATTTAAGATGGACAAACACTACTACCTGCATAGCGACAAAGCAAATCTGGCCAAAATTGGATCTGAAACGCACTAAATGTTTGTTGTTGAGCAGATTACATACTAGTTCCGTAATCGGTGTCATAATTGGACACTGCCTCATAAGACTTGGCGTATTCCTTAACGATTTTTGCAGAAGCTGCATGGACGAGGAGGAGGAGGAGACTATCACCCATCTTCTCTGCTCATGCCGCTCTCTCTCAAAGACGTGAGAAATTTCTTTTTCGACGATCCTAGCGATCTCTCGAACGTAGATATTCTATCTTTACATCGCTTTATAAGCAGCTCCAACTGGTTTAATTAAAGAGGCACTCCCTCGCTCGCTTCGTGATATCACAACGGACCTATCTGTGATCTAAGTGTGTCAGTAGTTTTCCTGACAGCCACATAAACCTAACCTAGCCTAATCTACGCTCAAAAGGCGGAGACAAAAATAAAGTTCGAAAATTATTGAAAATTATCAAATATTTTTTTTAATTTCTCTTTAGTATGCTAAAGTGTACTTATTGAGGTTATGTTAAATAAAATTTTATTTTGCAACTGCAATAAAGACTAAAAACGTGAAGGGGACAGGCCAGGGTATACACTTTTTCAAGCTTAAATATTGAATTTCAGAAAAATTTATTTCATATGGGCATTTAATAATAATGCTATTTATAGAACACATTAACTGTATGTATATACATATACCTACACATTTTAAATGAATTTTTTTTTTTCAAACATAAGTACATAATTTAGGTATGTTAAAACCTAAGTAGAAAAACCTTCGTTTAGATTAAAAAAAAAAAATTACTGTCAAATTTGTTTTTGTAAATATACATACATATATATTTTATATTATATTCAATTTTGTTCAAACAATTCTTAATAATTTGATGTGCGAAACTAGTTCCATCAAAAAATAGGCATAGCCATTTCAAGATACCGAAAAATTAAAAAATAAAATAAAAAAAAACCTTAAGTACTGATATTAGTTGTGTTCCTTGAATTTTACCAATTTTACCCAGGGTCGACCCAGGTTTTCTTGACAGCCCCAAGAACTGTCAAAAAACCTGTGTATTTTCGGTTCTAAAAACGCTCAAGGGTAGGTTTTGTGTTGTTGACAAAAAGAAAGAAACAAAATCATAAAACAATTACACTTCGTTTTATTTGTATGTTTTCTATTTATTTTCATTAAAATAAATCAATAATTTCTTTTCTTTGCATTGCAAAAGCAAAATAAAATATTCAAATGTTAACATATGTTTGACAACACACATGTCAAATTGTTTACCTCAACTCGCCCCAGCAAAATACCTAGATCTACTTCAGGGCGAGTTGAGGGCGACCCCAGGTTTAAAAAAAAGCAGAGAATTTGTTGCCCAGGGCGAGTTGAGATTTTTCAAAAAACGATTTGGGGCGACTTCAGGGCGATCCCAGGGCTCAACGAACACAACTATTTTGTTTTTGTCAACACCTATAACAAATAAAGAAAAGATTTTGCGTATGGGTCTCAGTCTCTGACAAATAAAATAAAATAAACTTTAAATATACCACTACAACTGCGACCATTTTTTATTCTTCTATCCAAACTGAGCTTTTAGCTGTCAATGTTCATTGAGGTTATTGTACTTCACTTGGGAACTCTTATTGCACATTTGTTGGTTTGCTGAATAGCAATTTGTCATCGTGCGACATCATTTGCATTCATAATGTTAAACCCTAAAATAAAATAAAAGTCAAGGTCTACATGTTGAAACAAACCGAAAATTATCGTTATGATTCGAGGGCGCAGTATCGAATGTTTTACGTTACGTACCTACCTACAACCTACAAGCGAATTTAAAACTAAGTTTTATGAATTTAATGACCTTAAAAAAAGTTGCTTTTTTTGGAAATACATGCAAAAAACTAGTGGAGAGCTTTTATTGGTGCGAAATTGCTCAAACATAAATAGTCGTTGGATTTGTGGCGTGATTTTGAAACATGTAAATAATAATAAATAAAATAAGCAGATAACTTGACTTAGAGGTACAACCTCTTGAAAACTAAAGACTGAACATTATGTATGTATGTATTAATTGATCATGCAATGTAGCTTATCATAATCATACTATGTAAGAATGATGTACTTTCGGATTTAAATAAATGGGTGATCCGATTGTGCTGGGATAAGTTTTTGTAGTACCTATACTGCCCTCCTAAGCGGAAAGGTCTTAAGTGCCTTGCACATTAAACGCAATCAGCGAATTGCGAATTGGGAATGGTCGCGCATTTGAATTTTGTTGATGAGTGATGAGAGATGAGACTCATTTTCGTCAACAAACAAAATTTTCTGTGGGTACTGGTCCCTAACGACATCGACGACTTTCAATTTAGAATGATATGTAGATAGGATATTTTGATACATATTTTCCTCCGAGCTTTCCCGTCGACATTTAAGGCTTCGAGGTCTTTCACGTCAATAGAACGAAAGCTTCTTCTGTCGTATGTTGTATTAAATAGTTGAAGAATGGGCTGTAAATCTGAGCCGAAATTCACATTGTGTCAAACTAACTGACAAAGAATAGTCACAAATATTCTACCGTCTTGAATAATATAGCTTTCCATGGCTTGTTGGCTATTCGCCTCCATTTGCAAAAGTTATAGCATCTACCGATAGGGTTATACACTCGTATAACATATTCAAATATGTTGAATCTCAATTGTTTTTTGTCACTTCTTTGACTTTATTAGTTTTGAGGTTGTGGTTGTGGCAACACGGCGTAGAGGGTTTTTTTGTTTTTGTTTTGAAGCTGGGGTTATGACCAAAAGTCATACCAGAGTCAAAAAGCTATAATATAAGTAATTTACTTACTCAGTCAGATCTTGAATTTAAGATTTTGCTGAAGTGCGGGAAAAACAAATATGTTTTCTTTTTCTATTCCCATTTTAACTATAATTTTAAACTTAAAGATTTTGCAATAGTAATATCGTAGGTAACCCTTTATCATACACTTTTATTTATATTTGAAGAATAATTCAATAACAAGTTATCCATCGTTTTCAGTGAAATCTCGTATTCAAAGCGATTTTCAAACGATGTACATTCGAAAATTGGAGTATTTACTCACTGTAGCAACAAGGAGAAAGAAGAGAAACCTAGGGTCTATAAGTACTTTAATACCGTACAAAATTTATCAGTCATCAACATTATAACCGTCCAATAAAAAGAAAACAACATGATTTCAAAAAGTGGCGTGATGTTATTATCAAGATACTACATAAAAAGTAAACAAACTATGTATCTACCTACATCAATTGGTAAAGCTGTCGTTGGTATTATATCCACGCGGATATAATCGCAGAATTTTAATAAAGAGAAGAAAAGCTTTTTTTGTGTTTTCTAAAAAAAAATCAATATGACCGGTTTTCCTTGATAAATACTTCACAAACTAGCGTCAGGGTAAATCGTTGGCGTCAAAAAAGCATCGCCCCAGCCAGACTTGTAGTGTTTCCATTTCCGTAAACATGATTGGCCACAATTTGTGGGCTTGTCTCTTCTCTTTATGTGTAGAGTACAAACTGAACCCGTAATAATTTGTATTTATGTATATTGAAATGCGATTGAACATTTTCATCTAAATAAAATAAATTTGATCTCTGCGAGATTTTTGTTATCAAAAATATAATGAGACATATACGCACTTCCGCGTTATATCGTTTGTTTTTGTTTGTCACATTTCAGGGTCGGAATTTTATTTATCTAAAGCTTTTTATTGATGTGTAACAAGAAAACAACAATAAAGCAATTGAAAAAAATTATTATTTACAAGATGCAAAATGCTTCTCTGCACAGCAAAAAGTGTTTATTTGTAACGCATTTTGTTTTTAGTTTGGAGGCATGTTTTGATGTTTACTACAATTCTGTTTCTGACGAGAAGTTATGCCTGTTTATGGTGTCACATTGTTGATTTCTACATAACACCGTTTTCTATATCCAATCCTATATCTAGATGTTATTTAATAGTGTTGTTTACATTTAAAACACATTCAACTGATCGAGCCTCTTGTTTTGCAGGGTATGTTTTTTTCAGTTGGTAGTTGAGGCGTGTCAGATTATTGATATGTGGTCTTAATTTATGGAATTTATTATACCTACATACCTACATAACATGTACCTATATTGATAGATACAATTAGTACGCTTTTGAATTAAAATTAGCTACCTACAACCCCCTTATGCCAAAATCATTACTATGCATTTTGAAATTTTCGGATGGTTAGGTAGTGGCACCTTTTTCCGAACATCTCTAGTTCTCGAACTCTTTAAGAAAAATCGTTATATTTTAATTGTTTCTTGAGTTTTCTTTTTCAAATAAGTACAGTCGGAACAATTTTTAAGCGTAATACTTAAAAAACAATGCAAATAGAACGTTTTTTCTTAAAGAGTTCGAGAACTGGTGATGTTCGGGAACATGTGCCACTACCACTGTTTAAAATCGAACATCCGAACACCATCCGACAATGTTGCTTTCTATGCACTGCAAGCCTCTTGTGAGGCTTATCGCAAGAGGTTTGCGGTGGATGGGTAAGTAGCATTTGTCGAATAGTTGTGTTTTTTATACCTATATATATTAATTTGTGTGCAAATTGTCTTATGGGCATAACACCTAGGACAGTTTGTTTATCATTGATTTGATATGGGCCTACACTGCACGGTTGAACTTAGGTACGTCAAAGTCGAATTTTTTGTGTTTAGTTTTTCAGAATGGTAAGTGATTTTTGTGTCGTCTATTCAAATGTTCGTGGGCTTAGGAAGAATTTCTTTTCTGTGTACGCCCATACTGTCCAATACAGGCTAGCTGTTTTGGCATTAAGTGAAACCCAGGTAGAACAGAATACTGATTTATCAGAATTTTGTTTGGTTGGATATAACTTAGTGCCATTACTTTTTTCCCACCATGGTCTTGTCGTTTATGTTAGGAATGATATTGCTTGCCAGAGCCTTCCCCAATATGGGCATTGTTCTAATACGAACTTTAATTTCCTGTGGCTCAAATTCACTGTCCGCAAGCATATCATTCATTACTGTTTCCTTTACAGGAATCCGAATCTTGACAGCATGTCTACTTGTGATGAGTTAGATGTTCTGTCAGATTCAATTTCCCGAATTGTTTCCCATTGTCCTCACACTGAAGTCGTGATTACGGGCGACTTCAATGTATACAATTCAAGTTGGCTCCGCTATTCTGGCCAGACAACACTCGAAGGAAGGTATACCGAGATCTTTGCTGAGTATAACCATCTTACCAAGCTTATCGATTAGCCTACCCGTATACCGGATGTTGATGGGCATTCAGCCCATACTCTTGACTTGTTCTTGACTTCCCACCCTGATAAATATACTATTAAAGTAACTTCTCCATTTGGCACCTCGGACCATTGTGTCATTTCAGATAATTTCTCTATCTCCAACCATCCAGTTAAAGAAAAAATTCCCACTAGGACCGTTTGGCAATACGAGAAATCCAACTGGGACGGTCTGAATAATTTCTTTCGCAACTTTAACTGGTCATTATGCTTCCTCGATAATGACATTGATGCCAGTGCTGAAATGATTACAGAAGTGATTTTTCTTGGAATGAGAACTTTTGTCCCTCACAGAACAAAATGTATCAAACCAAAAGAAAAGTCTTGGTTTACCGAAGAGTGTAAAGAAGCTATCAGGTTGAAAGAAGTAAGCTTCCGATCCTATAAAGCCAACCCATCTGAGGAAAATCGGAAGAAACACAAACAAGTTAGGAACTCGTGCAACTCCGTTATACACAAAACGAAATGTTTACATGACCAGAAGTTACGGTAAAAAATTCTGCAATGTCCCAAAGGCAGTAAAAACTTCTGGTCATTTGTAAAAAACGTCAAAAACTCAACGTCATCATCAGTTCCAACGCTCATCGTCGACAATAATCCAATTGTCAGCTCTTCAGAGAAGGCGAATATGCTCGCAGCTCATTTTGCTGCAAGTTCTACGTTGCCTGCAAGCAACGATGCCCCTCCTGTACTTGAGAACGTTAATTTTTCTATGGGACAGGTATTTTTCCGCACTCGTACAGTAGCAAGAGTTCTTCAAGATCTTGATATACACAAATCCGCTGGCCCGGATGGTATACCCCCTATACTTCTGAAAAGGTGTTCTTCATCGCTGGCAAAACCATTGCGTAAGCTTTTCCATAGCTCCTATCGTTCAGGAATCTTTCCTAGTAGATGGAAAACAGCATTTGTCCAGCCCGTCCCTAAAAAAGGTGATTCCTCCTCCCCCTCCTCCTACCGACCAATTGCACTTACGTCCCTTCTTTCCAAGGTCATGGAAACGCTGATAAATCGTCAGCTCAAGAAATATCTCGAAGATCGGGAGCTTTTAAATGACCGGCAATACGGCTTTCGCAGCAATCGTTCCACTGGTGATCTGATGGCTTATCTCACCGAACAGTGGAACAAATCTGTGCATCGCTTTGGCGAAAGCAAGATTATTGCGCTTGATATTTCAAAGGCATTTGATAGAGTTTGGCATGAAGCTCTTTTATCGAAAATGCGTGCATTTGGTATCGATGATACTCTTATTCGTTGGATTAGAAGCTATCTTCTGGACCGTTCAATACAAGTTGTATTAAACGGTTTCAAGTCTGATCTCCACAAAATAAATGCTGGTGTGCCCCAGGGCTCCGTTTTGTCTCCGACTCTCTTTCTCATTTTTATAAATGATCTCTTGTCTGTGACTTCTAATCCATTAAATTGTTTTGCTGACGACTCAACCCTCAGCTTTTCATATACGTTTGATAATTCACGGCCTTCGCCTTCGGACGTGTTATTACAACGACACCGTATGATAAGCTCATTAAACTCCGATTTAAACAGCATTGTGAATTGGGGTATCAGAAATCGTGTGGAGTTTAATGCGTCGAAAACTCAATGCTGTCTTTTGTCGTTAAAGATAAACATACCCCCTATGCCATTATCCATGAATGGTACTTGCATCGAGGAGGCCGAAAAGCTTTCAGTACTCGGTATGTGTATCAGTGACAACCTTCGTTGGAATGATCATATACTTGAGATTGCTAAAAATGCTGCAAGATGCTTAGGCTTTTTTAATAGATGCAAGAAGTTTTTCATCCCTTCTGATCTGGCTACAATTTACAAGGCGTTTATACGCCCTAAACTTGAGTATAACTCCCTCTGGGCAGGTGCTTCTCAAACTTTTCTTCACCTGCTCGACAGAGTTCAGAAAAAGGCGTTAAAATTGATAGGAGAGAGAAACATTAAGGAAACATTTCCATCACTCGAACATCGTCGAAATGTTTCATGTCTTTCTTTATTTTACAGGTTCTTTTACAAAAAATGTTCACTTGAGGTAGCCAGCTGCGTTCCACCCCTTAAACATTTCTCCCGTAACACTCGTCTTGCTAGGAACGCTCATCAGTTTACACTTGAGCCCAATTTTGGTCGTACCGTGAAATATAGGGATTCTTTCTTTAGCCGTACAACACGAATGTGGAATGAATTGCCTGGCACAATTTTTCCTTACCATTTTGATCTGCAGACATTCAAGATCAATGTTCATCGACACCTCCTTTCCCTTCCTCCCTAAATTCCTATCGCTCGCGCTGTGACTTATCATTTTAAAAACTGTTGAAGAAATAATAGTCACAAGTCATAAGAAAGCGATGGGTTTTTAAAAACGGTCACTGTCATTTCAATAATATGAAAAACTACTTTTTTATAGATTAATTTGGTTAATTTGGGCAATGTCTTTGTGAACCAAAAATAGCATAATGTTAGCAGTAGTAACAAAGTACATTGCTGCGCAATATTGTTACTTTCGTGTTTTAGTATCAGTGACTGAATAATAAACAATAGGTTCGATAAATGCCTTCAAAACAATTAAAATGGAATAATTAATTCAATTAGCTTTGTTAAATGCGGATTGCTCAGAGGGGAAAAAGCGAGGGGTTTGTCCCTAGCCAGTTTAGTGGTTCAATGATTTCAATATTTCAGGTGATTTCAAGCAGTATTTAAATTTATTTAAAAATATTTTGATTGCATTGCTTTCAAATAAATTTACTGATTTCAAATGATTGCAAATTAATTCATGATTTCAATTCGTGATTTCATTATGGCATTTTTGGTTTCAAAAAACTAAAGTGATTTCAAATATTTGTTTGGTATGTCTTGAAATAACATTTTGTTTTGCATCCGGAGACCACTGACAAATTTCGTTTCACATCAGCAGCTTAGGTCATTTATCGCCCAGAAGCGTCTGGAGTCCGGAATCAACCGAAAGCTTCTGCAACCATCAGATTGGCAACACTCAAATTGGCAGTTCTTCTCCAGAAAAGAAAAGAAAAATGCTTCTGGATTTTGATTCAGAAAATGAAGCATCCACACATGCAAGTCTAACAACGTCAAGCCAAATTTCTTCCTGATTACCATGCGACAACGAAATTAGAAATGATTTCCTTCGTAATTTTTCTACCCTTTCTACTTAACGGGTTTTGAAAAAGTGTCACTTTAATTTTCCGCTATTATATGATAAACATATTAGAGACTCCAACGATTCGAGTTAAATTACACCGTTGAATCTATGGGCATGTTAATTATACCTATTATAATAATAAGAAATTATAAAATTTCACCCTATCAACAACCGTTAAAAAAATATTTACCTACACGCTTATCAATATTGTGTAGTTAAGCATCAACTTTCCATGTCCTTCGGTTAAACAATCTAAAATTAAAAACAATAAAAAAAAAATAAATCGTTATCTTTAAAATAATAAAAATGAGGTACGTGCTGTTGTTTATCAGATTTACCGCAAAATTTTAATCACTTCAGTTAAGCACTAAACAATATTCAATCGAAAAATTCTTCACTCATAGATTGACGTTTTATTAAAAATTACGAGTAAACTTTTTTCGCAATTGTGAATATTTTTCAATAACAAAAAAAAAAAAAAAAGAGAAAAACTAAATTCATTTGTCATCAATAACAAAATTCCCGTGGATACGAAAGTGAGTAGATGGAAAATAGTTACCATAGTGTACATAACCTGAAAAAAAATCAATTGATTAGACTGTGTTGTGACATCAAATTAACGGTTTGACGCAGAAGCATTCGAATAATAAACCAACTTCCATGTGGGATGCGCTAGATGATAAACATCGAGGTGCATATTTAGATTTAATATTTTTTGTAATGGCTGGCCAACCAAACAACTTTTCGAATTTCACTTCTGTACCGATATGAATGCAGCTTCCAGGCTGAATGTAGATTTCAATTTAAGACAGTTCTTCTTGTGTCGCCAATGCACCCGATACCTCATCGTCCGTCGTCGTTGTCGTCATCGCGTCGTATAGTCGTCATTATTATTAAATATTCAAATTCCATTTTTAGAAAAATAAAAAAATGAGGACGCCAGCTGTTTTGAAAGCTCAGCGTCACCAAGAAGCTAAAGTGGCATTCAATTCCAGCGTCTTCGAGAAGTGTGTTAGTGTGCACATTTATATCGTCGGTTGAAGCAATTGTAGTATCTTATCTTGTCGAAAGATAACACACTGAGTGGCCGATTCCATTGGAAACTTGATTCTCTTCTAAGAAAGAAAAGAAAGAAAATTATTTTCGGTTTGTAATAATTTACGTGAACTACCTAAAGATTTTATTTATTCGTTTCTTTTGCCTACTGAAATATTAAAAAAACAACTTGCTTTTATAAATTAAAATAAACTAATACATTAACTGTTTACACAAAAATCTATCCGGTGGTGGATTACTTGTAATTTGATGTTATCTAATTAAGTGATTTTTTTAAACTTGGAAAAAGGTGACTATATTTTGTGTTATATATATGTATCAATGTGGTTTTATGTATTTAAAATAGTTTAATATTATAATAGTATTTAAAAATTAATGTTGTGTGTGTCAAGTTCTTTTTGTATAATACCTATTTATTGAAACATAAAAAAAAACTGTTTAAAAGCAAAGGTCAAAATCCGATGCACAAGAATCATAAGTAAAATAGTTCAATTGCCTTAATTGGATTAGAGTGGGACGCGTGCATCGTCCCCGACGAGACAGAGGTCTTTTTAAGAACGGAAGTATGTCAGCGTGCGTGTGGTTGAATTGAATTTCACGATATTAAACGGGTAGGGTTTTAAAATAATAACAATGAATGTCTCTATTTGCTTTAGAAAATGTTGTGATTTGCACATGGGGAAGCAAACAGTGGAATATTTATATTAACCACTTTCAAAACGCTTTTGGTGATAATTTATCTAATTAGATTCAGAACTGTCAGGCTTTAGGATGTTTTTTTTTAAAGAACCCCAGGAAACCTTACATTGCTTTCAGTCGTTTTCCAGTGGATCTTTACTGCTGGGTACAGAAACTCAAACATGTTTTCACCGGAAACGTTCATGGCCCATGCTACTGCCCCATACAGCAAGATTAGATTATTAGGGCCTTGTATGACATCTCCTTGGTCCTTGATCTCTGCACTGATGTCATTCTACTTTGTAATGGTAGAAAAGAGTCCTTAAATACTTCAATGGGTGGGTAAAAAACTTGAACCACGTTAAATTGTACAACTGGCCCCAAGTGTTTTATTAAAGAAGAAACAATTGAATTTCCCATTTTGTTCTTTCCCTTGGAAGTTAAAATATCTGATACTCGGTATGACTGGCTGGTTCATGCTGCGTTTTAACATACCCTTGATAATGCATGCTTAAAAAAGACGTGAGTGCCTTTGTATTCAATGTAACCAGTAGCTACCGCGCGCCGGCCGGTTAAAATAAAATGATTACATGGTCGAAAAAGGAAAGTTTAGTCGTTGCAACCGAAATATGATAATTATTTATTATGAATGCGTAGCATTTATACAAAAAATATTTTCCAAATCAATATTTCACCTAGACATGGTTTTTGTTGTTGTTGTTCATCACGCATTTTTATTTCACGAATTTTAATGGCTTTTTATTAAAGCAAAATTGTTCGAAATTCATTAACATGTAATAAATCAAAAAAGACAAAAAATATATTTAAAGTTTAAAAAAAAAATTAAATTACATTAAGCGAAATAACGAAAAGCGAAATAAAGCTAAAATTGGCGAGACAAAAACTAGGAAATAATGTTTTGTCGAAGTGATATTTTAGTACAATAAAAACTGGCTAAACAAATGCTTGCCAACTAATATTGGCGAGTTGAAAATCTTCCAACAAAAATTGGCCAATTGACCTCTACCCAATTATGATAAGTTACCTCACTTTGTTGTATCTAGATTATGCTCTGTAAGGTAATAAAAAGAGGCTCATCTCGTGGATTAGGGTTTTTTCTATTAAATATGATATGAGATTGCATAGCATCCGTAGAATGACTGTTGATTTTGTGTTGATGGAAAACTTGGCACCATGGTAAATGCCTTGAGTTTAAATAATTTCAAATTATGTACATTAAAAGGAATAAGGGTCCTTTCAAATTTCAAAGGTGTCCTTTCAGCGCTGAACTTCTTCAATCACCATAGGGCTTATGTGTCTTCGCTTTCCAATGCCTTGTACACTTTTGTGGTGTGAAGTGTAACATCTGAGACCATTTTACACCATTTTAACTTGGTTGGATGAGGCAGAGAACGTTGGATATGTGACGGATGAGGCAGGTCCTCCAGGCCTTTCTTGAAGGAAAGGTTGGATTATCTAAATCTCTCTCCTTTATTGCTTTTTCCTAGAGATTACTTCTAAAAGTCGATACAGTTAAAGCTTGTTTTCACTATTCGATAATATTTTTTGTATATGTTTTTCCATGCAATTAAACAAAAATAACGCACGAAACATTGAGGGTTAAAATAGTTTTTGTAAAAATACAGAACAGTTTCGAAACAAAGACTCTCATCGGTACTTTCCTTTTGCAGCAGTTTATTGCAGTTATTTATTTAAAAAAAATTAACAATTTAATATTTAAGCTTAATTAAAATAAAAAGAAAAGAACTTGAGACGCATATTAATAATTAAATTAATGTAAATAAATCACACTGAAATATAAAAACACAAACACGTAATGTAAATTCTGTACACAAGAAAGTTAACATTAAATAAAACAAATACAAATATAATTATACGAGTTCCAATTTATACACAGATATGCCGCTTTTTGCTAAGAAGCCCAGTAAGCCATTGCCTGACGCAATACCACACCTCGACAACAATAACAAATTGTCTGCAGTTCCTTCAAATGTACCCCGACCAGATAACAATACAACAAAACAACAATTGGTCTTCCACTGCCAACTGGCACATGGAAGTCCTACAGGATTGATAACAGGATTCGCCAGTGTCAGGGAACTTTACAAAAAAATTGCTGAATGCTATGACATTCCTGTCGATGAAATTCTATTTTGCACACTTAATTCCCACAAAGTAGATATGTCCAAACTACTTGGCGGTCAGATTGGCCTTGATGACTTTATATTCGCCCATAGGAAGGGTCGACCGAAAGAAATCGAAATAACTAAATCAGAGGATGCCCTTGGTCTAACTATCACAGATAATGGAGCTGGTTATGCATTTATCAAGAGGATCAAGGAAGAGAGTGTGATCGATCGTATACAACACATTGCCATTGGTGATCACATAGAAAAGTTGAACGGGGTCGATATGGTGGGGAAACGTCACTATGAGGTAGCTAGGCTATTAAAAGAAATCCCTACCGGCGCAACATTCATCATTCGATTGGTGGAACCCATGAAAAGTGGTTTCCAAGGCATTGGACCACGTTCACAGCCAAAATCAACAGGAAAGGGTTACGGTAGCGGCAAAGAGACTTTACGATTTAAAGCCAACGGTAATGTAGAAATCGAAGAAAAGCCCGATGATTCTACACAATGTGGCATTGAAGCAATAAATAATTTGTTAGAATCGTTTATGGGCATCAATGACGCTGAATTAGCCACACAAATCTGGGATCTTGGTTCGAATAAAACAAATTCAATGGATTTTGCAGAAGCTATTGATAATTCAGATCTGGAGTCTTTTGGATTTACAGATGATTTTATAATTGAACTATGGGGTGCTATAACAGATGCTAGACGCAGGAAGTCAAAAAATTGATTTATTGATTTTGGGGATGTGGTGCGATTAAATTTTAATATCTAATTTTATTAATATTTTATTTACAAAACAAAAATGGTTGTATTTTTGCATTATTATTAAATTACCTATATAAAGTTTCACAAATTTAAGAACGTTATTATTATCATTATTATGCATTTTTTTGTTTTAATTTTGTTTGTACAAAAAAAAATATATTTCATTATTGTAAAGAAGAAGAAAAATATATCAGTGCATTTATATTATTATATATATTTTTTATTTTGTTATTGTTTTCCTTCTTTAAAGTTTACTTAGGTAAAATCACAATTTCAGTATTCATTTTCATGGCAAAATCAGGTATTTGAACTTTCGTAGGCAAAGCTGTCAGTGAATTCAAATACATAAATTGGAAAAATTACACAATTTTCTCCGAACCATCACAAATAGGTTTTATATGGAAGGAAAAATTATTTGAAGTTGGTGAAAGAAGGCTTTTTATATGCAGAAGTATTTGATCATATACATATGTATAAGTATATAATATAATTTTGTGCTGGGCTTAAGATCATTGAAAAATAATGCAATTAATAAAAACAACTAATTCATTTATTTTCCCGACGTTTCTCCGGTTATTTTCCGGCTTCTTCAGGGGTTCAGTTTAATTTAGTCTTGAAGCTTCTTCAGAAACTTTTTGGTGTGTATAGGAATATATTTGTTCAAATGTCCGTTTTACAGTATTAAATAAATTAAGATTTCTAGCAAAAGCAATACTTCTTAGATGCTACTGGGTGTGATGGGATTGGCGAAACAAAGCTCAATACAATAGTATTATTTTGTTAGTTCAATTTTAAAGCTTGCCGGCAATTCGATAACACATACATATATTTTTATTAAACTATAAAATGGATTGCTGGGTTGGCATTTCCTACGTTTAGTAACGTACGAAAATGGTTGGTGTCAAAAGAGGCTTGAATTATACATATATATGAAACAAACAAAAATCATACAAAGTAAGAAATAAAAGAAATTAAATTAAATCAAAGGCAAAGCTTAATAGGAATGTTGCAGTAAATATTGCTGACTTGTTAAGTTAGTTATTATAAGTTGGGACAGTTAGATTAACCACTCAGTTTTCAAGAGTGTTTACAAATTTAGACAAAGTGTTTTTCAAATTACGTAGTATCCAGTATCATATATACAGACCTGTAGGTCCAACACCAATTGGGGTAGTGACTTTATGTCCTGCCAGAGCCATTTGAAATTTGCATTGATTCATGTAATGGGACCACAACTTTCCCATTCCACCGCTTCACTTAAGAATGAAATATTTTACCGTTAACATAGGAACGAAGTACTTTCTGACTTATTCCATTACAGACGTTTGTTCATCTTTAGGCACAATTTAGCAAATTGTTCTGGAATTTCTTATTTTATGATTTGGTTCGGTACCGCTTTGAACCCTCCATATTATAGTCTAGTCACAAATAGTGATACATACATTGGCCGGGATAATTATATTGACAACAAGAAAATTTTATAATTTAAAAACAAAACCAAAACAGAAAGTAGAATTAGGACCTAGGTCAATATAGGAATATTTTATGGTACAGTTTATTTATAATCATTTGATTAATTAGATAATAAAAATGAAAAAAATGAAAAGAAGTCGCTTTGCAGCGCATCGCCTTGTCTAAATCCTTTTTTTGACATCGTCTTTTTAGTTTGTGTTTTCTAGACTGTCCATTATAGATTTAGAACAAAATTAGTTATCTTGTGTTTTTGAATTTGGAAGCTACTGTATGGTTTGCTTTCATAAATTCAATTCTGTGCTCAAACGTTTAGTAAAAATTCCACAATTATACTTTGCAGCAATAGATGCACTCTTTAATACATAATTTTGTCGATTTGTCAATTTTCGCACAAAATTCTATAAGAATTGGACATAATGATCTTATCCTCAAAATTTAAAATAAAAAAAAAGAGAGCGGTCGTGGGACCCCTGTCAGGAACGAAGTTCCTTACGTCATTTTTTCAACTCTAAGCGTGATTTTATATACGTAGAGCCCTGTTCATCGAGCTGCTTTTTTTGGCTAAACAATATAAAACCAAAAATATGATGGTACATAATTTCATGATTCAAAATCTGTAAAGTCCCCTAGCTTGCAACAAAATCAAGTTCGTGCGACCCAGTCATGCATTTTGTTTTTGTCTTTGAACTAAGCTCAATGGGGAAACAACAAAAAAATAAAGCAAAAAGCGTCAGTGAAAAAGTGCAATTTTGTCTAAAAACAGACTTTGTAACAATTTAACATTTTTTTCTCGAAATTGGTTAAGGTACGATGTAAAGTCACAAGACATTTTTGTAGAAAATCATATAAGCTGCAATTTGTATCTTAACATTTTTGCATACAATTCATAGATTCCGATAAATTAGCAAGAAACTGAATTTCCACCCCTTACCCCTTTAGCTGCGGGCCAAATCATGGGTACTTTTAAGGATTTGCTCAAGCCATGAAAACAAAGGTCTCTAGAAAAATTCAGCTTTGCCCGAATTATTTCGTAATTTTGCCTTTTTTTGTCTAATTTCCTGGGCTATAAGATATAGGGTGGAACTGAGCTTTAGAAAAGAGCTACAGATATTGAGATTAAGCGTTTGCAATGAAATAAATCTCAATTTGGTATGCAAAAGATGTGTCTCACTAAACAGTCTCAGTCTCAGATAAAAAAACATTTGCGAAAATGTATCCATCAAATGAAAGTATAATTGATTGCCCTCCATGGGCACTGCAATGTGCGATATAAATGATAAAACAAATTTTTATACTAAGCTAGTGCATTTATTTTTCACTTAGTGTTCAAATTTTGGGTCTAAGTATGTCAATATATTACTAAATTAATAATTTTAAAATTTGTGTTTTGAGCAAATTTTTTAAAACATTGATTTTCATTTTTCACCAAATCATCGAATATTTGGAATATTTGTTTTTCTAATCGCATAAGAAATATAAATTTTGGCTGATGTAAAAAACGAGCATATTTCTATTGAGTTAAGAACTTTTTATTTGTAGTGGCATCAGAATAAAGTAAAAAAAAAAAATATTTTGAAATTGATGTCGAAAATCGTCCCCAGCGGAATCGCCCTAAAGTTAAAGAAACAAAAATAAGTTCATCCGTTTTTTTTTTCAAACAATGGTTACATATTGTTTTGCCGTTGAAAAAAATTTGTTGCATTTAAATCGATTCGATTCAGCCCGAAAAAAACTCAAGAAAAAAATAAAAAAGAAGACGATTACCTAGTTGTCTTGGTACTTGTCTTCCTTGATAGAAAGCGTTTGTAAGCTATCTATAATTTTTTAAAAGCAATTTTTTTCACAACGGGTTGTTGAGTTTTATTGAAAGTTAATTCAAATTTAAAAGAATGGTCTACAAATATATTTATAACAAATTTAAAGAGAATTGGTTCAACCGTTCAGGCATTAGATACTGATCAATCCAGACTGACTGACAGACAGGCAGACAGAATTTGTGGATCCTTTTTTCGTCTTCTCTATCATCGCACTATCAGGTTTGATTGTAATCTAAATACATATATTGCACGAAAGCGTATAACTTGCCTTTTCGTTCCTATAATCACAATTAAAAAATATGTAGTAGCTTAAATTTGAGTGGTTAATTTATAAAGTTTTTTTTTATAGTACCCAGTTGCCTCAATAGAAACAAAAATATTTCGATATTCAACCATTGTACTTGCTGAGACAACTTATTTCCAGTCTCAACATTTTGATAGCTTAATCTCGTTTAAATAAGATTTTAAAAAATGTAAAATCTCATTTTGCATACGAAAGTTTTAAAAAAAAGATAAATCTCTAAACTGAAATCGATCATTTTTCTACGAGATTTATCCCTAAATTATTTTGCATACGAAAGCTAGCATAAGCTCAGAAAAATGAGATTTGAGACTGAGATAAAGCATTTCCCATACCTGCACCCATAGGTATCATCCTTAAAAACTACGTCTCACTTCATTCAATGTAAAATTGTGAAGTATAATGTTCCCGCAGAATAATAAACACTCTGACTAAAAAGCATTCAATTGCTTGTATAAAAACTCAGCTGACAAAACAAAAACTTGTTTATATGTAAAAACTTATCGTCATAAAAAGCTTCAGACTGATTAATCACAATTTTTCGCATATAAAACATCCGCTGCCTCTATTCCATTTTTGCTTTGCAACACCTTAAACGACATTTCATTGATCATCTTCACTTTGAATCCGTTGTTGTCTCAGAAGTCAGAATATCAATAGATTGTATTTTGTCTCTTCCCATCCACATCCGAGCAATACACATTTTATATTATGTCTAAAAGCTATGTTAGTAGATACTTCTATCTATATAAATATAATTTGCTTAATCTGGTACTTTTAAACTTCCACTGTTCTTAATGCCCAGTTCAATAACAACAACAAAATGGCTAGATAACAAATTTAGCCCTCAAAACCGGGTGTTGATTCTGGGGTGATGGTAAATCGGACGGGACGGAACGGAACGGGCCTGGTCGGGTATATAGATATTCATATTCCGTCCATCCAAAGTCGATCGTCTTTGCGGCTGTTCCTTTTCTTTGATTTTTTTATTCGTGTCTTGTTTATCCACACCACTGTACCGTCTCGTCATTTTGTTGACCATTTTCTTAAAAAAAAAAACTTTTTTTTAGGTATTTACTATTTAGCTTATATCATTTGAAGCAATTCGTTTAGTATGAGATCCGCACTTGTCGGCGTTGTATCGTCTATATAGCGAAAACTTTCAAGTCGCATTTACGCGAAAAAGCAAAAAAATTAAAACCAAAAAAAAAAAAACAAGTTCATAACGAAATAAAAAGCTTTTCGCCCCCCTTTTGTTATGAAATACACAGCCTAACGAGTTTCCACTCAAATACAAAATACTAACCGTTGTAGTCTGTAGTGCTCAGAGTTGGTTGTGGACTTTAAACTTATATATTTTTTTTTTTGTTAACAACCAAGCAAGTTTTCTAACAAACAAATGCAATTTACAAATTAAAAGATTAAACCGGGAGAAGCGTGATTTTGTTTAAGTTTGTTGAATTAAAATAAATGCAACTAAATAAGATAATTTAAAGGCCTCAGGTGCGTGTGATATGTGATTGCTTCATGCTGTCGAAATAAGGTGCATTTTGTCGAAGTTATTATCATTAATCAAAAAGTAGGTACAAAAGATACTAAATCGGTTGATCTTTGATCAAGTGAGCGCTAAAAATTCTTGCCTAAACAGATTTCACGTTGTATCGATTTATTTGGGTACCTACTTGTTGTGTAAAATAGTGTTTTTTTAAGATTTGAAGGTCGCAAGATTTTCGATCAACACCGGAAAAAACCCAATATAAATATTTTTTTTTTAAATTATAAACAATTACCTTTTCGAAACTCAGAATAGTGAAAGTTTGCTGTTATACCTACATATTATAATTAAAACGAACTCAAAAGGTAGTATACCTACCTACACAATATCTGTCAGCTGTCAATTTATACAGTTGTTGGAGAACATCTAAAGAGTCGTAACGTAATATTCTGCTGTGTTTGTATATTGAATCTGTTTACGTCATTGGAGTTACAGCTGTTAAAATAGACGCAAGTAAGTTGAAATCATAAAAAATAAAGTGCATTCAGCTAGTTTGTTTTTGTTTGGGTTTTTAGATTGTGTTCTCTTTGATATTATATGCACCTGTCTACCCACAAGAGTTTTGTTTAAACGATGATGCACATTTTATTTATAACAGTGAGCAAGGTTGGGAATAAATCTACCTACGTACCTACCTATCTATATAAATATAATAGGTATTAAGGGTTGTGTAACTTTAAATGTTGCAATCGAAATACAGTAGGTATAAAGAAAATGTGCCAATAGCTTTAAAAGTGTGGCTAAATGTTGTTCATTGGTTAACTTTTTGAGCAAAACCATAAATTCCCGCTGAAATCAAAAAAATTCTCTTAATTAATTGACTAACAGAATTTTTAGTAAAAAAATAAAGTAGAAAAACGTGATTAATTTTGGTTTTTTTTTTTTTTTTAAATATGCTTTTTTTTTGACACGTTTTAGCTCGGTAAATCGTTAATACTTAGCGGTTTAAACTATTTTGAAAGAAACTGAAAGCAAACAATCAAGTTAGTCAAAGGAATTTCAAAAGACTTCAAAGCAGTGTTAAAACGACATCTAACATATAAAAACAATTCGAGCAGCAAAAAGACTTCAAACTGTTAAAAAGACTTCAAGTACGTCAAAAAGTGCAAAAACTTCGAAAGTTTGCACTTTGCAATCAATCCAAGGTCTTAAGAAATTGTATTGAATAGAAAAAACTTCAAAAAATGCATGCAGTTAAAAAAGTGTTGCACTGAAAAGTTAAAAGTTGGGAATTTATTTTTAAATTACTACTTTTTATTTTAATATAGCAGTATTTCAACTTAACGAGCTGTAAAGGACATTTCGGCTCTTTTTATTTTAGCCGGCCACCGAAAACAAAATCGATATTCTGATAGATCGTATTAAAATGAACATTTTATAATTCTACACCAAAGTCGATTGGCTGAAGAGATATTCAACCTCAAAGTATCTCATAAATCCACCTAAAAATCACCTATAAAAAGTGATTCACATAAAATTACAAACAAATCAGTTAGCTTGTAGCTAGTCATAGTTTTTCGTGGTTTTTCGTTAGTAAATAAAATGTAAAATATTTTTGATAGACCAGATACTACGTCATGATTCAAGATGATAACTGACAACACTTGAATAAATGAAACTGTGCCGTGTAGAGGCACAAGATAGTTCAAGTTTCTTGTGCAATATGATTGTGCAAGTGAACTGCTCAAGTTCGCAGTTACGTGTGTAACCGGCTTATCGTTCTACAAAAATTACAGGAACGCTTTTGCCATAAAACGTAAGACGGCTCGAACGAGCATGCTCTTGTGGCTAGTTACCTTCTTGTTAACAACTTGAAAATTAACTTGATCAATTTAAAAGAAAAACATTTTTTTTTAATTTGCAAAAAATTTTTTTTCCAAAAAATACTTTTTTCAAAATATGTTTGTGCCATATTTATCAGGCATTTTGAATATCAAATTTAATTTCAATCGGTCAATAAATTAAAGAGAGTCGATACAAAAAAAAAAACGGTTCTATATTAGGTGTCGTGCTTTTTTCGGAAAAAAAATTCTGATGAAAGACTTTATCGTTGTCAACAAATCACCCAGGTGAAATTTCATGAAAATCGATCGTATTTTTTTCGAGAAAAATTTGATTTTCGTTTACGGTTGTATGGCAGGTACCGTTGTTTTTAAGCTATTAGAACAAAAATGTCAATTTCTCCTCTAGAGAATGGTTTATGAACCTTACATACCAAATTTGAAGCAAATCGGTTCAGCCGTTTAGGCTGTATTTACTTTTACAACCAGACTGACAGACAGACAGACAGAATTTCCGGGCCAACTTTTTTCGTCTTCTCTATCATTGTCATGTCATGTTTGATTGAATTTTTTTTTTGAAGTGCCATATCTCGGTAACGACGTTACTTACAAGCATGTTTAGATAATCAATATTGTTGCAAATTTAAAGCTCTACAAAACATACCTAAACGCTTTTGCCGTAGAACGTAAGAAAACAAAGTTTATAGAGGAAAAAATCGGAAAGATGTCGAACATTTTGCAGTTTTTCCCCTTCCCACTTTTAGTACTGGTTTCTCAAGGTCCAAAACTTGAGAAAATGATCATAAACCTTCCCAAAACAACATCTGAAAGTTTCATTGTGATCCGACCTTCAGGACGCATTTTAAACATGGACAAAATTCGATAAGATCCTTTTGTTCCTCAATAATTGAACAGACAATTTAAAAAAAAGACTGGTCCAAGAGATTCAGAAGGCTTCTTGGAGTACACCAACTTTGATATTCTTCGGTGGCTCCTGTGGAATCTTAGTTTTCACTTTTGCTAGCGCATACCCATGATAACCTGCTTACAGATTTCCGGAACTCCGCGGTCCCTTTAGGTCACTCATATCAAATCTCTTGCGTAGTGGTAGTTGTCTATCGATTGCTTTATCAAATTGCTGCTATGAACAGAAATGTTCGTATCTGCTACATTGTACAGCTCTGCGTTGTGTTTATGTCTCCACAAAACAACTTTATATGTCAATAAAGAATTAATTTGTTAATCATCGTCAACGGGCTTTTCCATTCATAAGTTTTTATATGGAAACTAATCGTCTGATGATTTTTCCTTCTAAGCTTTCATTTCATTATAAAATATAAACTCATATCATGTCGTGAGTAAGCTTTATAATATCAAAAATGGACATACAAAAGTACATTGTAGCTACATACATAATATAGAGATACAAACATTCAGATGAGGGTATAGTTTTTCTTGATAACATTAATAAGCTTTTTACTCAATATACAAATTAGTAATAAACACGAGGGTTGTTTTTTTATTGTTATTAATAGGAACACAATTTCAACTCACGCATTTACTTGATAATTTTTTATCATGAACATAAGAACAAACGCTTTGTCATTTAAGTATAATAGTGGTACCTACATATACATACATGAAAATGACTGTATAAATTACTTAGGCAACGTTTACATTGTATAAAAATATATACCATAAGTATTTACAATTTTCTCAAATTAAATTTTAGTAACGCAAGCTTTCTTTTTATTTCGATGTTTATTAACGATTTGTGTAATTCTTTCCCAGTTTTATCTTTATGACATGTTTTATCAGCTGTTGTTTTGAAAAATCATCTGATTGTTTTTTTATTGTTTATAAAAAAAAAACAAAGATAAACATTCAATCGATTTCTTCATCGATTAGTTCATAAAAATTTTAATGTTCTAAAAAAAAAAAATAAGAAATGTTCTGTTTGAAATATTTTCTAGTTATCTTTCAAGACTTACTAGAAATCTATTTTATCAGTTCATTAAAATTGAGTAGGTTTAACAACTTAACATTCAAAGTTAAAATAAAGGCTTTATGGAAAATAAAAAAAAAAAAATTATTCGTAATTTTGTGAACTGACTGCACTTTGTTAGGACATCTTTTGGCACATTCAAAATAATCTCGTCGGATTTTTTTCACTACAAAGTCTGTGCCAATGAAATTACTCAATTAATTGTTAGTGTAGTAGCAGTCCTATCATCGCGAAAAGAGTAAGGTACACCAAAAAACCTCATGGAAAAATAGAAATTCAATCATCACAATAAAGTTGGTCGCAGACATCGTACATTTCAAATGCAGAAGACCTCCCGACGTTTTCTCAGACCAACCCGGTTATTCCAAATTTAGGTCCATATAGAAAAAGCGATGAAAAAAAGTAGAACTAATAGTACATACTTCCATTTGCACATAGACAAAAGAATTACATATAAAAACGAGTGGAACTTTCCGACCAAATCCTAAAGAAAATGAAATATCAGAAACAACATATAGTGGTGGGTGGGGATTCCCATAAAAACACATCGTTTTTTCGCATTTTTTTTCTTTATTTGTTGTATGAAATTAATTATTAATTTGTATGCACATAGTTAAATAACACAAATTTATAATAAATAAAATAATTGTGTTTATTTTAAACTAAATCATGGACAAAAATTGTAATTGAAGAAAAAATAGAGTATAGAAATTCCCATAAAAACAACATAATTTTTGACGAAAATATCTTATAATTAAAAAGTTTGATTATATTGCTAAATCTAAATAAAATTGTTAGTTTTATTATCCGTTGATCCATCCATTTGCTATTAGAAACGTTAGCATTTGCCTTGTCATCGAATCAAGCAAGGTTCTTCAAGTCTGCCATAGTAAAATCGTTCAGTTTTACAGCCTCGAAGGTGTTAAATTAGTTTCTATTTGCATAATAACGCATGACCTATATCCTCCCAGAGATTTTCAATAGAATTCATACCGCGACTTCGAGACGGTCAATCAAAAGTTGTTTTGTCTCGAACCACTTTCGGAGCCTTTAAGAGACAGAAACGTTGTCTTGCTGGAATATGAAGTGGGTACCGCATAACTGTTAAGCTTTCTTGACCGCCATATCCTTTAATAGCATTTCATTTGCGGAAAAACATGCCCAAAGCTTGAAGAAGAAATCTTGGGGGTAGCGCATCGAAGTTTCGAGTCATTCTCATAACACTTTTTAGACGTGTGTCATAATGATGATTTTCAAAATTTACCCTAGCTGTCTTACGAGCTGCATTCAAAGTTTGATTTTTAGACCTTTTTTGGAGACAATGTTTGTGTTGGTTTTAAAAATTTGTCTTAATTGTATTTTGTCTTTTTGTGGCCTTAATTTAAGACGAAAGTAGTTTATTTTTGACCGAGTCATCGGGCCTTAAACGTTTCAAACAAAACTTAAAGTCAATTTAGAGATATGTATGCTTTTATTTCCACTTTAATGATAAATTTTCAGAACCACTTCGCAATAAAATTATTAAATGCTTAAAAACATAAGGTTTCTTTTTTCATGGACCTCAGCAATAATTTTAGATAAATAAAAAAGTGCTGCCAAATCTGCAGTCTCGCTACAACCAGTTTTTTTTTTGCTTGATAAAACAATGTTTTAGGGGAATTCCCACCACTGTATTTCTTTTAAAAAAACTATAATTCTCTTTGCAATCAGTTGCATCAGTAGATACCTTGATAAGACCAATGTTGGTAATTTATTTTTTTACACCAATGAATTTTTCCTAAATTGTATAGGTCACTACAGTTTTTGTGTTTTTTTTTTTATACAAAATGTCGACTTTGTTTTAGGTTTGTTTTGACGTTTGGGTGTTTTTTAATAGCTAAATTCATTAGTCAACATTGAATATAATTAATAAATAAATTTATAATTAAATTACATTCATGAATATATTTACAATCAAATTTCAATATAAAAATGTACTTGCACACGTCATTTAGCTATTTTTGGTGAAAACATTTAAACTTTTCTGCTCATATAATATATTTTCTATTTGGTGCATGTTTATTTAAGGAAGAAAAGACAAATATAATAATTATTGTATGGCTTCGTTCCTATCCGTTTTGGTCATTTGCCATTTGGATGCGTGCATAGGTATAACGAATAACGACTTTGCATTAAAAACGACACTTAAAAGGAAACCACACAAAACCACAAGTCATGTAAAAAATAAAAGTTTAAAATAAAGTAAAAATATCCAATTTATTTGAATGATAGGTAAAATCCATTTAAATTCATTGTTTTAAAAAGTTAAGTTTTGTATATTCTGAGGGTGTATATTTTTTTTTTTTTTTTTTTAAATATCAATTATAAAATCCGTCATTTGTCATTCGTATAAATGGAAATTATATTTTGTAAAAATACATTTTTGTCGAATACATAAAGTGAGTACTATATACCTAGCCTTTTCTACTAAATTAGAAAAAAACTATGAAAAAAATTCCATTCATGTCTGATTTTTGGCAACAACAAGCAAAAAGTAAAAATTTGTTTCCAAGTACACATGTTTTAAAATTTATTTTTTTTTGTTTTTTTGTGACGGTTGTTTTTTTTTCTGGCAAACATTAATTTAAATAAATCAACCGGGAACAAAGTCTAGTCTCTCCTTGCTCTAAAAGTAAACTCGATGATAATCACCTTCCCGCTTTACTTATATACATATATAATATTTTGTTATTCATTACATTTTTTGCGTCTGAATATTTTTATTAACAAAGACAGCTTAATTTCACTTAATTATAAAGCAATTAAAGTGAAAATCATTCTTGAAGTTTCATTATAAAGATATAACAGTCATCAGAGAAATCCATTTGTGATTTCTCAAAAATGATGTACTATGTAATGAATGAGTATTACTAAGGAAATTAATATTAATTTACCATTGTAATGGTATGATTTTTGAATAAAAACACGCAACTAGATATTTTATTCTTCGTAAAATGAAACCTTTCAAAGTTAACAATGCGTAAAATCAGTAATGATTGTAAAACATTGTTTCGCACTAATAAAAATGAACTTTTAGTCACAAAACAATCTACCATAATATTAGTTTACTTGTTGTGTAATTTTATAGGAAACTTTTAATTACTTACCATAAAGCAATGAATAAATGAGTAAACATCTTTTCATCATAAGAAAACAATCACTTATATACTCGTAAAGGTTAAAGTGTATTCAATCGCTATCGGTGTTTGCCTATATCCATTTATTTTACCCAGAGAAGGTGGACAAGTTTACCTAACCGCGTCATATTTCAGGAAGATTTGGCCCACCAATGCAAACATAAATAAATTAAATTATATGGCTCAATAGCTTTATGAAAAGAGACTCACAAGATGCAGTTCAAAACTTATTGGGTTTGAACCCAGAATATCCGTTGTGCCGCGTAAAAGTTCGACACACTAAAAAAAAATACGCCACGGTGCACTGCCAACCTGAATAGCAATCTGAAGGTTTTATCAAAATAACAGAGTTCGAGAATTCTGCCACAAAACGAGTTATTGTTTTTTTTTTTGGATTGAATGGTGTAGTTAATTTAGATATAAAAATATCTTTAGACTTGCAATATTGCATTTAGTTTTAAGATAAATATGCTTATAAATTTGAAATAATGCATTTTAAGATGCACAAATGATCGACAGGGACGCGTCTTGCCGCGAACGCAGAAATGTTTGTTTTTCTAAATAAATTTTAAGTTGTAGAAGTGTAAAACTCTTCTATTTTAAAACAAGCATACTTAAATAAACTGAATGGTCAATAGCAGTTTGCAAAATGGGAGGAGTTTTCTAATATCAATTGTTATTTACTATTTTTGCAAGTGGCCCTAAAACTGGTTATCGATTATACGCGATAAAATTGGGTCTTGCGGAGTAGTCACCGTATCTTTTTTTGCTCGTAGGAATTTCGCAGGCCATATATTTAGAGTTATCCAGACTTTTATAGTTAGTTTGAATCAAAAAAAGATTATTAACAATATTGTATTGAAAAATCAAGAGCTTTTCATGCTCTCATGACGTCTTACAAAGCTGCTGTGTATAATTTAATCACTAAGGCCAAATCTAGTTATCAAATATTACGATTGAGCAGCAATGGCGCAGCATAGCTGTCACAGACTGTCACGACCGTACCGTCACAATGTGGCTTATTAACCCTGATTAGATTCATACGTTTCGTCATACGTCTTTTTAAAATTTTGTAGGAGGGGTGTAGAAACGAAAGAGGAATGAAGACGAAAGCACATATGAAAATTTTTCTGGTTGAACTTTGACGTTTCTCGTTGACGCCGGAAGGCGAAATTGAATTATTTAGAATATTAAATATTGAAACACGTCACCTACGAAAAAAGGACTTGTGTAATCAGTGTCATTAAAAGCTAAAAGTGTGTTACCCAAAAATGTATGTCACACTAGACCGACGTTTTATTATTTATCAGTGTTACCACCTTCCGGAAAAAATATTATTTTTGTAAGCAAATGTTATAGTGTTTTCTCCAATACCCGTTGTTTTTGTTTTGATTTGGTGACGTTTGCCATAATTTTTTAACAAACAAAACAAAAGAAACTTGACTTACTAACAACCTCTTTCAACCCAACTTGACTAGGTAACTACTACTACATACATATAATGTATGTATGACTTTGTCATGTACCTACCACAAACTTATATTTATTTCAGCCTAATCAAAATTATGATGGATTGAGATCAAAGCTTTGACAGTAAATTTCGATCAGAAATAAGAACAAGATTACATATTTTTATTTAATTGACGTCTAGCTTATTTATTTAAGGTGCAATGACTTCATATAGTAATAACAATGAATACTTATATATATGAACTTTTCCTTGTCATATTTTAAATTACTGCTAAATAGGTAATCGACCCAAAAGTTTATGAACTCAACCATAACCTTCAATTAATTTAATGACCCTATTAAGGTCAGAGTCGAAATAATAAAGAAAACTTGTATACTTAAAAACTTATTTACAGTGTCAATCAGCATGTGCTGTGATTGTCTTTTTTCTTTTTTTTTTGTTTTCTACCCGTCGATATGGTAAATTTAGCACAAAAAACTTGTGTTTATTTATTTCGTAGTGTATTGTTTGCTTTCATAAATTCAGTTCCGGTCTGGCTCAATTGTTTTACAATCTTATTTATAGTGCGGGCGTTAGCCCATGTCACGTGTGCCGTTATATACGTATCCCCCCTCAGTTTTGTCATGGTGCTTTGTTAAACGCCTGTAGAGGTATAAATAGAAATGCGTCACATTGTCCAAATCATGGTCGCCATTTTGAAAAATGGCCACTAAATTGATCACATTTTGTTTGAAAGTATCTCCGTTTTTAAGCTTTTTGTGTTAATTGTTTAAAAACAATTTTTATTAAAATATTTTTTTCAACCAGTTAATAAAACGTAGGTCGTTATTATGTCCCCTGAGTTTTGCGTTGGGCCGTTGGGGCTTTGTTAAACACGCATAGGTGTTTTAAAAAAAAAAAGTTGGTCACATGACCCAAATCATGATAGTTTGGCTGCCATTTTTAAAAATGGCTGCTAAATTGATCGTTTTTTGGTTTAAAGATATTTCGGTACCAAGTTGACTCATTTTATTTGCTTTTAAAAGCCAAAAAAATGTACAAGTCCGGCCATTCACGACACAAAATAACTGCTCAAATGGACGTTTGTGCAGTGAATTTGTATTGTTAATAGGAGTGTTTCGACACTTACTCAGTTAACTGTTAAAAATCAAAAGAATTTTTATATTTGCTCAAGTTTCAATTGAGTTTGTTTCTTCAATGTGGGTTTCTTTCACCATCAGCACTCAGTGCCGTTTTTGTATTTTTCAAAAACAAATGCATTTACTTATGATGTAAACTATATCTGCGGTTAAATAATCACAAGACAGTTTTTTTAACATTCTGATCAAAATAAATAGTTGCAAATGATAATAAAGTAAAAAAAAAATAGGGCTTCAACTAAAAAAAGAAAACACAAATTTACTTCAATTCCCCTTTGGTATCTTTAACACTTTTGATAACGGCATGTTTAGATAAGCCGAATGAATGAACTAGAGGTTCAGAGTACATTTACCTATATCAGATATGGTAGTCGACATTAAGTTTGGTAGTTTTCCACCCAGAATGGGTAAATCGCTTTAATTTTATCATAAAGTTTAATAAAAATTTATTTTTGCACTAATGTTTTTTTTTATTATTTTCAGATCTCCAGTTGTTGTTACAAAAAAGTATTTAAATAAAAATGGAAAGGGAGTAAATTAAAACTTCAACAAAAAATTACTAAGAGCAAAACACGAAACATTTCGAAAATAAAAAAAAGAAGTGTTTTTTATTCGAATACTAATAATCTCTTATCGGAAAAAATCAACTAATTAGTATTAAAATGAATAGCTTAGTGAAAGTTTTCAGTAACTTCAAGGAGTTCTATAGTGAAATAAATGGAGCTACTCTTACTGGTGCTATTGATGTAATTGTTGTTGAACAACCAGATGGTGAATTTCAATGTTCTCCATTCCATGTAAGATTTGGAAAACTAGGTGTTCTTAGAAGTCGAGAAAAAGTGGTGAGTATAATAATAAATATTGTAAAAAAAGTCAGATGGCAAAATGTTATAAGTCACTTTTCAAAATTTAACGTGAGACTTTTTTTAAAGTCTAGAATTTTATAACAAATCAAAAAAAAAATTTCTCAAATTGAAGCCATATTAATGTTTAGAAAACTAAGAAAAATATAAAATTAATTTAATAAAATAACTATCATTTTCTATTTTATTTTGATTTTTTTAAAATGCTCTCACGTAAAATTACAAAAAGTGACTTATATCATTTTGCCATCTGAACACAGAAATATAAGCGAAGTGCAAAAAATTATTAATAATAAATTTTCTGATTCAAAAAAAGTATATGTATAATTTGCGTATCTAAATATTATTATCTATCGATAGTTGTATTGATTGCAAATATGTGACACATTTCAGATTAAGTATATTGAGTCACTTGGAGAATATTCTTTGAACTTACTAGGTACTGCTTGTACCTTAACCCAGAAAACAAAGAAATTAATTTCTTTTTGTTTGCTTTGTTCTTATTTTCTGATTGAATTATAATAATTGTGTGTGCATATTCCTTGTATGTTTTTTTTATTATATTGTTTCTATTTGTTAAGTAGAGTTTATTATAAATATGTACAATAGCTTAAAGTTTGCTGATTATATTATGTACTTGTTTGCTAGTTTAAGAAAAATATAGGTACTTATATAATGTACTAATTATATTATAATGTTGCATCACTTTTTCTGATTCGAAGAGAACAGGCTTCTTCTTTAGAAGCCTGTATTAGACTGACTTACTAAACATGTTTTTCACCCAGCAATCCTACGGGTGGGCGACATCATTGTTGTCATTTTTGACTCAACCATTTGCGGACTTTGTTTGCTTAATTGTTTCCTTAGCCAAAAAAGACAGAGATAAGCGAGAGTTATCATTCGTTTATTGTCAAAGCTAGTTTTCTCTGAAACTGAGCCCAAATGTTCGAATACCTGGAAGCGTTAATAAGCTTCTTGTGAAAGATTAATTTATATTAAAAATATCTCAGTCGTCAACCAGATACTTTTTTTTATTCCGAATTTATAACTTGTATAAGAAAGCATTTATAATTTTGAAAATATGTAGATGATGTTATTTCTAGAACATCTGCATCTGCTCTTATTGTTTTCAATTAGGTCGGGTATTAGTATTTAATTCCATTCAATATTTAATCACTATTCATTACTGCTCGCTATTATGCGAATTGTTGCTTACAATAGTGTTCTTTGTGAGCGTCTGGTTAGGTAAAGCGCCATTTAAATACGTTGGCACCCATGTGCTCGTAATGAAGAGAGTATACCTTTTATTTTGGTGTATAATTTACATATGTATATGGTCATTCTTCAAAAATAAAAAAAAATGATTGGTTGCTCTTATGGGTCCCCTTGGGGGCGTCTGGTGTTTTAAATGCAATGTATACCTTGACACAAAAAAAATATTTTTCTCCCCTTGATCTGACAAAAAGGTGTTACTTAAAACGTCTTAGACCCCGACACAAAAAAATCCTGCCAGACGTCGATATCACGACCCTAAAACCGGGTGAAATCGCGTAAGATGATAGTTGATTGTCACATTTTGGATCACCAATTGTGATCACATTGTGTTTTCCTTCTGCGTAAGGTGATCACATCCACCAATTTAACTCAATTCAACTTTGTCAGTGACATTTGTGAAAAACATTGTTGCCGTAGTTACATTCTCAACTAAATTTATTGAAATTGTTATTTTTTCCTAAATTTAACCATTTTTTTCGATTCATTGTTATATACTCATATGGTCAAAAAAATATTGTTTTTGTTGATTTGGCGACTAAAATTGAAAAAAAGTTGAAAATTTTATAATGTTTTGTATGCGTGTGATAACTCTACTCACATTGCCACAAAAATGAAAATGAAACTTCACTTTCATGAGAAGGTGACTATCACAATATTTGTGTGATTCGTTTTTAGCTATCACTGTGATGACCACCTAACGCAGACCGAAAGTTTAGATTTTGACTGTCACTAATCACAAATCACCTAAGCAGATTCCGGCATACACAGAAATGAAATTTGGTTATACCTCTACTTGAAATTTGCTCTTGGATCTTTGTTAAAGGCACTATTTTCAGCACGTATAAATTCGTCCTGGCTTGTCCCTACTCGTGCTATTAGACTGTACTTACTTTTTAAAATGCAAAGAAAACAGTAACTTAAAACGACTAGAGACAGAAATCATGTTGTTTGCAACTAGGATTCCAATTGAAAGTATTTTAAATATTTTTTTAACATTTAAAACAAATGTAAAGGCAAACCAAATTGGTGCATTTATATACAAAAAATACACTTTGTACAATAACACAACATAAAAGTATTGCCAACAATTTAGTGCCTGTCAGAGAAGCGAATGAGTAATCATTTTAGTCTTCAATAATTTATTCACATGTTGGCAGATCTATGAATTGCATCAAACTCATCGTGATGAGAATTTAATAATACGTACCTAGTTTTTACTTTTATGTTATGTTTCGGTCTTGATTTGTTCTTTCTTTGCTCTATTTTGGCGGTTTTCTTATGGTTTTGTTTGAGCTGCGCATAATTCTGTTTATACCCATTTATATTTTCACCGGAAATAATATGTTTTTCTATTAAAAACAATTTGCAAATAGAATGAAAAATTAGAAAGCAAATATGTAGATGCAAAGAATTTAAAACAGATTTTTCTTTTTAATTAATATTAATGCTGTGTTGTTTTTGACTTGTTTGCAGGTTGACATTGAAATCAATGGCGAACCAGTTGATATTCATATGAAGTTAGGCGAATCCGGCGAGGCTTTCTTCGTTGAAGAGTGTGCCGAAGAAGATGTTGAAGAGCTGCCAGACAATTTGGCAACATCACCCATACCGAGTGACTACTTCCCCAACAAATACACTGATGTTGATATCGATGATGCCGATGAGAAAGCCAAGTACGTATTATAATTAATGTACCTACACACCATTCACCCAGCGAATGTGCACTTTTTGTAAGAACAAAATATACAAACAATTCGGCTTCTTTGCGGAAGAAAAATTATGTCATTGCTGCTTTTATAATGACAAATTCATGCTTCTTGCTTGCACTTGAACTGAAAATGCTTTTTCCCATCCCTCATTGGCTTTACATTTTTTTTTTTTTGTTACTTATTTGTAATTTTTTTTTTTTTCATTTATTATTTTCTTGTATTTTATTTTTCATTATTATTTTTTGTCTTTCTTTTTTCTTTACATAACATTTAGAATAGCTAGTGAAGACATATCGATGTCCTTGCCATTGCCAAGACGAAATTCAATTGATTTTTCCAAAGAAAGCATTAAAGAAGACACCGTGCCCAAATATGAGAATCAAGTCTCTGACTTTAGCCATCGGAGGTATATACATTTATCCATCGTTTTATTTCGTTTTGTTTTCGTATGATTTACCGTATTCTATCATAAAATGAAACGTTGTAAAATCTGCTACTATGAAACAAAATATATCCTTATTGGAACCGATATCTTAACAAGTAAAATCTTTATGTTTTTTTTTTCTTTAATTGTAATTTTAGGCACACTGACAATGTCCTAGAACGGCGTAACTTGAGTGAAAAAATCAAGGAATACACTACACAAAAAATTCGGCAGGAATGGGCCGAACACGAGGAACAAATATTTCAATTTGATGTCACCGAAAAGAATGTAAGGTTTAAACCTTATAATTTTGTAATAATTTTCTAATTATCTGGTATTTCTAGGATTGGAGTAATAGCACGCTGAGACTGGAAGAGCCTTCTTCAAAAACTTCACCTGTAGAAATCAAGTTGGAATCTAACTCAGAGCAGCCTGAAGATGCATCAAAATCACTTCAAGAACCAGCTGATTCAATTAAAACCGAATCAGCTTTACCTATTACCAAAGATGCTACTACTGCTGTAGTAAGTGATATACGCACCGATAGTATTAGAGAAGAATCTAAGAGCAAAAAGAAGCGACGTAAGAAGTCTCAAATGAAAAAGAAAAACGCACAGCGTAAAAGTTCTTCGAGCAGTTCAGTAGGCAGTGCAATACAAATGGAAACTAATGACGCCGAACCAGATACCATTTCTATGTCAAACAATACTAACTCATCAAACGATGAATCACCAACAAAAACTGACGAAACCAACGAAACTATTGCTCCAAGTCCGATTAGTGAATATCAGACTAGTCCTATTACACCATCGAGTCGTATTCATGATTTAGACATACATTTCTTTAGCGACACTGAAGTTGCATCATCGGGAAGCCGCGCCGGTCGCCCTAGCACACCGATACAAAGTGACAGTGAGTTAGAGATTTCGATGCGAGGAGATAAAGACACTGATGCCGATATGAATTCAGCTTCATGGAAATGGGGTGAGCTGCCAACACAAAACGACGACCAAAAGGACATTCAACAGGGACAGCGGAATTCAATGCTAAGTGGCATGTTTAATTTTATGAAGAAAACAAACAAAATGCGTAAAAATGCAACCGATGGCGGTGTGTATTTGTCAGAATTGGACGCTGAGGGTATGGATCCAGAAATGGCTGCAATGTATTTCCCACTAATAAAGGACAACACCATAATGGGCAATGAGGATGACAGGGAGAGTGGAAATGGGACAAGTCTTCCACATAGTCCAAGTTCAATGGAAGGACAAAAAAGCTTAGATTCCGACTATGAGGATGGAAAACATAACCAGGATCCTAAGTATGTTTATTTTAGTCATCTTGTAAAATAAATTTTATTTGCTAATATTTTTTTTTTTAGATATTTAGACTTTGTTGCAATGTCTCTTTGTGGTGGAACTGAAAAAGGCGATCCTTCTGATGAAGAATTCGACAGAAACTTAATTAAATATTCAGATGTAAGTTAAACAATTTCTTAAAAATGAGTTTGAAAGCTTGATTTTGACTGTTGCGTGTGCTAATAAAATAAATGAAAGCACATTTCAATTTTAGATTAATATCGTAGTGTGGAGAGTGATTTGGGTTTTTTTGTTTGCCATTTTGAATACATAACATATTAATCGTTTTGCATTGCAACGCTCGTTCATCCATTCAATTTTTAAAATTTGTTCAGAGTTTTTTGGTCTTCATTTCAAAGTAGTTTTCCGCATTAATATCAAAGCTGATTTGTTATAAGTAAGTAAGTAAGTAATTAAATATTAATTTATTGGTATCTAAATACATCATTTACAATGATTTATAATGAATTTAAAGCCATGGCTTTGCCGTCAGCTCGGTTGGCAAATTAAAAAAGAATTAATATTTACAATAGCAAAATTAATAAACCTATAAAAAAAAAGAAAAATAAGTCATCTATTCAAATTCGGTATAAATTAACATTTCGTATTGTAATATGTCTTTCAAAAAAAAGATAGAGTTTTTTCCAAGCACAATAGTTCAGTGATTTGTTATATTTAGCACTAACATTCTAATTAATTTAAATCAATTTGAATCGGATAGTCAAAATTTAATTCTACAAAAATGCGTTTTAGGTTATGTTGTTGCTGATATATCCAAGACCTCCGCGTCATAGCCCATAGTGTCTTTTACAATGATAGTGTAGTTCTTCGAGTAAATAGAGTGAGATGAACGACACCAAATTTATAGGTTAAAGTAAGCGAAGCCAAAAAAGGTAATTACTAGATGAGATAGACACCTGAATTTAATACGGGATGTTTTCTTCGTAACTCAACTTAGAGTGCCATCCAGCTTCATCCTGCTTAATGGAAAGCAATGCAGAGGTGGTGCTTATCGACTTTGTTTCTTGTTTTTTTTAGTTTTCAGTTTATATTTTTTAGGATTTAAAACCACATGTACCCATCCAGTTTCTATGAATGGTTTGAAACGCTCACAAGATGCATTTTAAATCTATTATGAAATATTAAAAAGACTCATTCTTCTTAAGTTGGTACAAAAAACTAGGCTGGTTTATGTCTTAGCAGTTCCCAGTTGGATACTTCCATTAAAGCGATTCTACCGTAATACTAGCATTGGCATTGCACCTAATGCTCATCAGTTTAACCTAGTCTTAGAGTCTCACTGCAGACGTGCTTTGAAGCACCGAGGTTTGTTTAGGTCACACGAATGGACAACTAGCTTTATTTAAGTACGTTACTCTAGACAAAAAGCTTATTTCTTAAAGGTACAATATTTTATAAATAACTTAACTTTTAAAAATCATGAATCAATCTATAATACTTGTTATGCTAAAAATAAGTTAATTTAACTTTAAATAAATCACGAAAACATTTTTTTGCAAAACGAACTACACAATTCTAAATAGTTTTTCATCTCAATTGAAATGTGCTTCACAAACGTGTAAATATGAATGTTTATAATTATTATAATCAATGTACAAATTAAAAAGATATATACAAACAAAAAAAATACCATTAACTCACCACAATATCACAATCAAATTGCACATTTGTGTTTGTTCAGGTCTGCCAAAACCCAAGTCTGTTTTCCTCGCCAAATTTAGTTGTTCGTTTGAATGGTAAATACTACAGTTGGGCTGCTGCATGCCCCATCGTCATGACCATAATCACATTTCAGAAGCCCTTGTCTAACGTAAGTTTGCTTTGTTAATACCACTTTAATACTGTAAATTGGTTTGTTTTCAATTAACACGCCTGTTTTTTAAACTTTAAACTTATCTTACTAAGAAGAAAACAAAGAATCTAAAATATCTACTGTATTTACTTAAGGACGCCATTGAGCAACTGATGAACAATTCTAAGATTGAAAATGTAAAAGTTGATGCGGAAGGCAATACAACTGGTGGTGTTAATGCAACTGCTGCTAAACGCTCATGGTGGTATTGGCGTCGTCCAGCCACTGGAAGTGCTGGCAACCTAAAGAATCCAAAATTAGATTCTAAAGATGATGAAAACAAAGGTAGTTAGTGTGGTCGAACGCCTTGGAAATGGAGCAAATTTAAAATAATTTGAGTTTAGTTTTAGGATTGGATGCTGATCAGTCTGCTGTGGCAACACAAACATCTCGTCCCACCTCACCCGATGTTAGTATGAGCGAGAATACTCTAAGCAAAACCGAAGATTCCACTCTCAATGCTGAAAACACTTCAGCAGCAATTGACAACGATGAGCTCTCTCAAGAATCAGTGTCTTCAACGAAATTGGCTCTTAAAAATGAAAAATACAAAAAAAGTTTGAGACTAAGCTCTGAGGCTATTGTAAGTACAACATCTTATATAAATCTTGTAAATCCATTAAATAACATCCTTATTATTTACAGAAACTATTAAATTTAAAAGCAGGCATGAATGAGATCGAATTCAGTGTGACAACTGCTTACCAAGGCACCAGTCGCTGCAAATGCCACTTGTACCGCTGGAAACATAGTGACAAAGTAGTAATTTCTGATATTGATGGAACTATTACTAAGTCAGATGTTTTGGGTCACATTTTACCAATGGTTGGCAAGGATTGGGCTCAATTGGGTGTTGCACAGTTGTTTTCGAAAATCGAAGAAAACGGTTACAAATTACTGTATTTATCAGCGCGAGCTATTGGACAATCGCGAGCTACTCGTGAGTACTTGCGATCAATTCGTCAGGGTGATGTTCAATTACCCGATGGACCATTACTCTTGAATCCTACTTCATTGATCTCAGCTTTTCATCGTGAAGTGATTGAAAAGAAACCTGAACAATTTAAAATTGCATGCTTGTCTGACATTCAAGCTTTGTTTCCTGAAAAGAATCCCTTTTATGCTGGCTATGGAAACCGTATTAATGTAAAGATAAAATTTTAAAATAATTGCATTTTTCGTTTGTTCATTTAATTTTGTATTTTTTCACAGGACGTTTGGGCGTATAGAGCTGTTGGAATTCCTATTATGAGAATATTTACTATTAACACTAAAGGAGAGTTGAAACATGAACTCACACAAACATTCCAATCATCGTAAGTACCTACATAGATTACATAAAGTTTATTTCAATGTAAATACAAAAAAAAAAAAACATTGCACGAACGAAAATGCCAGGTTGTTGTATAACTAATAATAACTAAAATTTGGTAGAAATGTATTTTGAAATCATTGTGAATTAACAAATCAAAAAAGAGTTGTGTGGCATAGTATCATGAACTTATTTAAAGTTATGAATTTGTTTCATAGTGATGTATTGATAGTAAATTTACAAAATGGCATCATAAAAAATACACTATTCTTTCTTTAATCATTTTTAATCATGCGTAAAAAACTACTTCCATTAAATATTCGTAATTTATATATTTTGTTCGATAAGTTGCTGCCGCAGACTGAAAGATTGTGGAAATATAGTATGATCGCTATTTGGTGCTAGAACATTTGTTGAATCGAACGAACAAAAAATTAAGGAATTTTATTATTAAAGTGATTTAATTCTTTAACGATATAATAACACAATTCAACGTGTTGCTGTCAAATTATATAACAAGATTAACAAGTATCACGTTTTTTCCCACTATACCAATCGCATCATTATGTATGGTAGAAGGGTTATTGTTTTGAATAATTACTTGCAATCAGGACATAATGTGACACTTTCTTGGTTTGAAGGTCATTTTAAAAGCTGAGTTATATTTCCGAATGTTCTGCAAAAATTGTACAATCGGCTGAGCAATAACAACAATAGATCAGTTGGTGGATACAATGTCGGTATTTTTCTTTTTTATATTCGAGCAGCACATTTTTTTTGTGGAATTTGGATGTTTAGGTGAACCGCTTGGTTCACACGCGTTATTTATTTTGCCGACAATCGTAGATTCAAAAGGGCAACCGCAAGATTCAAAAGGGCAAGTTTTGATTTCGTGTGAAAAAAAATGTCAAGGTTTTAATCAAACCTGATATTACGATACTAGAGAAGCCTAAAAAAGTAGGTGTGTCTGCGCGGGTGTCCGTATGTGCGGATGCACTGAACTACAACCTAAACAATTTGATAGGTTTACTTCAAACTTCGGGTATAACACTTTTTGGTGATTCCCTAGACGAGAAATTTGAATTTTAATTTTATCCCGGCTGTAACGGGTACCTCCCATATAGCGGTTTTAGTTTTTCTATTTTTTTTTAATCTCATAGTTTGCTCGAAGAGTAAGTTTGTACGACCCAGTTTGTTATACGAATAAACAAACGTTTTCTTTACAAGTGAAGTGTAAACTGTCGAGTTATATTATTGTGCTCTAAATATAGTGCTGCACATACTATATAAGTACAGCCATATGTAAATACTTGCCTCAAAAAAAATACAAAAAGAAGCTTGAGATAGCGATCTCGGAAAACACAACTTTTGTTCATTGAAATTAAAAACAAAAAAAATATTTCATTCAAATTTTTTCAAGCGTAAAGTTAAATACTTACCTGCTAAAACAAATTGTACGAAAAGAAGAAAGACTGTCATATTTTCTATCGAAAAGTTTTTAATATTTTTTTTGTCCGATAAGCCATTTCAGCAATTTCAGCGTTTTCACAAATAATTTGTATAGTTATATGTGAAAACCCCTACCATATCTAATCATAAAATTGGATGGGTATTCTTTACATTATCGAACCCAAATTTTGTCTCTGCCGACTGGCCTATTTTGCAATACCAGTGAAAGTGTTTTTTTCAATCCTTTTAGACAATTTTCACCAAATTGGTTCTTTTTTGTAACTTGTAACTTTGTAAACCGTTAAAGCTTTTGTAAAAATATTGTGGTAAAGGGCTTACATTCATGGAACTATGCAACAGACATCATATCACAAAAGCTTAAAATCTATCATCACAAACAAATAAAACACGTCAAAAAACAAAAAAAAAAATACAATCACTACCATCATCTACTTCAATAGAAATTAACTCTTTTTAATAATCAATTACCGAAATAATATCACATAGAATTAAAAAAAAAAAAAACAAGAAGATCAATGATAATGCTATGAATTTTAATTAACAAAATGTTCCATTTGGTGAAGTGTTCCAATTTTCCTCTTGTTTCCTATTCAAATCATACTCTCTCTACATTCTGTATGTAAGTTGCGATGCTAACAGCTTGTATGTAAAATTCCCTCTTCTGGATCTGTCCATCTGTTATGATGACATTTTCTCTTGTAGCTACATCAATCAATCACTGGAAGTGAATGAATATTTTCCACCAATAGAACGTGATGATAGTGATTTAGAAGATGATTACGACTGCATATCAGGAGATGAAGATGAACTGCAATTTAGTCAAACCGATGCTGATGATGATATGAATGATGTTTTCAGCGATGATAATGTATTCAGAACAGCTGAAAATGAAAGTACCAAAAGTGGACTTACTCCATAAAAGTCCACATAAAACCTAGACAAATTGTATCTGAAATTATAATTAAGGAAAATAGATTAAGAAAAAAATCGTATTGTTGCAGTATCGAACGTTAAACAAAATGTGTTACTTAAATGTGATATGCTCTATACTCTGTTATATTTAAGTTTTAATTTCAATTAAGATGAACCTTAGAGATTATATTTTATTTTGTGCAATAATATTGTTGTGTTTTATGTTATGTTATGTTATGTTATCTTATAGGAAAAAAATTATGTTAAAAACAAACAAAACAAAAAATACTGTTTAGAAAGGTGAAAGAGATTATCAAATAAACGAAGGAGGTTTTCATTTTTGTTAAATATATTGAGTTTTACTTTATTCTTTTTCAATTAAAAAATTTCGTTGTGATTCACATTTGTTCAACTTGAACTCTAATTGACATAGTTTCATCAACCCAATCGCCAAAAAGAGGTTTTATCTTTTTGTTTTAACCATCTTTATTTCTTCATTGAAAAGTGTAACTGATACTCTTATGTTAAAAAAAAATGCATTTCCTTTTGAGTATCCTGGCTGCTTTCTCACTAAAAGATGAACCTGAATGTTGAAACATCCGTTTTTATTTAGAGATTGAGAGCTTTATGTGTTTATCTTTTGTTATGTAATTAAAAACTTATAAATTAAATTATTTAAATAAAAAGGTGAATGTGTGTTTTTTTGGCACACTGGTAGGTGGCAGAATGACTTTTTGAAGGGCCAGCATATACCATTATTTGGCTCTCTAAACTTTCCAATGTTGTTTACTTCCCATATCTGAAGAATTTCTCCGAATTCCAAACTTACAACCCTACCACACAGGATGAACATTCTGACTGATTTCTTCAAATCCTCTCATTTGTTCGATTAACTTAGTTGGCCGTGTTTTCTTACAAAGCATATTACGTGCTCTGCGAACACTTGTTGTAAAGAAACCCAATAAGCGCTATAATGTGCCGATTTTATATGCTATTTTAGGTGAGTAGGGTAAGGTGTGACTCATCCAAAAGATCCCAAAATTGGTTACTTTTCAAAATTTGTAGTTTATTGACTTTTAAAGCGTAATAACTTTGTTGATTTTAGTGGAAAAATCTTCATAATCAATCTTTGGAAGAATTCAATTAACTACATTGTTATTATTTAACTTTTCATTTCGCGAACGACATAATGGAATGAGGCTTGATAAAAAAAATAATCCAAAAAAAACAAGTTGATTAATTTGTTCTTGTTTTTTTGTTAATGTTATTCAATATGCGTTAAAAAAATAACTTGACTCAAATTGAGGTAAAATACGTTTTTATAAATGAACATTTTTAATGTTTTATTACTTTATAAGAATCGTATAAGCTCAATTAATATCTGCTTACAAAAACTTTGTTCACCAAGATCAGACATCTCTCTGATGTTCTAGTCTAAAGCTATTTGATCAGTTTGAAAAAAATGAAGGGAAAGTGGATGAACACGCATGAACACTCTCGACTTTGGTTTGTTGTCTAAGTGCAAATAACAAAATGCTTAGTAGTCTTATTTAATACCTATCTACTAAAAGCAATTTTGGCCGAATCGGAAATTACCCTGAATATCTTAGAGATACTTTATTCATTTAACAAAAGCAAAAGAAAACTCTTCGATGTCGTAGCAGCATAGGCACTTGTATCATCTACGATGTACCTACTCATCTGCACTGAAAAAAAATATATTTTGCTAATATAAAAAAAGAAACATTTTGTTATTTAAAATAATAAAAATTGTCAGCAAGTGATAACTTTTTAAGAGCACAAATTGTATATTTGTTGTCTATAATCAATTCGCTCTCAATCCATACAGGTTTTGTTTTAATCGACGCTGGGTTGTTTTTGGGCATCCTCCTTCGTAGGAAATTAAATTGTTTTTCTTTTTTACATAAACTCTCTAAATGTATCTTTAATACATATTAGAAAAGTTATAAACAAATAAAAATTTTATGATGAACAAGTCTTTGTTTTTGCAAGATATATATAATAACAACAAATTGTCATGTGGGAGGTTACTACTGTAGTGTTTCTGACATGATTTCTACAGGTAAGAAAAAAAAAGGTTGAAAACAATGCATGACAGGTGGAAAACAATACATGCCAGATGTTTACGATATTTTGTCTAGGAACAGAAAATTATAAAATTTAAAATAAGCACAATCCGCGATGCAAATTTCAAATGCAAATTAAGAACATGTCTGATAAAGTGCCACAGTATCTATAGTTTCTCCATCTCGATTATTTTATTGCACAATTATATCCTCATCTGCGTGAATAATATACCTATTTTCCGCTGAAATTTGTCTTATTGTAGGTAGGAAGACATGTAGAAATATTACTATCTATTTATGTATTGGTTTTTTTTTTTTGTTGGTAAAATCGTAGGTACATAATTACCAACATTTTATTATCAAGAAAGAAAATCACTCGCGACCCTTAACAAATTATTTCATTTGTGTACCTATTTCTGATTTTTATCGGAGTTAAATACAACTTAAACATATGGGTTCAATCCAAATTAAAGTTAGACTCGAGTTTTTCGTTTAGACTTGGATTTAAATTTTCTATGCACAGCTTAACTTAATAAGAACTTGTCAAACATCTATGAATATGGCCCAATATGTTTACCCTGAATTAATTATTGTATTTCTCTATTTTCAGATATTGCAGCATGACATACATTGTCGACCAACTATTCCCGCCCATCAAATATGACGAAGGCTCTGTTGAGTTTTCAAACTTCAACTACTGGCGTGATCCCTTACCTGAGTTAGAAATAGAGCTGGACGACAGCAAACCATCATTTAACACAGCAAATACTAACTTGTCGAAACCCTTGAGCTCCATTCCAGAAAACTAATTATTTTGATACATGTTATAAGAACCCATACAAAAAAAAAAAAAACAACAATAACATTTGACACAAATCAATATCATAATCTTCTTACTTTTTTTCTCAAAGCAAACAAACAAATTATTAGTATCAAAATAAGACATATAAATTTGTACCAACTTTTTGCACATGCAAAAAATAACTATAATCACATAAAATAGAAAATAATTAAGCTTTTGAAATCATAAATATATTTATAATAACATATTTTCTTAAATAATCACAGTTAATGTACATTTATTTTGTTTTCTGCATTTTAAAAGAATTTTATTTTACCTTCGCTTCGACACTTAACTTTACTTCCTAGGTACGTTTTTTTCTTGTTTATTATAATTTAAGTTAATTTTAAAATATCTCTAGGTTCTTTTGTGATAAAAAAGTTTTTTTCTTTATGGATGAAATGTTATTTTTGTTGAATCATTTGCATTTCAGGAATTATGTATTTTTAATTTATTTTCCATTTAAAAACTGTACCGAATATGAATTAAGAACAAACTATTTCTGTGGAATTTAAGATTTAAATATTATTTTTATAACTTGTTTCAACTTCTCTAGGTACTATTTTAATTATTAGATTTTATTTGTTATTTTTTTTTTTTGGTTAATATTTACTATGATATATTTTGTTTGGGTTTATTTAGTTGTTTATGTCTAGAAATTTTTTTAAATTTTCTTAATTTGAGGGCTTTACATATTTTTCGTTATGATATATATCAATTTTTCCCTGAAATAAACTTGGAAGTAGATAAAGAAAACTATTTGATAACTTTCTGAAATAAAGACGTGTTACTTTTTATATTTTTTCTTGTATTTTAAGATTGTTTTATCATGGATGGATTATAATTAAATTTTAAAATAAAAAGGCTATTTACTTAATTCCCATTAAATCATCTTATACAAATTCATAAATGTTTCCATATAATATTATCATCATACATTCAAATCGAAAGGCATTAAATTATCTTCTAAAGATTAATCGTACTTATATAATAATATTATCAAAGTAGGAAGCTTATAAAGTAGTTACACAAACTAAATTATTTATAAATTACCAGTGTTTCTGGTAAAACTATGTAGCGTACATTTGTGGAAGCTTTTAAAGTACATATTTATATGAAAACAAACCAACAATTGGCTTGATAAATAAATAATCAATTACGCTTGTGTTTAAAACAAAAACATATGTTTTTTATTTGTTTTGAGAATTATTTTTAAAGCAGTAAAAAAAAAAAGAGGTTTTTTAAGTAAGGGGGTAAGCAAACAGTCATAAAATCTGAGTAAATCTCTAAAGGGACGGAGGAGAAGTTCAAATATACCTCACTGGTTTTTCTCTTAAGCTTCGTTGAAACGATTTGCAGAAGTTGCATATATTTGAAAGCATAATGAAATTATGACGTCACAATTTGAAGAGCTTGCTGGGAAATTATGCCTTGAAGATGGATCATTTATTCCGAAACGCATCGCATAGATAAAAATAAAAAATAAGTTTTGTGATATTAGGTTTAAAATTATTATTTACTAGCTACCCATAGCCCGGCGTTGCTCGACCCTACTCTATTTTTGTCCGTGTTGTTGGTCACAGAATCTCATTCTAGGCTCGGTCGAACCGTTTTGGAGTCCATACATACACATTACACACATCGATTAAGTAAGAGTAAGATGATATAACTTCATACCAAAAATAGCTTAGAACGTCATTTACGCAAGAATATCTTTATACTGAGGTTTCCCAATTCTGTTATGATAAGATAATTTTAAGTGTCATCCAGCAGAAGACCGATATCTTCTGATAAGGCATCCTTGTTTGTATTTATCCTATAGCTGGAGCGTGTAAGATAAAAGTAGCCTATTTTATCTTTCAGACTATAATATAATATATCTCTGTGTCAAATAAAAAAAATTCAAATTCACCGCCAAAAACGCTTTCTGGAATAGGCTAACAGACTATAATCTACCTATGTACCAAATTTCTTCCAGATCCGTTCAGTCATTTTGGAGTTTATAATATACATACATACATACTTACATCCATCCACACATCCATTTTTATATATAAGATGTCATTTAATAAATTAAATAACAATTTTCTTATCATTTCATACAAACGCAGGACCCTAATTGAAAATGGAATCTGTAATTGTATATGTAGCTTATTTTTGAAAAAATTGTGATCAATGATTTAAATGATTTATGTTATGACAATTGAAAATAAGATCTGATGTCCAAACCGTATCGTCAAACGATTACAAATGCAAACAATTGGCATCAAATCAAACGTCAAGAGTCTTCATCATTGCAAAATTGTTGATGACAATTATCAAGTAATACCACAATGGTACAAAAAAATTAAAATGTCCAAGTCAAAATAGACATTCGTCTTTACATTCCTATTTACATTCTTGCTTAAATACAGCTATGGGAATGCTTATAACCCACAGGCTGCAGGTGTTTCTCTTAGTAATCTCATTCATCATCACATCAGATTTTCGCTATTTTCCTTCTTTAGGTGTTTTTGTTATGAACAAATTGTGTTAATTAGGTTATTATTGCATTATTCATATGTGAAAAAAGTACATATACGCAGCAGTCAATATTAATATTTTCTACAATCGATTTATTATACTTACTTCAAGAAGTGAAATAAAACTAAGGATATTATGTAACTGTTGAATGCACCTAAGTTTTTTTTAAATCCATCATACTTAAAACTTTGTTAAGTTAGGTTTCCTGTTGAAAATATGTTGAAAAATTCAAATATTCCAATTTAGTATATAGGTACCTGCATACAATTATTTAAATTTAAAATAATTTATATTTTGCAAGACATTTTTTCAATTTTTAGCGACTACTTAGCTACCAGAGTACCTCCTATACGAAATTCTATAGTTGATCTGAATAATCTGTGTACGACTTGTTCAGAATTCAGATGTCAATTGGATAAGTGTACGAAAATCTCAAATTTTCCATCAACATCATGCCAACTGAAAATTAATTTTAAGTAATCTGAATTTATTTGCCTTACGCATAGACAGTGCAACAGAAAAGCATTGTTCAACTACGCAAACTTTTAGAAAGAAGATATTTTATCAGATTTTTGTGAAGTATCTTTTATTTCGGATAGTTGAATGAGCTGTAAATGTTGGTGTTTCACAACGCAGTTGGAATCAAATAACGATACCTTCTGTCAATACATCTTTTTTTTTAAATAGCTAATCTCATTTTTAACACCAAATTTTCAAATTATATTAGGAGTTGCAGAAGTTGGAACTTTTAAAAACTCGTACATGTACAAAAGTTTAAATGACGTGGTGTTCTTAGGGATCTCCATTCAACTGGATCTATATTTTGCTGTCTCCAATTTTTCGTAAGTTTACGAAGATATTTTTCAAAGTGAAAACTCCATCGAAGATAGAGGCTTGCCTCTTTTTTATTCCTTCTGGTTTGGCATAAAATACTTTATAGGGCTACAGCGTAGTTGTTCTTTCGCTCTACTATAGCGTGCGCCTTCGTACAGCTCGTAAAGTTCATTCTATTGCATCTTTTTTGCTGACTGTGTACTTGCAATTTTTGTGATGAGATCGATCTTTGTCTTACTTCCGTAACTGCATGATCCTGGCATACGGAAATAACCCCCAAATGAAATAACTCTTCGAACGCGAAATTAAATAAGCCTTAAAATTGAAGTAGGTATAGTTTCATTACAAAATATGACAAAGATGAAATAAAGTCGGCGAATTCAACTATGGAAAAAGCCTTTATGAAAAATAAGTCCTAAATAAATGTCCTAATCAAGGTCCCTTATTATATCCAAATTTAATTACATATATGAAAAAATCCCAATACAAACTTTTAGGGTGTTATTTCCTTTAAGCGGGGGGTAACAAGGCCCTTTCACTCACTTATATAGTAATTCTTGCGGACGGTTTTCAACAGTTGTTCGCTAGATGCTCTTGATTTCTTTTCCTATCACAACCTATCCGTTTTAAAACGGTGATGGTTGTAAGAATTCTATCATTTTTGATGCAGGACTGCTTATGATCCACAGATTTTACAGTCAGTAATATCTGAAACGATTGCAGTTTTCCAAGGTTTAATTTTCACTTTGTTGTTGATCTTTGGCTTACAAATGTTATTACTAAATTATATTTTAAAGACACAAACTGCCTTTGCATTTCAATTGATGGGAGATTACTCCCTGGTCTTAAAATATTTAATTGATGGGTAAGCATATATGAGACATTCTTTGTTTTTGGGTTTCTTTTATTTTAAAAGTCCAACCTTACATAAGTGTTAATATAATGTCAAAAACTTACTTTTGACATACACTGTACTGAAATTAAACAAGAAAAGAGGGTTATTTTGTTCAAAAGACATTGTCTGTTCTCCCCATCGAATTTTTTTTTTATGAAACGGAATCACTTTAAACCATTAAACCATTATGTATGTTTGTAGTTCAACAACCTAGTTATCTGTTTATCTTTTTATTATGATTGCAATTTTTCGATCATTTGATGCGGAAAATTTCCATGCGTCTGGACCGTGATTGCATAAATTGACTGAGGAGATGCTTATAAAAAAACGAAAATCATGGGGTAATTCGAGGTCGTTTTGATGACCTCTATAAGTAAATAGTCTCACTTTTTTTTTTATTAGATAAAATTTTATTCTGTCGACTAATTGAGGATTAAAAATCACACCTTAAGCTGGTGGGTTCTTTTTTTCTTTAACAAGAGGCATTTCGCAAGCTCGTGATACAATGCAATGAATTATTCAAGTACCTATAATAGTCAAGTAGGTATAAAAAAATCTTTGTTTTACTACCTATTTACTTTTTTTTTTGGATTTTGAGAGGCTTTTGTTGGTATCATCAATTTCAAATGATTTCTTGCAATCAATGATTATTTGAAATCACTTTAAGTTTTTTTGCAATCATACAATCAAAAATGCCATAATTAAATCACGAATTGAAATGATAATGAAATCACTTGAATGAATTTGCAATCATTTGAAATCAGTAAACTTATTTGAATTTTTAAATCAATTTAAATACCTACTGCTTGAAATCACCTGGGGTCACATTTTTGATCATCACTTGTGATAAAATTGATTTTTCCTTCTGCGTAAGGTGATATAACACCCACCAATTCAACTCAATTCAACTTTGTTCAATTTGTCAGTGACATATGTGAAAAACATTGTTGCCGTAGTCATATTTTCAAGTAAATTCATTGAAATTGTTAATTTTTAAGTGAATAAATGCAATAATTCTAAATTTAACCATTTATTTTCGATGGTTGTATACTCATATGGTGAAAGAAAATATTGTTTTTGATGATTTGGTGACTAAAATTGAAAAAAAGTTAAAAATTTTATAATGTTTTGTATGCGTGTAGTAACTCTATAGTCACATTGCCACAAAAATGAAAATAAAACGTCAATTTCAGGAGAAGGTGACTATCACAATATTTTGGTGATTGGTTTTTAGCTATCACTGTGATGATCACCTTACGCACACAGAAAGTGTAGATTTTGACTATCACTTATCACAAATCACCTTAGCCGATTCCAGCCCTGAATTCATATGAAGTCATTTGAAATATTGCAATCATTGAGCCACTAAACAGGCTAGTGACAAACCCCTCAATTGATAAAAAAAACTCTTTTTATGGCTAATTGATAAACTTTCTCGTGGACGCTTCTTAACTTATCGCGTTTCACGTATAGTTATTTAAGTGCTTCTTTGGTCAGTGGGTATCTTCCTGGTAGTTATCTTGCCAGGGGATATACGAAAAGGGAGAGACGTTTCTGTAAAAAATCTAAAAAAAATTAACTAAATAAGTTAATATTTTATCAAAAATTATATCACACTTCATAGATACCTATAAGATTGCAGTTAAGAAACATTTCATAAATGTTTTCATCTTTAAAAAAATGTTTCGAAAGGTTAATTAGGCAAAAGAAAGAAAGCATTCTGTAATGTTTCTTATGTTGTATCCAGCCCAAAGAAATGTTTAAAAGAGATTTCTTTAATGTTTAAAAAACATATGTTTAAAAAAAAAATTCAGAAACATTTTAGAAACTTTTCAGAAAAGTTTCTTTTGGGGTGGACGCTTGACGCTTGGAGTGGACATTAATAAAATGTTTGTGAAATGTTTCTTGTTTCCCATTTTGTCATCCACTTGACATTTTCAGATTGTCACAACTAAAAACAACTAAATTTTATTACTGTGTCATACTGTCATAGTCATTTGCGAAACATTGAATGTTTCCCATCGCCGATGGGTAAAAGAAAAACATTTTAGAGACCGAAAGAGTATTATAAAAACATTTAAGAAACATTTCTGAAATATTCCTTTGGTGTTAACTCTGAACACACCTTTAAATGTTTGATTTTGCTTGGTGTGGATGCTTGATAAACTTTTCTAAAACTTTTCTCTGTTTCCGACTTGCGATTCAAAAGAAATTTTAATGCTTATTTATGATTTGAGTATATCATGAAGATACATGCACCTACAGAATTAAATATGAAAATTCAATTCGAATTCAATTCTCCAGGTCTATAGTAAATGAAAAAAATAATGATATTGATTATCAAAATTTCTATATGTTTGGAAAATATACCTCTGATTGTCCCGATAAACAACTTTATTCACGTTTACCTACTTAAAGAGAATTAAAGTGCCCAGCTTTAATTCAATGTTAAAAAGAATGAATAAAAACAAATTAACTACAACATAATTAAACAACAGTTGTGCCCTTTGCAAAAGACCCCATACAATGTGGAAAGCATTTTGTTCATTGCTTGACCAAATGAATTATAAATGGCTCTGATGTTTTTTTTTTTCCACTCTTCAATTTAATTCATGTCGCAAAAATACTATTCATTGAGAATCGCCCACATACAAGCATATTCTGTTTAATAGCAATACAATGATTTTGTTCCCTCTGAACACTCGAAAATCTGCTTGAAATCTTGCTATAAAAGCCCCTATCGCAGCATTCTGGGTTATCAGTTAGTTTTGATAAATCAACGTAAACACACTAAATAAGAATATCTGCAATATGAAGTATCTCGCTGTTGGAATCCTTTTCACCATTTTCGCATTTGTAAGGATAATTATATTGTTTAAACGATATCCAAACCTTAATTGGAAAATATTTTTTTTTATTAAATATTTTAGACATCTGCTGAAGAATATAAAGTGAAGACCCAAGCCGATCTGGTCAATATCAGGAAGCAATGTGTCGAATTGAAGAAAATCACTCCCGAGCAGGTTGAGAAGTACAAGAAGTTTGAGTTCACCGATGATGAAAAAACTCGTTGTTACATTGAGTGCATCTTTGATAAATTTGGACTTTTCAATGCTAAGGATGGCTTCAAAGTTGAAAACCTTGTTAAGCAACTAGGACAGAACCGCAACCAGACTGAAGTAAGAGCTGAGATCCAGAAGTGTGTTGACAAGAACGAACAACGCAGTGATTCCTGCTCGTGGGTATTCCGGGGATTCAAGTGCTTCATCAGCAAGAACTTGCCATTGGTGCAACAGAGCTTGAAGGCCAATTAAGGGGCGAATTTAGGACAATCATTACAAATTTAGGTGAAACGGACTGGTTTATATAAACAAATTTTACTGCCTTTAAATAATATAAAATAATGCGTTTTAAAATTATATTTTTGTTTTATTTTCGCGGTTCCATTTAACGACAGTGTATAGAAATGCCTTCTTTTTTGTTGGTGCACTTTTTTCTCTATTTCATTCAGTGTTGACTTGATTAGATATTGTTTTAAATACCTATTAACCTTAACCTTAACAAATTTTGCACGTGATAGTTTTTAAATTTCCAACATAAATGTGATTGTCAAATGACTAGAGTTGCCATATGCATACAAAACGATACATATTTTTTTAGAGAAACTTTGTGTTCAATCAAGTTAAAAAACATTAACATTGCGATCGCCATAAATCATTATTATCTTATCATAATATCATATGATATAACTTCAATCCAAATAGAATGACACAAATACAAATTATTCCTTTTTTATTTAAAAAATCAATAATATTTTACGTTTTCTTGCACTTAACGAAATTTGACGAAGAATAATGACTTAAGTTTTCGTCAAATTTCGGGCCATTATATTCGGGACATTAATGGCTAAACTATGGCCCGTATTGCGCGGTTGTCGATTTTGTAATCGATGAACGACTTTTCTCGATTATGTCGATTATTCTTAAAAAATCTTAATACATCAAAACAGCTGTCAAATTTGAAAGATTCATATGATTATGAAAGTCTGTTCACAACTGAACATTGTTCGATCGATTGAGTTACACAATACCAAATATGGAAACCCATCAAAACGATCGTCAAATTTCGATTCGATTGCTGATCGACAACTGCAATAACAGAACTATGCTCACGAAATCCTACGAAAATACCCGAATACTAGAAAATTTGTATACTGCGCCAAGTTTTGGATTGCTCAGATTCGTTCAATTTTCGTTCCCTTTTGCTTTCGTACGTAAATAGCATTCTACTTTACTGCATTTAGGGCCAGTCTTTTCAGCTCTGGTTAAGTTTAATCATTGATTATTTCAGCTGGTAACCATAGATTCTGTCTTTTCAACAAAATCTTAACCAGAGAATCTATGGTTAACATAGATAACGTTAACCAGCTAATTTTCCGTGGTTAGTGTCATTATTCCAGGCGGTTAACAGAGATTTGGTCTTTTCAGCAAAATTTTAACCAGAGAATCTATGGTTAACAGAGATTTCGTTAACCAGTCAATTTCGCTTGGTTAACCACAGAAATTCTATGGTAAGCGATTATTTTTTTCACATTTGTGTTGAATGATAAATAATATACAGACACTTATTGATCATTACTACTAATCGTTACGAATAAAATTAAAAAAAATGATGATCTACCATCTTAATAAATTCCACCCCTATATTTTATGTATATTTTTTTGTTTTCCTTTGTTCGTGAATGAATCAATTCAGTTTATCCATGTACATTGAAACGAGACAGGCTGTTATCAATTATTGACAAAATCTTCGATCTCTTTCTCTCGCATTCAAAATAGTATAAACAAACTTAACCAGAGATTCCGTTTCACAACCGGACCACTGGAAAACTGGAACTATCTCTGGTTTGGTAACCAAAGTAGATAAAATGGTGAAAAGACGAACTGTGGTTAACCGACTTTCGAAACAACTGGTTAAGAAAATTCTATGGTGAACAAACCAGAGATTTAACCAGAGCTGAAAAGATTGGCCCTTACTGCGTTTACTGCATACCTACATTTGACAGTCGGCCAAATAAATGTGCAATATTCTTGCGTCACAATCCGATGGCATTATGTGTGACTCAAGGAATTGCCGGCTCTAAAGGAAAATCGACGTAGAAAACATTGGCTTCCGTTTGATTTCCATTATTATGGTTTGGCCTCAATACAACTATACTAAACGGAACGGTAATTACAGAGTCATCCTTAACTAACCGAATACAAGAAATGTATTTTGTGCCTATAATAGCGAACTTCTCCGTATCATAAACTTTCGATATGTTTTCCTTACAGCAGGCGAAAGTGCGTTTCATGGCATATAATTAAATTTCAGATCCATTATGAGCATCAAAAGTTTTCATGCACATTGTTATTATCAAAAGGAAAAGAATTTATCTAGACACAAAAACTTTTAAAATGCAAACATAATATCTGGAAAGTGAACAAAGCGTTTATAATTTGATGCAAGGTTATATCACCTGTTAATAAATTTAGCATGGTGTTTGTTAGTATATATAATATCTGCTTCATAGAACTGTAATTATTCGGTAATGTCTTTAATTTTTGTGTGCCATTATAGTTGCGAAAAATTCTTCAATGAATTTGATAACTATACATTTTCTTTTTTACCCATTGCAATTGAAAAACAAAAGTTTGTAGGAAAAAAAACACCAATTCCATTTGAATTTAATTGTATATTATTTCAATTAATACACTCATTCAAAAATTACACTTAACATTATGATATTCAAACACTTAAAACATACATACATAAATATACGTTTATATAGCTATAGTAATGTACAAATCAAATACAAAAATATCACCTGCATGAATCATTAAAAAAATTCTTTCAATACAAAATATAAAAAGTCTCCAAACAATGGACTTTTCTTTCTCAATAATTTTTTTATTTTATTATTGTGAAATTCACCAAACATTATACGACCTGCTTATGTAACGGTACAAGAGTGACGTTTAAAAGAAAACTTATTCGAAGCCGATTTGGTGTGCGTAGAATATGATGGCAAGGACTGTCGCCTTCTTCGTACTGCGGGACTTAAATTGTATCGGATGTTGGCTTGCACCAAAAGTTCCTTGAAAATTTCAACAATTCCTGTGTTGTCTTTCGCAGAACACTCAACATAACCTGATTTCCAATCTTCGGTTACAATTGTTTCAATGGTTTCCCTTTGCAATTTTCTATCGTTTTCATCAAGATCCGTCTTGTTACCAACAACGACAATAGGAACTTTGTAACCTCTGGCTGTGGTGATCTTAAAATAGAAAAAAAAAAATAAATGCTTTAATAATTTATATCAAAGAAAAAATTTAAAAATAAATTCAATTGCAATTCGTACACTTTGTTGCAGTAATTCCGATTCAAAAATATATCATGAAATTGCAAAAAAAAATTTGAAAATTTTCCTATGGACTGGATTCCACGAACTTGCTCTTGTAGCAAACTGTGGGACTACAAAAAATGTTAGTTTATTAAATAATGTTTAAATCCGAAACATATATACAAAAAAACACTCTGTATAGCAAAGTAGCTACACCTACAGCTAGCATTAAATTGTTTCCAAGCAAAAGACTTTAAATGCCATCTTGAGTTAAACGTTTGACTTAAACAACGTACCAAATTTAAAAGAAATCGGTTCAGTCGTTAAGTTAATTTTATTCACATTTTTACTTACGATTATAATACGTAGGTCAAGTCAAGTTTTGCATTCGTAAAAAAAAAGTTTTGAGATAACAACCAAACATGATATTACGAAAAAAGTAGGTCCGATATTCTGTCTGTCTATCTGTCTGTCCGTCTGTATATCTGTCTGAATATATCGACTAATTAATACAGCCTAAACGGTTGGGCCAATTTTCTTCAAACTTGCAGGTACTCTGGATTTTTAGAGTAATGTGCCCAGGCGTATTTTTTATTTTTGTTCTAGATCTGAAAATATCGCATGACAGAATTGTTGGCATTCTTGTCAATGTGATGCTTCTTGTCAATAAAAAATACGATCGATTTTGATAAAATTTTGTGAAACTGATGATGAATGATGAAGATTTTCGTTAGAATTTTTTTTTCGCGGACGCATACCTATAATGGCATCTAAAAAGGTTTTTCAAAAGTCACAAAAAATTAAAAACGGCACAAGAAATTGTTCTCTGGGACAAGCGTCTGAACATAAGTCCTATGGACTTATGTTCAGACGTTTGGACACAAGATTATCGTAGGGAACATAAAACCATATTTATACTGGATTATAAACTTATGTCCCACCCAAGCTAGACATGGAGTCCATAATTTTCCTTTAAAAAGTGGGACATAAATCAATAACTTTTTTTCATGTTATCTTGAATCATAATCTTGGGTAGGCCATAAGTCCATAATTCAATAATTCCCATGGAGTAATATCCCAGCGCCAACAAAAACACATATTTTCCTTTTTTTCTCTTTCCCAAAAAAAATTTCAAAGAACTTAGTAAAAAAAAGCACTGAACTTTAAAAAATAAATAAATAATAGTTTTGAGTTATTGCAGTAATAATTCAGTTTCAAAGTGTTAATACGGGTTTAAAAAACCGAATTCAGATTTACTTTACTTTAAACGAATTATTATTTTACATTTCCATTTAAAAACACCTTACCTCTTTTCTTAGTCGTTCCACTTCATCCCATGACATCACATCATCAATTGCAAAAACCAATATAAAAGCGCCAGCGGTTGAGATCGAGAGTGTCCTCATTGCGGGAAACTCAAATGCTCCCGAAGTATCCAAAATATCCAATGTGAGAGATGAACCATCTGGCAAATTGTAATCACCACGATGGAGTTCCTCAACCGTTTGTCGGTATCGTATAATATATTTGTCATAAAGGAATTGCGATATGATACAGGTTTTTCCGACCCTAGCTGATCCCATTACAACCACACGCCTGTGTTCCTTCCGGATTGAGTTACTTGTGGTATAATCAACTTTAGATGTTCTTATGACGGTTGCCAAAGAAGGCAACCTCAATCGTTGACAAGGTCCGGGCATATCCTTGCTAAAATATGTTTTTAACTTATTTTTTTTTTATTTTTTTTATGAGTTTCTTTAGAAATGAGACGACGATGCGACGTTTTTCAATGGCCCTTAGCTAAAGCGATTGCTTTATTTGAATTCTTCGGTTTGTAAAGATGTTCTTCAAATCTGAAAGATAAATGATAAAAGTTGTGAGTCAAAGAGATTATGAGTGTGGTTTTAATTTTTGTTTGTTTCTAGAAAGCAAGTATTGGTATCATGTAAATTAAGAGTTTGAGATATTAAATCAAACTTAACACTACCTAAGGGTAATATTTCAATTTGGGGGAAAAATTAGGTTTACCAAAGAGGTTGTATGACATGTATACATATACAATAGGTATCGTGTTAAGTACAGATTTTGCTTTATAAAAAGTAAAAAAGGTTTTATATATCCAAAATGATTTGTTAATTTATGATCAGTTTGTATAGGTCGTACTTAAAGATATTTTGCTTTGATAATAATTGAAGATACTATCCACTGTTGTTTTAAAAAGTTTCGATGAGTTTTTTTATATTGTGCTTCATTTCAGTCATACTCTTTTGACCTTTTTTTAATTTGTCATCATTTCATAAAAAGAAACCGCTTAATAAAAACGAAGGGGGACTTTTTAAATATTAGTGGCTTTTCATCTCCGTCTGTCTCTGGTTTCTTTAAAATATTATTGACGGACTAGTATGCAGTTGATGCTCAAAGCCCCAGGAGCTACTAAAATCACTCTATATGCACTGAGTTTTAAGGTCTTGCGATCCAATCAGTGAACTTAACATTAGGTCGGTTGACCTAATATCTGTTGTGTAAAAATTAATGACTTTCGAAATTTCACTGGACTGGATAGTTGTTGTAAATTATTCGTTTTGTCTTGGGGATTTGATAAATACCAAAAGGACCCAAAAACAAATTGCTCACATGGTCGAAATCATGGTCTTTTGGACGCCATTTTAAAAATGATCGTGTTTTTGTTTGAGTGTGTATCTCCATACTTAGAGGCCCGATTTTAATTTTGAAAAATATTTTATATTTATTTATTTATTTATTTATTTATTTCATCAATCTACAGATTTTAACAATTTAAAAATAAAAAAAATAAAAATTTAACATAAATGAAAAATTACAGAATATACTACATATTATTCAAGTATTTATTTTAAACATTGAAAATATCAGTTTTTCATCAAATTTAACTTAAGATCCTTTTTGTATATCCATATTTCCAACAGAATTAAATACACGGCTACATGTTGAAATAGGCTAATGCTGACCATAAGAGGTAGAATGAGGCAATTCATATAGAAATGGCCTAGATCTTAATGACCTTGATGGCGCATATAGATTTAAAAGAGACAATAAATTCCCACTATTTATAGTTGCACATAATATATCACGAATAAACAGAACACTAAACATTTCTCGTCTCTGCACCAAGGTTTTCATTCCCAAAAGTTGGCATCTACTTTTGTAATTCAACTCGATATTATTATTAAAAGAAAATTTTTGAAGCGCAAAACGTAAGACTTTCTTTTGAACCATTTCAATACGAGATGAATAGTTTATTGTAGAAGGGCACCAAACTACACAACAATATTCTAAAATTGGGCGAATAAGTGAGCAGAACAATGATACAACTGTATACGGATCTTTGGATTTTTTTTTTAATTTCTTTTGACAAACCCAAAAATTGAGTTTGCTTTAGAAACAATTTTATTCATATGCTGATCAACCATGAACTTTGTATCGAAGGTCACGCCTAAATCGTTTATTTCATAAACTCTCAACAGATTCACACTGCCCAAACTGTAGTTATACAAAATTGGGTGGAGTCTTCGACTATAAGTCATCACAGCACATTTCTTAAGATTAAGCACCAAATCATTGCTAACACAAAATATCTCAAATTCACTCAAAGCATTTTGGAAAACAATGGCATCATTTATAGATTGAATTTCCATAAACAATTTCAAATCATCTGCGAACAGTAAAAAATGGCAAAACCGTTCTATAGAAAGAATGTCATTAATATATAAAATAAAAAGAGAAGGTCCTAAACGACTACCCTCTGGGACACCCGAAGTAACAATAATTTGTTCAGAAACCTTGTCACCCACAACGACTACTTGTTTCCTGCCAAACAAATATGAGGAAAAACATTTTAAAATCGAACCATTAAAACAGTAGGCTTCTAATTTTTCCATCAGAATATTATGATTTATTCGGCTAAAAGCCTTCACAAAATCAGTATAAATTACATCCACTTGCCGTCGTTTTTCTTGGGCACTAATGCAAAAGTTAGCAAAAACAAGGTTTGTGCATGTCGATTTACCACTAACAAATCCATGTTGAAAGTCTGATATATGATTCTTAATAATATACGAGACATTAATTTGAACTAGTTTATCTAAAAGTTTTGGAATAGTGGAAAGTTTACAAATAGCTCTATAATTTTCTACCAAATCTTTCCTTCCTGATTTATAAATTGGATTTATCGAAGAAAGCTTCCATTTATCTAAGAACTGTCCAGTAGAAAGCGATTTATTAAAAATAATTTGCAAAGGTAAGCTTAAAGAGTTAGCACAATTTTTAAGAACTATCGGAAAAATCACTGACTTTTTGACTTTTTAAAAGCAGAAACATTTTATCAAAACACAATTTTCACTGAATAACGTAGTTCCTGAAATTTTTGATTTAAAGATATTGGGGCATATTCATAGACACTGTTTAAGTTGTTTTTAGAAAAACTCGAGTTTATCCTATTTAAATTACATTGCTTAAACCCAGACTAAGCAAAACTGTAGTTTAAAAACAACTATGAATACGCCCCATTGTGTCTTAATAAAATTTGTTTGGCTTTAAAAAAAATATTAAAATGAGTCTTGAAGAATTATCAAAAAATCACACAGAAAGCGTTCTCATACTTTTTTTTTACATTTTTAACAATTTTGTTGTACAGGATAAGTTAAACGTCAACTGATTATTTTGCAACCGGAAATTTTTATTTAAAAAGAAAACTATCACTCCTATAAAAAAAAATTATAGAAAATAAAAATATTTTATAGAAAATAAATATTTAAATTGTACCTAACTTTTAATATCTATTAAGTAAGGAGGTGCGACCCAGTTGTGCATTTAATTATGGTTATTTCATTGACATAAGCAAAAATTTAGGGAGGTTCATTCACCCGCATTAGCATAACTAAAAAAGCTATTTTAAGCAAACACCAACGAATAAAAAAAAAAAGAATAACACGAATATCATCAAGACTTGTTACACATTTCTTTGATATCACAGCGTTCTTTTTAAAATTACGATGTTCAAGGACATCAGCACGAATATTGGCACGAAAGTTGTATTTAAAGAGCACACAAAAAAAATTGGGGTATGCTGTTTTGTTAAGTTGATTGAATCACAGTGTCCCTGTAAAGGCTCGTTGAGCTAACAGGAGAATGTAATTTCTGGGTTCTACTTTTGCTTCTTTTGCACGAGACGTCCAGAGGATACAAAAATTAGATTTCCTTCAAAGAAAACCAACATAAAAATAAATTTATAAATTCAATGTGCAAATGTTTGAATTTGAAGTTCGATTTTCCATCATGCGCATATTTATGAGCTACAGAATGTTACTCCAATTCGTATAGGGTGTAATATCTTTACATGTACCAAAAAGGACATTTACACACGACTTGAATCCTAATTGATCTTAATTGAGGTATACATTCATTTTTGCTTACAATGGTTTAGGCAACTAATGAAAGCATGACGCTGGAAAAACTTCGAGATTTAGGATTTTCTTAGTTTGGTCTAGGTTGGAAATGTATAAATCAATAATACTTATGAACACAAACTCCGCGTCATGTGATTATTATCATTTGTTCAGCATTTTCTTGCTAAAAGGAAATACCTAACTTAGTTACATAGGTATACTATTTCATAAAAAAAATATACAGAACAAATCACATTTTATATACAAAAGGACAAAGCCATACATAATACATCAAATACACATACATAGATAGAAAAAAATGAAAAAAATATGTCACTTAAGGAAAAAGAGTACTTTTGGGATTATTATTATACAAATCTCCAAGAAAAATCCAAAAGAGATAAACTCAAATCGGAAAAATCAACGTAGCAGGTATTGTCCATCAGTAACTGAAACACGGTCAAAAACTATAGGTCACTAAACTTTCAATAAAGAATGTGCTTGTGTATGCAAAAGTAGATTGAGTAAGTAAATGGTTTATTGGTTTTATTGTGTTAAAATGTATTATAGAAGAAAAATGAATAGAGATGTGTAAAAAATCATGAAAATAGATATTTCCATGAAAATCTAGAATCAATGATGTTTCGTTTTCAAAGCAAATAAATTGTGAATTCATGCAGAATTATCTTTTGGATTGCTTAAACTGATTTCTGTTTTTGATGGAAAATTTTATGTTTTATATCGCTGTTGAATAACAAAAAAATTGTTCTGGTATAACATTGATATTTGAACAGGAGTTTAATAAGAAATCTATATAGTGCTAAGCATCTATTTATAAGTATAAAAATAAAGCTGTTATTTTTTAAATAGTCCGATAACATTACACAAATGTTCACTATTATATCAATGTTATATATAAAGTATAAAATTTTTGACACAGTTAGGTTCCAATTATCGAGTAGAATCATGAAACCACTGTTTTACAACAAAAATTGATATTGCGTATGCCCGCCATATTGGATTTTGTGTTTTGTCGATTCACAATAACCACAAGCGTATTGTGCAATAATTGTGCCGATTAAAAATAGTTTGACTAAATTTATAGAGAATTAAATTTTCTTCGACATATTATTTAGATACATTTTTTGTAAAATAATTTATTGGGGAATCACCCATAACTTGCGTTCATAGGTACCTACTATAAGGCTAGTTGTGAATTCGTAAAAAAGAAAAAGTTTTGAGATAATAATCAAACATGTCATTTCTCAGATTACTTGCCAACAGAGCAAGTTTGTGGTATGCAGTCGTGTCCTTTAATTTGTGTAGCTTAAGGTGAAGCAGTTAATAAATTATAGTTATTATTTGACACATTTTAGTTCAGTATGTGTTACTGATTCATTCAGTCTTAGTTTCTCCTTCCGTTCCGCAAACGTGTAAAATGGAATTATTTAAATCAAAAAAATACGGTAAAAAACCTTTTTTAGATGCGCTACGGCTATCATTTTTATTCAAAGAACAATACCGATAATTTGAGGTGGTGTTGGGTTAAAAAAAGTATTTTTTAACCCACTTTCGGAAAAATTTTCTGAAAGTATCATAAGGCCAAATTCAGAAATTTGGCCTTATGTCACGGCACCATGTACCTAAATACTTATTTTGCTGGTTAAGAGATGAGCGGTACTTATTTTTTATAAAATTAAGAATTTTCAAATTTAACAATTCTTTGGAAATTTTTGGTGGTACAGAAATAATAATTAGTCTTGGATAGTTGACAATTGTTTTTTTTTTTATTTTTGTGCGGCGCATTAAAACTAAAGCAAAAATGATACGGCTGAGTCGAATACGGTGGGGGTATGTGTTTTTGAACACGTAATTCATTTCCTATTTGGTCTGGGGTTGGGCCAGCCTTGTAACTATACCGTATCTTACTGAAATTTCAAAGTTAAGTATGTGCGTATGAGCGAATGTTCGTATGCGCGGATGTGCGTATGTGCGTATGTGCGTATGTGCGCGTGTGCGGTTGTCTGTTCACCAAGCTACAGCCTAAACGGTTTGGCGGATTTTCTTTAAACTTCGTGGAAGAATTCGTATTTTTGTTTTAGCCCAGCTATAACGTGTACCCCCCATATAACGGCTCTAACGATTTTGATGAAACTTTGTTAACATTATATTTTGAGTGCTGTTAAAATAAATGCATTTCAGGTTTTTGGCTTAAAATTCACATAGCGGAGAATTGGTGTAAACGGTTTTTACAAATATCGCCATAAATTAATAACGACTTACCCGATATCATTTAAATTTGGTATGGCACTAAAACTAGACAATTGATAAGATGGCATTTTAAGTTTTTGACTAAACATCGGTTTTATGATAGCTACCATAAATCTTGATCTCTCGTTTAGGCCATTTTTCGATATCTTTTGCCTTTTTACATAATTAAATACATTGAATTTTTTGTAATCCAATAGTTTGCTACTAGATCAGTGGTCAGTGCGAACGAGTCGTGCATTTTATTTTATTTCTTTTTGATATTTACTATGATTGATATATGTATTGTATGTATGTAGTACCTATATACTTAATAAATAATATTTTTTTTTTTTTTTTGTCAACGGCCTTGGCTCTGATAAAGCATCGCTTCCCAATAGATCAGCGGGCACGAGTACGATAACTTTGGCGCCAAGAATTGATAACGGTTTTATGTAGAACAGTACAATACAAGCATTTTTTACTATGGGTGGGGGGTCTATCTCCCTCCGTTTGGGCGGGAGGGGCAATTTTATAAAAACAGTGCTAAAAACTTAAAACAAATATTAAGAAATAACGGTAATACTTACAACTAAGTTTTATATCTTTTTTTAAAGCCAATACTTTTTTCTATTGGATGTTTCTTAAATCAAGTGAAACCTATGCATAGTCTTTGAAAAAACGGACTTTAAACTCAAAAATTGCGAAAAAAAAATGTAAAATAAAACTTTGAAGTGTGATTTTTCAAAACTGTAAAACAAAATACTACTTTTTTTTATAAAATTCGTTGCTCATATTAATTTTAAATCATAAACTGAAAACAAAATGATTTTATGTTTTCTGGTTTTTGAGAAAATGGAAAATTACTAAAACTACTTTTTTATAAGAGTTTTCGGCACGAGTACGATAACTTTGGCGCCAAGAATTTGATAACTGTTTTTTGTAGAACAGTTCAATACAAGCATTTTTTACTATGGGTGGGGGGGTCTATCTCCCTCCGTTTGGGCGGGAGGGGCAATTTTATAAAAACAGTGCTAAAAATTTAAAACAAATATTAAAAAATAACGGTAATACTTACAACTAAGTTTTATACCTTTTTTTAAAGCCAATACTTTTTTCTATTAGATGTTTTTTAAATCAAGTGAAACCAATGCATAGTCTTTGAAAAAACGGACTTTAAATTCAAAAATTGCGAAAAAAAGGTAAAAAAAAACTTTGAAGTGTGATTTTTCAAAACTGTAAAATAAAATACTCTTTTTTTTTATAAAATTCGTTGCTCATATTAATTTTAAATCATAAACTGAAAACAAAATGATTTTATGTGTTCTAGTTTTTGAGAAAATGAAAAATTACTAAAGCGTATAAACAGTGAGGTATGTAACCCCCCTGCTTGGACACACTATAGGATTTGGGGTGGGTGCGAGGTTGGGTGTATGCAAAGTTTCTGTTGCATTTAAAGATGCCCAAGCATCATTACAAAAACGAACCTACGTACAACATTCACCGTATACCAAAAAAGAAAACTCTTATAAGAAAGTAGTTTTAGTAATTTTCCATTTTCTCAAAAACCAGAAAACATAAAATCATTTTGTTTTCAGTTTATGATTTAAAATTAATATGAGCAACGAATTTTATAAAAAAAAAAGTAGTATTTTATTTTACAGTTTTGAAAAATCACACTTCAAAGTTTTTTTTTCACCTTTTTTTTCGCAATTTTTGAGTTTAAAGTCCGTTTTTTCAAAGACTATGCATAGGTTTCACTTGATTTAAAAAACATCTAATAGAAAAAAGTATTGGCTTTAAAAAAAGATGTAAAACTTAGTTGTAAGTATTGCCGTTATTTTTTAATATTTGTTTTAAATTTTTAGCACTGTTTTTATAAAATTGCACCTCCCGCCCAAACGGAGGGAGATAGACCCCCCCCACCCATAGTAAAAAATGCTTGTATTAAACTGTTCTACAAAAAACCGTTATCGATTCTTGGCGCCAAAGTTATCGTACTCTCCCCGATCAGCGAAATCAAGCATCATTGCGCGTGGTTATAGTACTTGGATGAAGGACCGTTCATGTGCGATCCATGTGCTGTTGGCATCTGTTCTCTGTTCTGTCTTTCTTGTTGTGTATGTCTCTGTCATGTATCAGTCTATTTTCTCTTGTGTTGTTCAAGCCGATAGCCTAAGCTGCTAGTGCTTATATGTGTCTCTACTTCGTAGATTTATCTACGGAGTAGAATAAATAATAATAATAATAATATTTTTTTTTCAAATTTTGATGTTTTGTTGAATTTTGTTGTTGATTTGTCAAAAATATAAATTTTTTCATAAACTAAATATGCAATGCGTTTTATTTGAGTTTGAACACTTTAAATAGAAAAAAAATCTCGAATAGGTAAAATTTTTTTTCGAGATTTTTGTTCATTCGAGATTTGTGCGTTCGAGATTTTTGCATTCGAGATTAAAAATTTGTTTTTTCGAGATTTTTGACATCCGAGATTTTTGCCATTCGAGATATATAACGTCATGATCCCGTTGGGTTCATTTTTTTAGTGCAAACATAGCGTTGTCAAAAACATTTGTGCTTACATTTGTATTATGGTGTTTGTTTTTATTCTTATTTTTGTATTTTTGAATTAAACATTTTCTTGGGTATAAGAATCCAATGCTTCTTCATTAAAAATCAAAATTATTTCAAGTAGAAAGTTGTTGAATAATAAATAAAATTTCAATTTTACTTCCAGTGTAAGTATAATTAACAAAAATTGACTTGTTAGAACACAAACATTACACTTCAAATGTTTTATCCTGTAGGTATAAGTACACAAGCAGATCAAAATGTTAACGCAAATAACTCAGGAATTATTGTCTAGACAATCAATTTCAAATTACATCTACAAAATCTGATGAGAAATTCTACCAACCAAATTAAGCTTTCTTGATTTAAAACACACTAATCCTCACTGTCTGAAAAAAAAAGTTCCATTGCAACATGGCACCTGATGGTACGAACTTCAATTTATAAGCAAAATTTATATTTGAAAACCATCATTAGCAACTCATTTATTCTCACATCTTGTATTATTGCTTGTCATTTATCCATATCTTCTAACTTATGGATGCCATGTCGATATCTTTATAGAACAATCTAGTTAAAAACTTTCTCCCTGTGGCGACAGCCATAAACTAAGATTGATTATCTCTTTCATAAAATTAGTTATTTTAACAATTATCCATCCTGTTGGTTGGAAACGTAAATCATACCACTTAGTTTCCTGCTCCACACAGCTTTATCGGAAGTTACTTAATATCTCACACGTGTATCGTTTATCCACAACCGCACCATCAGATTAAATGCCTCCCATGGTAATTGCACACATGCTGTCACACATCCTAATATGTGCACAGGATGTTCATTCGAAAAGCAAAAGCTCTTAATTAGAAAATATAATCCAATCACTGATGGAGGAAGTGGGAAAAAATATATTTCTACATCTAAAAGGTGATGGATTGTGTTTTTTTTTTTTTAATTTAAATTCTCATGTTGCGTATTTTTAATCCCGTCCGATACATTCATGTTGAAAATAAAATTCAATTTATTTGAAAACTGCATTATTACCATCCCATTGTGATGAATGCGGAGGTAGAAATGCTATTACATAACAGCATTTGAAAGGAAATGCCCCACCCAACTATGGGTTCGATTTTTATTTCAATCAACAAGTGCGATGCCGATGCCTCATTATTTTCATTCTTCTCTATTGTGTCCCCTTTATGTAGATACTGTTTTGCAATCAGATATGTATTTATCGGAAAAACGATAAACCCTGTCACGTTGCAGGACATGCCGCTCACTACTTTTCGTAATGAAATAATTCGATTGGGGATGCGTCAAAACGATCGATTTGAGGATGGAGAGGAGGTTTTATGTTTGTTAACGCAAAATTGACCTTCATTAAGTGCACGATTGTCGCGTCGAGGTTTGTTGAAGCGTCTTTGTTCACCATAAAAACAAGGATAACCAAATGTTTGGTTTTTATTAGTAAAGTAATTTGCAGGTTTATACTTCGAAACAGCAGAAAACCATCATAAAATATAAACGGATACCACAAAGTGTCGAATATTTGGTCAACCAGCATGTCCTTTCTCAAAATATTCAAACGGCATGTACAAGTATTAAACACGTTTAAGGATAATACATATGTATTTGTATGTCCCTCAAACCCATTCATTAAGAAGGTAAGTTTGTTTAATGGCCGCTGACTACATCGGATTCTTTTAGATCATTTTAATAGCCTTTTCAACATGGTAGAGACAGGCATATCATTTTTCAGGTGATAGGTATATCTTTAGAACTTTGCTATATGACAACAGGACATTTGAGCTACAAGGTTACAGTCAGTTAGGAAAAACTGTTTCAAGGTCGTATACCTAGGAGGAAGTTTTCTGGAACTAAATATTTATTTTCAAAAGTTCCTATTAGTTAAAGATGTTTTAAAAAGAGCTCAGATTACTATATTGTCCGTGTTAGAAGGATGTGATGGATTGACGTAAAAAACGGGTTTAAACTCATTTACAAAGTTTGATTTCACGGAGTTATGTTAGATTTATGTATTTAAAAACAAAAATAATTAATTTAATGTACCTATATCTTATGGCCACAGTTGGATACCTTACCTACCGTATATGTATACAGGGTGATTGGTATAAGGTGCACCAAAAAGCTTGATCGTGTAGGTGGAGTTAAGACAAGAAAAAAATCGTATGGAAGGGGGGGGGTCTATTTCCCCCCGTTTAGGCGGGAGGGGCAATTTTCTAAAACATTGACTTAAATCAGAAAAAAAATTATTAAAAAACAACGGTGAATGATACAAAGCCTTGTTATATTTTTTTGGAAAGCCAGAAAACTACTCTTGCATTTAATTTTTAAATTAAGTCGTTTAAGTGAACAGTTTTAAAAAAATTTATTTTCAAACTCAAAATTTTGAAAAAAAAACTAAAAAAAAAAATTTTTAAACTAATTTTTTACAAAATTTTATGTAATTTACTATTATTTTTATTTTCAAAATTCAATGCTCTTATTAATTTTTAGTCAAAAACAGAAAACCGGATGCCAAAATGTATCTTAGTTTTTGAGAAATTAAGAAAAACTAGAAGTATTTTTTTCCAAGAAAAACACTTTTTTTTTGGTTTTCCCAAATTTAACCTGCTCAGGTCAATTATTAATTAGGGAATTATCCCTTTTTTATTTTTTATTACATACCATCCGATTTGAATCAAATAATAAAAAAAACGAATTAACTTTTTACTTTACTTACTAGTTTTACTTTTAATTTTTTTTTGGCATCCGGTTTTCTATTTTTGACTAAAAATTAATAAGAGCATTGAATTTTGAAAATAAAAATAATAGTTAATTACATAAGATTTTGAAAAAAATTAGTTTAAACATTTTTTTTTTAGTTTTTTTTCAAAATTTTGAGTTTGAAAATTAATTTTTTTAAAACTGTTCACTTAAACAACTTAATTTAAAAATTAAATAAAAGAGTAGTTTTCTGGCTTTCCAAAAAAATATAACAAGGCTTTGTATCATTCAATATTGTTTTTAAATATTTTTTTTTCTGATTTAAGTCAATGTTTTAGAAAATTGCCCCTCCCGCCTAAACGGGGGGAAATAGACCCCCCCTCCTATACGATTTTTTTCTTGTCTTAACCCCACCTACACGCTCAAGCTTTTTGGTGCACCTTATACCAATCACCCTGTAGGTATAGCTATTACCTAGTTTATATGCGTCTTTGAACCCAGGTTGAACTTAGGTTCAATCTTTTGTAAACGGGGATGAGTTGGAACGAAATGGAATTCAACTCGATCGCACTCGGGCAGTGGTGTTGAGTCGAAAATTAAATGAAATACCTGGGTTGAAATGTTGAATACACAATTATTTCTGCATGTGATCAATTGCATATTAACGAATGAATATTTATTGTTGAAAAGTATGCGCATAACTTGTAAGAGCAATAAAAAAAATTTTTCTCGAAAACTCAATCTTTTTGCCTTAATGCCTACAAAGCAACGCAAGTATTCTGTTGTCATTTCAACTTTTTCGCACTTAACTCAACTCCTCAAGCTTTCAACTAGTTTGCTGAAATACCTGTGTTGGAATTTCGTTTCAACTAAAACTTGACCTTTCGACTCTGCATATAAACTAGGTATATAACAATACATTTAAACCTAGGGTTTTAGGGTGGGTTTTATTTTGCAACTTGAAGCTAGCAATGGCCAAAACGAATGAAACAGTGTGTTCACTTTTATACCCACCAAAATCTTATCAGAACCGATCGTATTTTTTCGAGGAAATTCGGATTTTCTATAGAATTTATATTGCAGGTACCGTTAATAAGGTGATTTTGAAAATAAATTTCTAACGAAAAACTTTATTATTGGAAAAAAATCAGTCACACTAAATTTTATTAAAATTGATCGTATATATTTAATAATATAGAAAAATTGGATAGTCTTTAAGGCTTATTTGCCAGGTATTTGAAATAATGAAAAACACGCAACCTTTGGCTACAAATCCTTTGTACGAAATTTTATAAAAATCTTAAAAATCGTAAAAAAATTTTTACGAGAAAAATGGAACTGTCTAAAACGCTTGTATGGTAGGTACCGTTAAAAATCTAGTTGTAAAAAAAAAATTTGCCGAAAAACATCACCGTTTTCAAAAAATCACTCATGTTAAATTTTATCAAAATCGACCGTATTTTTTTCGAGAAAAATTGAATTATCTGTTACGTTTATATGGCAGGTACCGTTATTATCAGAACTAGGATAAAAATCAAAAATACGCCTGGACATATTACTCTAAAAATATACAGAGTACCAAGATTGAAGAAAATGGCCCAACCGTTTAGGCTGTAAGTGTCGACACATCCAGACTGACAGACGGACAGACAGACAGTATTGTCGGACCTACTTTTTTCGTGTTTTTTATCATCGTAATGTCTTTTTTTTTACGAATACAAAACTTGCTTTAGAGTACCTATACCTATAATCGCAAGTAAAAATGCTTTTAGTTAAATTCAAACATGAAATTACGGTAGATTACGTTATTTATATAACATTTTGAAATGCCCTATAATCCCGCTGAAATAGCAATGCAAAATTTTAATACATTTTCTCCGTGTGAAAAATTGTCCAGGGAACTATATTTTCAATTCGATCACGAATTCTGGTTCTTTAAAAATAAAATTTGTGTTGGCGAACAATTTAAATTTTTTGTGATATGAAAAATTAAACTCTCTCTTGAATTTATATCGAATTTTTATCGAAAATTAAATAAAGAGAAGCTTTCAATTTGTTGTTTGATCCAAATAAATAGAGGACGTTGTTATAATTGAATCTATTATCAGAAAAGCTATAAACTTTGTCCTGTCAAAATAAATATGTTCTGTTAATGTGACTTTGATGGATAAAGTTATACAGAAGTAACATGATGTCAAACAGATGCATCCAACTCATAAAATAAACAACATACTATTTGATTTTCCCATTTCCCAATTTAGCTGAACTCTTGGCGGTCGAATTTAAATACATAAACATAATCAATTTACATTGCTATAACGCAGGAGTTTTCTAGAAGAGAAATGTCCCCCTAATCAATTATGGTTTATAAATATATGTACGAGAACATTTCCAGGTAAAAGATTATTATAATTCCATGGTCAATTCAGAGATATCATAAAATTTCTAATGTAAGAAAATGTTTGTTTTTCTGACGAAATTTTATTTAAGTGTAAATAAATTTTTGTAGACAAAGTTCCAAAGTTCCAAGTTCTATCGTCAGAGTTTTTAAATACCCACTTGTTATGTATGTTATGACATGATTCAGTTTATGTAGAAAGTAGAACTGCATGTAATAGTATAAAGGCACAATTTATATAAGCTTATTGATGTGTCAAGTTACTTTTCTTTTTATTTGAGATGGACGTTTTTCTTTTGAAAAAGGATTTTGTTTTTTGCTTTTTATTTATTTAATTTTTCAATAGAAACGTAAATCAACAGCGTTCTTGTGATCCTCTGTGACTGTGATATACTTTTGCAACGTTCTTATTATGTTACATCTTTTTTTTTATTTAATACTTCACATCTAAGAATTAGAACTTTTTTTGTCAATTTCATATTGAAGTGAATGTTATAGGAGATGCAGTTACGACTTTTTGATGCATTCTTTCAGAAATATTTTCTTAGAAATTCTTTTAAGATTTGCTATTGCAGTATACGCACATTTAAACTAAGCCTTGCTAGTTGCAATTTTATTGAGGTCGTACTGTAGGGGAGAGTTGTTACGTAACATTTTTAGTTCTTTATCACATAATTTGGAAGCGGAATGGATATTAGTAATTGATTTATTATAAATGGATACCAAAAAATATTAGTGGATTTTTTAACTTCCCTCTTGATCCGAGTGTACGCAGCTGTGAAAACCAAAGTCAAATGTTATGTTACAATCACGTCACGTTCCTTTCCGGTGTATCATTTTGCAACATAGTACGACGAAACGATACGATAGAACGACGATTGTAACACCGTTTAATTACATACATTTTAGTATACATTTTTAATGGTATTTTTAATTACGATTACAGGCAAGTTATGCATTCGTGCAGAAAAAAATTGAGATAACAATCAATCATGACATTACGACGATATAGCGAAGTCGAAAAAAGAGGGTCTGGCAATTCTGTCTTTCTGTATGTCTGTCTGTCAGCCTGATTGTATCAGTAACTAAAGCCTAAGCGGCTGAACCGATTTGCTTCAAATTGTGTATGAAGGGTTTGTGGACCACCATTTCTTAGGGGAGAAATAGAAATTTTTTTGTTACTTCAAAAATAACGGTACCTGCCATATAACTGTTATGAAGAACATTAATTCTCGAAAACGGCTCCAAAGTTTTATTTTTTTCAAACAAATTAGAGATGGTTGTTGTTTGATTGTCTTTTGATAAATTGCAAGCCTTATAACAGTGCCTCCCATATAACTGTTATTTCTGTGTTGAGCTACCTCGTGAACGGGTTTATCGATTTAACCCAAAAATCTATAGATGATTTGTTTAAGTTTGAAAAGCAACATTTATTAAAAGTGCTAAATTTAAGTTTTAATTAATTTTTTTTGTTAACTCAATATTTGGAAAGCGGCTTGACTGAAAAAAATTATTTATTTGTAAGAGTATATCTTACTTGTTATCAATTTACTTTCTTTCAATATTATTCTTATCTTAAAATCATAAATTAAATTTGTCAGAAAATATAAATATTACGATTCAATTTCTGAAAATCAAATAATATACATACATCTATATTATTATTTATTAAATATTCCGCTTTTATTTCTAAAAAGGTCATCTTAACATCTTATACAATAAATGCAAACTGTTTAGCACTTTAAATTGGGGTAACCCCAAATTGGTAAAAAAAAACTTTTTTATAAAAATTATTAAGTAATCATCGATTTATTTAAAAACCGCTATAACGATTTTGGGACTATTTTTTTTTTTTTTTTTTTTTTTTGAGCTAATATTTATGCTAGATAAAGACAAAATTGGGCTTCTATATAATAACATTTTTACAAGATACTAACTTTCATTCATTAGAGAAGAAACTGAATTTTTTTTCTAATCTAAAAAACAACAGCTATAACAGCCATGTAACCGTAAGCAAAAATCCAATTTTTTACAAAAAAATCGATTGATTTTGATAAAACTTCGCATGAGTGCTTTGTTTCTACGATGAAGTTTTTCATCGGTAGAAACATTTCGGAAAAAGATTTTAAAAGGTGCCTCTCAAAGGAGATACCGATGCACATTAGTTTTAAAAAGCATTCCACATTCTTGTTGTGCGATTAAAGGAAGAATCTCTGTAATTCACTGTTCGTCCGAAATTGGGCTCGAGGGTAAAATGATGAGCATTCCTAGCAGCGCGAGTAATACGGTTAAATTGTTTCAGGGGAGGAATGCAACTGGCTATTTCTTCGGAACACTCTTTGTAAAAGTACCGATAAAATAAGGAAAGACAAGAAACGTTTCGACGATGTTCAAGCGATGTGAACGTTTCCGTTAAATTCCTATCACCAATCCATTTCAAAACTCTTTTCTGAATTCTATCCAGGAGCTTCAAATAGGTTTTATAGGAGCACCTGCCCAAACATGAGAATTATAATCAAGATTTGGACGGATGTATGCTTTATAGATAACAGCCAGATTATGGGGGGTAAAAAATTTCATTTCGCAGCGTTTTTGGCGACGTCAAATATGTGGCCATTCCACTGAAGGTGATCAGTGACGCACAATACCTAAAATGAAAAGCTGTTCAGTTTCTTAAATGCAAGTGTCACTCATGGATAGTGACAGTGGGGGTATGTTGCGCTTTAATGACAGAAGGCAGCATTGAGTTTTCGAAGCATTAAATTCCACACGGTTTTTGATTCCCCATTGGACAATGCTGTCAAGATCGGAATTTAAAGAGCTTAACATACGGCGCCGCTCCAGTTCCACATCCGAAGGACAGGCTTGTGAATCTGGAAACGAATATGACAAGCTGAGGATGCTGTCATCAGCGAAACAATTGATTGGATTAGAAGTTTCAGACAGAAGATCGTTAATAAAAATAAGGAAGAGAGTCGGAGACAAAACTGAGCCCTGGGGCACACCAGCATTTATTTTAAAAATTTCAGATTTGAAACCATCCAATACTACTTGTATTGAACGGTCAGAAAGGTAATTTCTAATCCAACGAAGAAGAGATTCATCAAAACCGAATGCATGCATTTTCGATAAAAGAACTAGATGCCAAAATCTATCAAATGCTTTTGAAATATCAAGCACAATAATCTTACTGTCACCAAAGCTGTTTAAAGATTGGTTCCACTTTTCGGTGAGATAAGCCATCAAATTACCAGTGGACCTATTGCAACGAAAGCCGTACTGTCGGTTATTAAGAAGCTTCCGTTCTTCAAGATCTTTCTTAAGCTGATAGTTAATCAGCGTTTCCATGACCATAGAAAAAAGGAACGTTTATGCAATCGGTCGATAATTATAGGGGGAAGAAGATTCGCCTTTTCTAGGGAAGAGATCAGTAGAATAGGATAGATGGAAAAGCTTACGCAGCGGTTTTGCCAGCGTAGAAGCACGCTTTTTCAAAACAACGGGGGAAATACTATCCGGGCCAGCGGATTTGTGTATGTTGAGGTCCTTGAGTACTTTTGCAACTGTACGACTGCGAAAGAAGATTTGTCCCATAAAACCGTTTACGCTCTCAAGTACAGGAGGAGACATATCACTAGGTGGCACCGTTGAGTTAGCAGCAAACTGAGCAGCAAACAAATCAGCTTTATCTTGTGAAGTAACCACAGGAGTGTCATTGAAGACGAGCGTCGGAACCGAAGATGAAGTTGTATTTCGTATGATTTTTACAAATGACCAAAAATTTAAACTTTACATTTGTACACATTCTCCCCTATTTTTACCTATTCATTCATTTCAAGTGATGACGGAACTAAAAATTCACCTCACTGGCAACAACCATAATCATATAAACCAAATCTGATTTAACTTTCATCATACGATAAGCACAACAATTCATGTCCTTTTCTCGTCGAACAATTATTTGCAGGTTTATCTCTGCAAACGACATTAATTTTGTTTGTGTTCTTTTTTATATTGAAATTCATTGCCGAAACCGAATGGATGCCAGTCAGTTAAAAGTGAATTTACTGTGGTCTCCTTATAACATATCTTGTCATTAAATATCACTTTAAGACATTCTGCGGAGGTTATTGTTCATTCGAATTTATTGTCCTGAAAATTACTGCGTACCTTAAATGAGAAATCCGAAGCTTGTTATTTTATTAAGAAAAAGAAATTAAATTATTGCTAATTCAGAACAGTTTTGCTTAGGTACAATGAATACTAGAATGTTCCCCCAACCCTCTCCATGACCTCCTACAACCTAAAATCTCTGAGAAACTTTATTTATATATCTATCCTATACAATACATATTATATAGTTAAGCTGAATATCTTCCTGAATCCTGAAGATAATAATAGGTTCCCTTAAAAAAAAACATTTGTTTTCAAGAAATAATTAGAATATTTTGTAGTTTAAAAAATAAATTATTTATGTATATGTGTGTATGTTTAATTTGATATAAAATCTTGTCATTATTTGAAGTTAATTTCATCTAAATCTACACAACAATATCTTCTCTTTCCAATAACGTTTGTGGCTTGACGTTTTGAAGTGTCCTTAAAATGTGCGTCGAGTATTTCAGCAAAGAAAAAGAAAACTGTTTAGGAACAAAAACAAATAAACAAGGCATCTTAATGTTGTTTACTTTAGGATAATGATATTTCTTTGTATGTAGTTTGCAAGCTCGTTTCTCATGAATCATGATAAACCAGGTTGGTATGGTTAGATTGACTGTTTAGAACTTGTGTGGTATAGAACTAAGAATGTGGGTTAAGTTGATATCTTGAAAACCTGGTAGGTAAAATTTCTTCTTTGTTCAATTTAATAGAAAGAAATTTGATCCATGCCAGAGTAACAAAATAAAATATTGAATTTTCTTTAAGATGGTTAACAAAACATACGATTCTTTGACAACATTTTTAGAAGAGTTTATTCCCTATGGTAGATATATGAGAAATAATGAATAAATTTGTTTTGTGGGATCGAAAATAAAAAGATTGGTTTAAGTTTACGACGGTAAAACAGTGATGTAGGTATGGGGGACAAGCTGCGCCCCTCTGCCCCCTGCTTGGCTTCATTTCAATTTGGATCTATGCAGTTTGTTTTGAATTTAATATTTATTTAGTGAGATTTTATCCCACGAAATTTTCCTTGAAAATTGCGCGATTTTAGCTTTTTGACTAATGTTGGAAATCTGGTTGGAATTTGCATGGAGAATCGAGAGCATATTCGGCTTAAGGTTAAGGTGGGATTGTAGCAAGGCCCCATACACGATTGAATATGCTTGGCCTTTTAAAGGCCCCATACACGATCGAATTATGCTCGACTTGCTACGATCGCAACCGTAAGCCGAATACGCTCTCGATTCTCCATACAAATTCCAACCAGATTTCCAACATCAGTCAAAAAGCAAACGCAGCGGTAACCAAATCGTAATAGAAATCATTTTAAAACTTTCAGTGTTCTCATTCTTGATATGTTCCCACACACGTAGCATTATGCTTGCCTACTTGGCTCGTCTGTTGGCAGCACCCAACCCACACACGTTCCAACATGCTGGCGGAGCCAGTCCCAAACTCCATCATTGAAGATGTTCGCTTAACGTATCCGAACATATCCGATCGTGTTTTCAAGCTCGAGACGCTCAGCAATCACACGACTCACCAACCACAATTTAAAACTGTGAAAGCTCAACTCCTCAAGAAATACGACATACCCTAAGCGCAGCAACGAGGTTGCGTGAGCGGGACTGACTACAGAATAGAGTTAAAATCCCTTGAACCACGCGAAGCAACCCGATATTGTAATTTAAGAAGACTGTTGACACAGGCGCCTGCCAGACGACTGGACTGACTGCAGATAGTGGTAAAATCTATTGAGCCCGCGAAGCGGCCACTCAGGTGCTGTTAGAGAGTAAGACTGCTGACACAGACGACTGGACCTCCCCTTAGGCGGGGCATGATATTATTATAAAAAATATAGTAAAAAGATATCATAATATGATATGCGAGAAAAAATACATATTTTCTCCCAAAAAAAATAAAAATACCTACAGTTTCTATCAACATTTTGTATATGAAAATCGATCACTTTCTAAACCAATAATAAAGTACTAAGTAATTCGGGATTTTTTAATTTGGGACTTTGTAATTCGGGATTTTGTAATTGGGGATTTCGCACTTAACCCGTTTGAAAATTAGTTTTGTTTGCTAATGTTAGTGTTGGAGTATACTTTGCTGCACTCGCACTCTTAAACTATTGATCGTACAAAAAAAATGTTGTGACATAAAATGTAGAAAATTTTATAAGCTTTAATGTGTACCTTGACTTTTTTGACCTCAAAAAAAAAAGAAGAGGAGATATGGCCAAAAAACTGTTTTTTTGGCCACCATTCAAGATAGCGGCTCTAGCGGATGAGATACGAGGTGGCAAAGTGAAAATTCGAAAAGAGCAACCCAAAATCTATAAATAGCTTTTATTTAAAACTCCTCCAAAACTTTCCATCTCAAACTACCAAATGACTGGACTAATAGGACTAGAGGTACTATATGGCAAATCTTGGTATCGTGCAAAAAAAAGTTGTGGGATAACAATCAAATATGACATTACGATGATAGAGAAGATGGAAAAAGTGAGTCCGGCAATTCTGTCTATCTGTCTGTCTGTATATCTCTGTCTGTCTGCCAGTCTGTCTGTTCATCCTAAACGGGTGGGCGGATTTACTTAAAATTTTGTAGTTATGGTTTTTAGGGTAATATGCCTAGGGCTTTTTTTGTAGGTCACTGTAAGTCTAAAAATAACGGTACCTGCCATATAACGGTTATGGAAAATTATATTTTACTCGTAAACGGCTTTAACGATTTCAACCAAATTTTACATGTGTAATAAATTGTGAAAGGTCTATAAAATAGTGAAAACCAAACTTTCAAGAAAATTCGTTTAACGGTACTTGCCATATAACGGTATTTTTAAATTTTGACTACTTCGATAACGGCTTAAGCGATTTAAACGAAACTCAATATTGAAATTGTCCTAGCTATTTGAAAATATACCTAATATGGAAAAAAAAATTTTTTCAAAAATGTTTTTGTTAAGTTTTAAATAGTTTTTGAAAAACTGTTTTTGTGAATTCAATATTTCAAAAATAAGTTGACGGATTCTTTTATGATTTTTCCTTTTTCTTAGAAAAAAATTTTCGAAAAAGTATTTTGAAAAAAACGATTTTTTCTTTTACTCACATTTTGTAGAGACATTTTTTTGCATACTTTGATTTTGGTTTGAATCTTTGTAAAATATGGTTTTTAAACTTTAAAAAAATTTCAAATGATTTTTTCGTATATTCCGTTTGTTTAAAACCTCAGATAATTTCCCACAAGAGCAACTGTGCGACCCAGTCGTGCCCTGGTGGCCGGCTAAAATAAAATTAGTTCAAAGTGGCGTATGTTCTTTGGCATGCTGATTTTTGATTGATCATTTAAATCGGTTTTTATCATTGAAATCACAAAAGTCTTAATATAGTATAACTACGCGAATTAAGCTCAAACTGAGATATTTTTTTCATACAAAAATTCTATAATTCATTACCTTCATAATGTCCCTGACCAATGATAACTTAAATAAAGATAACAAATCTAATGGATGAAACTATATTCAGGATTTTATTTCTAAAAAAATATTAAAATTTTAGAACGCGATCAAATAAATTTTACATGTGAGTCTTCAGATATTCAATTCCTAATTTGCATATATTGCCTTTGCTATAATTTTTAACTTACCTATACATTTCACTTTTCTCTTTACAAAATAAATTAAAGGTAGTCCCTTACTGTCGAACAGTTTTTCTCCTAGAACATGTTCTGTCCATGAACCATTTCCCATAGTCAAATTATTATTGAAAACAGGCTGTATTTGCAATAAGCACCCGGAGGGTGATGGCAGGATGCAATCAATTTCAAGTGTGGTTAGTACGATGTCACACAGACATTAACACAGGTTACCGACAAAATAAAATTATTCAATCATTTTGATAATCATTATGTTGGGAATTTTCATTTTGTCAAAGATCACAAGCAAAGCATGTTAATTAATTGACGACCATCATCGGAAAATCATATCCCTGGCAACATTATTTATACTTATAAATAAATACATAACAATAATGAGCAACGTATACCTAGGAAGCTTAGATACATAAATTTAATATAGTCAAGTAAAACCTCAAAATTCGAAACACTTAATATACGCTTCATAGCACAAAATCAATATACCTATATAATATATTGTAACCTGTTTATGTAGAATGTACCTGTACCATCATGATGGCAAGGAACCATCCAAGCATCACAAGCATAGAAATTTTGATGATTACCCAAACCAAGAGATTTTATAAAGGTACCTTCTATATTGTCTGGATTAATGTTCTGGAACAGATAAAAATAAGTAATCCCAAAAGCGATAGAAATATCACAAGTGCGGAACTCAGGGGGATCAACTTTTATGTTAAGAAACACAAATAGGTAAAAATACACATCCCTCTTTTTCCTGCTCCCTAATTCCAAACAGGTAATTGTCTCAAGAAGTCTTAAGTGTTTTCTGCTCTCCTTATAATGAAAATTCAAATTGTTTAAACATTTAAATATGTTGAATATTTTCAGTATATAGCTAAATGAATATGATTTTTTGTTTAGAATTCTAAATATGTATATGGCAACTCAACTTTTAAAATATATTTTTTACTTTTTTATTAAAAGATCAATGTTATATATAATTCTAAATAAAAAATTAAAAAAACATGCCTGTACCTAGCAAAAATTGAGCACATTTCGAAAAGGAGATAAATAACATAATGACAGAAGTTCCAATAAAGAACTTATTTAATTTAGTGATACCCTCATTTAATCTTTAAATACAACAGAAAAAGAGATACGGATTCTGTTTAGGCTTCATGAATATAAATTGCCAGAAAAATGTCTCGAATAACGATAAATAGACAAGTTCCGAGTATCCGTATCTATCCTCATACAATCATGAAGTGAATCTTCGTTTAATCAACATAAAAATAAAAGGCACGAATTGGTCACACAAACTTGCGCTTGTATTAGCGGTATCCTTAGCTTTTTATTGGATACTCAGTGTTTTGAAAATTAAAAAATAAATATGTAAATTGAAATGCAAAGGAATTAGTTGACTTACCTACATATTAGTTGACTTACAGAAATTCAGTCATTCACAGACTTATTAATACAAAAAAATTGTAATTTCAAGTCTTATTTTTGAGTTAACTAACCAATGGATTAAAAAATTCACATTCACACTAAACGTAAAGGCAATTATTTACTGCTCCATTTGGTTTCAGAACATTTGTAATACATGAATTAGTTTTCTTGAAAATTGGACATGAAATCACAGTTTATTTTTACTTGCGATTATAGGTACTAAGGCCCACTTGCACGTAACTTTTTTGACATTAGTAACCACTGATTTATCCATGCATAGGCACTAGCCATCGATGAAAATATAAACTCGTCTTAAATATTTATACGCTCATTTTTCCCTGGATAACTTTTTACATCCGTCAAATAGAATTTGACAAGAAGTTGCTATCGGTGAGGTTCGCATTAGTGTGTGTATAGCAAAATGTTGTTGTTGTTTTGTGGAGGTTTTCTGTTTCGTTCCTGTTTTTAATTTTTCATCTTTGGTTAGCTGTGTTTTCCTTCGTGCAACGTAAAATCAAAAAATAAACAATTATCTATTTAATCCTGGATAGCTAACTACGATTTTATAATTTTATCCTTTGTTTTCGTGCAAGTGGCCCTAAGGCAAGTTATGAAAAAAAAAATTAAAATAACAATCAAACATGACATTACGATGATAGCGACGTCGAAAAAAGTGGGTCTGGAAACTCTGTCTGTGTGTCTGTCTGTCAATCTGTCTGTCAGTCTGTCATGCGCACCTGCAGCTTAAACGGTTGGGCCGATATCCTTCAAACTTGGTGTGTAGGCCTTTTTATGGTGAACTTCAGGGTGGTTTTTCGATTTTTTTTTAGGTCTTAAAATAACGGTACCTGTTATATAACAGTAATGAAAAAACTTGTTTTTCTCGAAAACGGCTCTTACGATTTTGGTAAAATTTGACATGAGTGTTATTGCATGAAAGGCCTTTTAGACGATTGAATTCGTTATTCTTCAAAAACAGTTTCAACAGATCTTAACCAAATTTTATTTTTGAAAAGGCTGAATGATAATGGCGGACTTAATTTTTTCATAGCTTTTCTAAAAAAAATTATATTAATTAAACAAATTTTTTTGTTGAAAATTTAATATTTTGAAAACCAATTAATGAATTTTTTTTTTAATTTAGTTTTCGAATAGAATTTATTAACTTTTTAAAATTGACATAGCTGCTTAAAATTTTTCATAAAAATATTTTTAAAAAGTTATTTGAAAAAAAATCGATTTTCGTAAAAAACAAACCCTAAATATATTTTAATAATTACTGGCATACCACGATTTTCTGGGAAAACTCTGGTTTGTTATAAGTAATTTTTCAAAGTAATTTTTGTTAATTATTGCGTTTTAAATTTATTAAAAGAATTTAAAAAATTATTTCATATACAAAAACTGAAAGACTACAACATGCAAGAGAAGAACTCGAGACCCAATTATGCTTTTTTCCGGGAAGTTAAGTTTTTTTTAACGATTATAACGACCAATCTTAATCCGTCTGTATTTCAGCAATAACTGAACAAATTTACTCAACATATGTTGTTGGATAGAGGAAGTGTCAAACAAGGTCGTGGGGACTATATTTCTGGACAGATGTCGACAAAAAACGTTAATAACACAAGAACTATCATTATTTAAAATCTTTGGTGGATATCTGAAAATCGCGATTTTATTATTCAATTTATAAAAAGTTTTTTTTGTATCCTCTTTGGTTCAGAAATCATTCTTTCCACCTGCTCGGCAATAGTTGATACAATTTGACATTTAAAATGAAAACTTTATCGCCTTTTGATCATACAGAACACCGTTTTATCGCACTTATCGAACCACATTGAAGCTATAAAATGACTTTTGTTCCAATTTGCATCTTTTTTCGATTAATTATATCGATGCGATAGTTACATCACATATGGGTACAGGTGTCTAAATACTTTCACATTTAAATATGACATTCATGTTGTACAATTCTTTAACGTTCTCAAATTCATAATAGTTTGTATTTCTTTGGCAAATATTAAAAGTGAAATGCATTTTTCAGTCTTTCATGTATTCCAAAAACTTTCTACCATTCTAAAAATGTTAAAGAGAAAAATGACCAAATTCCATTTTCAAAACATTGTTTTAGTGTTTGTACATAAATATATAAATACTCGACTAGTATCTTTATTTTCATGGAAAGTTTATAAAAGAGACTTAATTTAAACTTTTGGATGCCTGTGTAAATGATAGGAATGTTAATTATTCTGAAAATACAACTCTTGCTTTTGAGAAGATTAAAGGGTGTGGTTTGAATATAATATCCTCTTGTAATTATTATTTATCCTGTATCCCAGAAAAGTTTTATACTAACGAAGTTTATCGAACCTTAGAATGTTGATAAACTTTCTTGTACACACCTATGCATGTATTTTTTTATATGTGTATGGTTTATGGCTTTTGTAAGTTCCATAGATATAATGATATATAAAATATATATTATATATGTGAATAAATCACATATTTAATTTTCAAATGAAACAAAAACACAAAAGACCATACATTTTTATGAACCCAAATATTGTGCAATTAACAATAGAGGAAGTCGAGTCAAAAGTGATGATTTCAAAACAAACACAAATCAGTTTCTTCTGCAGTTATGGGTTATTTCAACCAAACCATCTTTAAGCTCCTTTACAGTGAGTAACATTTTTTTATTTACAAAGCATACCCAGAATTTTTTAATTGAAATCATACCAAAAATGGTTGTTATTCCAGGGTACTATTAGGGCGTCTCGAAGATTCTCTGAATCACTATATGACTGCGTATTATTAGGACGAAAAATCAAAAATGTAAAGCCAATTTTAAGAAAAAAAAATAATATAGATTACTTTTTACATAAAAAGGCGTTATCCTATGTCTGAAAATAACGGTAACTGTCATATAAGCGTAACAGATAGGTGCTTTAATTTTTCTCGAAAAAAAAATAAAATCGATTTTGATAAAATTTCTTTTAATGGATTTGTAGCCAACGGTTAGGTTTTTTATGTTTTTAGAATAATTTTAGATATTAACGGTAATTGTATAATCTTAACTACAAAAATATAGGACTAATTGATATTTTGTTTAAGGAATGTAGTGAACTTTATAGTGAAATACACATGATCAACTGTTTAATTTTTTTTTTAGCTTGCAATGGAACTTCTTTGCCATGGAACAGTAATCTGCCACGAGAGCAGATCTTGTCAGCGGACAAATTGATGCTTCGGACCTGATATAGCTTCTATTGGCTTAAACTACCGCGGAGGATCCTACCACCTGCGAAGATCTGAACTTTTGAATATTGAACTCCACAAAACTAATTATGGCATGCATGACCCTCTCACTCGAATGAGTAAGTTATATAACTAGAATGAGAGCCTGATAGACTTTAATTTAAATAGAAATAATTTAAAAACTCTCTTTAGAACCAGTGCTCCACGATCATAATTGTTTCTGTGTTATTGTAATATTGTATTTATGTTGTATTTATGTGCATGTGTTTTTGTTTTTGTACCATTGTGCTTACAACTTACAACTAGCACCTGCACTAAGTGATGAACCAGTGGGACACATTATATGTGTTGGCAAATCTTTCATTCATATGTTGATGCTTGCTTTAAGCTCCATTTGAAAATAGATCTGATAGTGTATAAAAAAAGTTTGCCCGACCCAGTTGTGCCTTTTATTTCTTCTCCACCTTGTTCTTAAATGTCTACTAAAATGTCAACCAAATTCAATATTAGGCCTATTTTATTGGATGCAGGGAACTAACTTCAAAAGGGAACGATAACTTCACCACTAGTGGGAACTAATTTCACTATTTTTTGGTGAAATAACCTAAGTTTATGGTGAGAAATTATTTCACTCTTTTGGGTGACGTTAAACTTTTCATACAAAATGCAAATATTGCATATTCAAAATTGCACCCACCCAAACATTAAAACATTTCGGAAATGTTCTCTTTTTCAATAAATGTTTCTGAAATGCCATTTTAAATATTTGTGAAAAGTTTTTTTTTCATATTCTCAGTATATTTGGAAAATTATTCCAAGACCCTGTAATGATATTTTTTTTCAGCTGAGGTGGCTTGTGAATGCCCAGTTTATAATCAAACAAAACGGAATAAACATACCTATAACAGAATTCCGAACCTATTATTTAAACTTTTATATCGTTAGAGCAATTTTTGAGAAAAGCAAGTTTTTGTATATTATACAATTATTGACAATTCCAGTTCCGAAAATCTCTAGACCTAAGACATTAAGCTTGAAGGTAATCTTGCCAACTGAGAGTGCAGGTTCATATTCATCCAGACCGAATGGCAGACTGACTAGATATACAGAAATGCCAGACCCACTTTTTCGCCTTCGTAATCTTCGATTTTTTTTTCACGAACTATTACTAATTTTGCTATGCATAACATTTCTTTACTCATTGCAAGTATTTCTACAACACATTTATTCATCAAAACAGTAAAACTGTTAGAGAACTAGTTCACCTACCCTATCTAGGTATATTCAAATATACCTATCTAGGTATATATCATAAACAGTGGAATTCTATAAAGTGCTTCTTTCACTGATTGTAAAACAATGTTCACTCCATTTATATCTAAATATTGTAATAGCCACACAAAAAGAATAAAAAAAACTAATTAAAAACTCGAAAGAATTTATATAATTCAGAATTCAGCCTTGCTTCAGGCTATGAGCTTCAAAGTTACATTTTTGTTATACCTACTTCATGTTTTTTTTTTTTTTTTTTATATATTTTTTTTCTTTTGTTTTAAGTAGCATAAACTTTGCAATTTTCAACACTTTATTTTTTTATAAATAAATACTTTAAGGTTTTACTAATATACTCCAATAATGTCTTGAAAAACTCAATAAGCTTTCACACTTTCTTTATAATAAGCATCCTCGTTTCGTTTCCCATTACCACTTACATTATATTAAAAATACCAACAGCAAACTTACGTAAATCTATTGTTATGTACCATCTGAGGACGATCTAATTAGCAAAAAGAATTTCCATAGAAAACCTTCCTATTCATATACAACCCTCTTCACTATACGCTTTGGAACGCCGCCGCCTCATTACAATTCTCGCACACACATTTTATGATTTTCTTGTTATTGGTTACAAAATGAAGCCCGTCAATTCCTTTAATGGAAACACACACATTTTCAATTCCCTTCAGTCTGGTCTGGATCTGGAGAAGTAAATTAAGTAGGTACAAATGCGGGAACCTCTGGAGCAAGGACACAAACACATTTTTTCACAATTGAATTTCAAAACAGTCATTGTCACCATGGCATCGTCCCTATCATCACAGGCGCCAGGAGTTTATTGCATTTATGACCGTTATACAACCTAAGGGTCATAAAATAGAGTTTAAATGTCTTCAGTTGTTCAATATTATATTGTGCACAGTCCATACAACGAAAAAAATAGATATATCTATCTATACATAAGTATATTGAACAGGATAAGATTTTCTGATAAATATCTTAAGGCCTTCCTTATAAAATATAGCATATTAAAATAATTATATCTTATGTCGGCACAAGCCTTATTTATCATCCATTAAAAAATGGCTCTGTCGAGATTTAACCTTAAGGGATGGATTACAAATAATTTGTCATACTCACATTTTTTTTTTAGAAAAAGGAAATAAACCTTTTTTCCAAATAACCGTTGCAAGGTTTTTTCAAGCTCACGATATCCTTAAGACTTTGTTTCCAACTTAATGGTCTTTCACTTGTCACTTGTTCACAAAAATATGTTAATCTGCTAAAAGGTGGTTTGAATTTATACTTTAGATTTAAAAAAAAATAAAAACTTTGAGGGAATGTTAACTGTGGTTAACACTCTGGAAAATTCGGAAGCTATTTAATAAATCACAAGGATATGGACAGCAGACACACACGAGCTATCTTCCGTTCGAAACGAATGTAATAAGCCGAATGCTATAGCGTTTCCTTACTCAAGCACATTTTTGTTACCTATTTTATCAGGACTTTTTTAGTATCAACTGCGACATGCGCATAGGGTATTCAATATTCAATGCCACCCAATTCTCCCGCAGCATTCCTCCATGTCCCATGCCATAATTAAATTGGCGGCATAGTAGGTAAACAAGGAATACAGCTATGAGCTTCCTCTATGGAGTGAGAACGAGGATGTTTTTTTTGCATTTTTATAACTTTGTAAGTCCTTTGTAATGATGGAGGAGCCCAATGCCCAACTGCTATATTCCTAGAATGACGGATCTATATGGATGCAGTGTAATATATTCAGTACATTTTCATTGTATGGACTATTCGTTATATTGGACCGGTCGGCCGTCCCGGTCGTGTATTAATGTAGCTTTCACGCTTACTAGGTTTTGGGTCTCTGATACTTTTTTTTTATTTTCCTCTTTCCTTTGACTTTTAGGGTGAAAAAACAAAATAAAAATTAAGAAGGACCTTTGCTCGCTCGCAATTACATTTTTCCTAACATGATAAAATTTAATTTGAAGATAAAAGAACATTTAATAATCTGGACTTTAAACTACACAAGCTTAAAAAATCCCTTGCTTTTTATTTATTATTCAACATCTGTGGACAGAAGGACACTTTATAGCTCTATTCTAAAAGGTTGCATATTTTTGTACACTTCAAAATGCAAACCCTATATATTGTTATTGTTTCAATTAAAAAAAAATATTTATGTTTTCAATTAAAGTGCCAATTAGAATGAAAGAGTCTTTCAAGGATTCAAATGAAAATCATTCATAATTTTATCTTACAAAATATATCTATCTGTACGCAGTTGAAGTAGATTAGGTATCATCTTTTTAAGTTGAAACTGATCCGCTTGGAATGCCTTTTTTTTAAAAAAGATTATTAAGTTTTAATTCCCTGCCATTATCAAACGACTGAGGAGGAGATTATAAAAGTACTGGTAACAATGAAATATTCAAAAAGATCTTTAAAAAAATTCATTAAAGAACATTATAAAACATTACAAATTTACAGAAATTGAATTTATTACAATCAAACAGTTTGTGATGTCAATTCCTTGAATACCTCAATGGTTTTTATACATTATTCATTCAAAATAGTTCTGTGGTTGGAAATTTCGCGGATAATTATATTTTTCTATACAAATGAGAAAAACATATCGTTTACTATACTTATATTTTCAGTTTAAAATTCGTTATATTTTATATAACGTTGTATGTTGTATGTTAACAACACTAACCAACAGTGGTTTTTTTGGCCATGATATAAAAATAATTTCGAGGAAAATGTATGCCTGTTTATTAAACTGTGAATGATTTTTGGAACTCTGGCTCTGTTTTTTTTTATCTTTTTTTTCATATCACCAACGTCGTATAGTTTCTGATGTTAGACATTAATTACATTTAAAGCATAAATGAGCCGAGAAAGGAATTCATTGTTTCCTTCCGAGAAAGGAATTAATTGATCAAAACCTTTAACTTCACTATATTCAAACATAGCAATCATGAATCATCAAAATGATACTTGGGTTCGATTCAAAACATAGGGATACCAAATTCTATCCCGTGGCATCCCGTGATTAATCGTGTTATTTAAAAACCGCTTTAACGATATTGATTTTTTTTCGAACTTTGATTTTGGATTCAATTTTTATTAAATGAAATATCCCACAGATATCTAGCCACCAAATCAAGTACGACCCAGTCGTGCATTTTATTTGTTATATGTAGTGTAGTGCGAAATATGTAGTATAAGCCTCGTTCGCACAAGGTCTGTAATGGCTCTATGCAATACCTCCAAACGTATTACTCCTAACGAATTAAATCATAAGGCGCATAAAAGAGCATGATCTACTGTCAAACTCGCATGTGTAAATGAATGAATACACACAATCATATGGCGTTGGCTAAAGGTCCAACCATAATAGTCGTAAGCAAACGAAAGCTAATGTCATAGTTCTACGTCAAGTTTCCTTAAGTGCCGCCATTACCTTCAGTCGACCATAATGGTCGAACGCACACGCAAGCCAATTTCACATGTATTTGGCTGGCTGTCAGATTTACGTACGTAATCTATTATGGTTCTGCCTTAACATGGACATATGCGCATTTCGTTGAGTTTCGTTAAATGAGCTCTGCGAACTGAACCGCTGTTACATTTGTAAATTTGAAAGCTGTGGGCATTGGACAATCCGAAAAAAAAATTTATTGCATTTTAACAAAAAACAAGACTACGAATTTGAATTAAATTATCCATCTGATAAATAATTTTAAGTGAAATAAAACCTTAGGATTTATTTCATTTGCATAGTTTTAGGAGTTAATTCATTATGAAAAAAATTCTAACACAAAATTATGCAATAATTCCTAACATTAATAGAATTAACATAACATAAATTAAATTAACGTTTATTACTTTCAAATAACCAACATAAACGCAACCGATTCAAAAGTCAAACTGAAACTCGGTCTGCATCATTTTAAATTAAATTAATCATACCATATTCACAGTTAGTTCAATTATTATCCTTTGTTTTTTAATTAAAACCACTTTATAGTGGCATTATTTACATGTCAACTAGGAGTAAACAATGCTTTGATTGAATTACCACAACAAAATAATTTAACCACAAATATTGTTTAAAGCAGCTTCCACAGTAAGGAAACAGATATCACATTAGTCTTTGTTACCATTTTTAAAATCAAAAATCTCATCCTCTCCTTATATAAAATGTGATTATTGCTTTTACAAAGATAATTCGGTACTTATTTTGTGTGTTCTTGCTGACAGTGTTCTATCCATTTATCACAATTTCTCTCACTCTCATGTTAAATTCCTGCACAAAAACACAGGCCAAAGTCCCAGATTCGTTTGTTGTCTTCTTTATAAACAAAGCATAATTATAATTTTGTATTGTGAGCACATACATTTCGTAATTCCTATAGTTAGAGCATACTTTTATCCTTAAAAAGCATGTAGGTACCCACCCAATAGCAAGAAAACTTTTAACACAAAAGAGGATGCATTTATTACATTATATTGTTGGGTAGGATGGTTTCAATTGTTTTATTTTTGTTTTTATCCTTGTTAAAAGAGAACAAAAGCCAAGTGCAATAAACTCCCACATCATAATAACCTTTCGACACTTTCAAATTGCCCAGGAACAAAATCATCATGGCAAAACCATCAACAAATTAGTACCTACCTATACGCACAAGGAATAGTAAAGTTCGTATCGTAACCCTATATAAGTTCATCCTGAACAAGATATCTTGGTTCAACGTTCCGAACTTCTGTTCATTGTCCGTATTCGGAAGTTGGTTTTAAGTTCAAATAAGGTTAAAACTTTGAAAATATTGAAATGTTATATCTGGAAGCAGATGCTTTTGCAGGATAACAGCAATGAACTCCGATTTCTCTGTTGAATAAAAATGCAAAAAAAAGTTTTATCGTTTCAGGATACTCGTCGTAAAATTGCTCTTGTAGGTTGTCATTAACAATTCAATGCCCTTTGCACAACCCGAATTAACTTCGTATGTCTTTGTTTTTCATGTTTTAAATGAAATTTAATGTCTTGCATTACCTTCATGAGGGTGTTGCTTTGTCCGTTTCAATAAATCACACAAAAGCTCACACTGACTGAGGGAATCGCTCGAACCTTATTGATATTAATTACGATCTACACAATGTCACATTGTTTCGCTGGTAAATTCAATTTAAGATTCAAGAATCTTTAAGGGTTCTGAACAGTCGAAGTTTAAAATTATGGAAAAAAAAATATTGTTCACTACAAATTTACAACATCAGTTCCGGTACAGAAAATCAGTCAACAAAAGAAGATTAAATGATTTTTCAAGTCTTTTTGATTGTTTGAATTTCAAATCATTGATTTCCGGAACATTTAACATATACTATCTGTACCTAGTATACAAATATTTGAATCTCCATCAATATAATTTTATAAGAAAATCAAACTTCAATAATTATAAGGTTCATCGAAGTTATTTGATCGAATTATTAATGCTTGAATGTATAGTAGCTTACTGTTTAAAATACAGGGTACGACTGGGTCGCACAAACTTGCTTCTGTGGCAAGTTACCTGAGGGTTTAAAGTACAATTGGAAATTTTTCATACGAAAAAACGGTATGAAATTTTTTTCGACGTTTGAAAATTATATCTTACAAGGACTCAAACCAAAATCAAAGTATTTAAAAATTTTCTTTATTAAATGTGAGTTTAAGAAAAAAAAAATCAAAATCGTTCGATCGGTTTCCGAAAAAGGCGAATTTTTCAATATGTTTTTTCGAAACATCAAAAGTAAAAATGTTATCTGGGTACATACATACATTATATACAATTGGAGTTTAAATAAACTTTTCTTATAGTAGGTTAGGTACTCTTAAATCAAGCCTTTCACAAAGAAATAAAGCTTTGATTCTGGTTATTGAAGAAGCTGAATAAGTTTATATACCCTGTCCTAAAAGGAATTATCATTAGCTACGATACAATCGCATTAAGGAGAGACAGGGTTAAACATTCCTGAAGCAAATAAGATCATGACACTGGCATTTATTTGGCATCCGACATGGAACAACCTAATACCGGGAGGGGTGAAGGCCGCAAGCTTACCCGTACTAGAGGTCTGTAGAATAACCTACAAAGAGGTTTTTAGAGTTGGCATTCTAGGTCTAAAAATAACTGTACCCAACGGATTATAGCAACATTCTAAATCTTAAAAAGTGTAGGTAGCGATGGCCGAATAGCATCTACCAATTTTGTAAAAATTTCTTATTTCCGAGTTAGCTAATCCATAGATTAAAATTTTTTGACACTCAATGTAAAGCAAATTATTAACTGTTAAAGTTGGTTCCAGAAAATTATTATTAATACATACATGGATAAGTTTTCTTGAAAACTCAACTTACTATTACAATTTATTTTTTTTATTAAAAAGTCCGCTTGCGATTATAGGTATATTTACTCGTGCGCAAAAAACTTTTTGATTTTGTCTGTGTGCATGTCTGTCTTTCAGGGTGTCAGTGATCCCTTTTTGCATGAGCCCTGTAGCCTAAGCAATTTGGCTTATTTTTTTCAAACTTGGTCTGTAATGTAATCCTCGGGGTAATCTACTGAGGGTTTTTCGGTATTGGAGCTCTTGGTCTAAAAAAGTAATAACGGTACCTGCTTAATAACGGCTATCATCATCATCGGCTCGACAACCGGGATTCCGGTCCTGGCCCCCTTCAACAAGTCTCTTCACCTATCCCGGTCTCGAGCCGACGCCATGCAGTTGCGGTTATGAAAAATTTGATTGATCTCGAAAACACCTCTAACGATTTTAACTAAATTTGACATGAATGATATGGCATTAAAGACCTATCAGATGGTTTAATGATATACAAAAAAAAATTTAAACTATTTTTCGATTAAATTATACTTACGCTGAAATAATTATTTTTTTCATTTCAATATTTTTTTATAGCGATAATATTTTCTAAACATTATAGTTATCGAACGAAAAAAGTGGCAGAATATTTTTCATAGAGAGTTGCATGATCTACAAATTTTACTTAAACTTTTACTTGATAGAAATCATCCGTTGAAAGTAATTATGCGAAAAAAACATTTTTTCGACGATTTATCATTTATAAATTTCTACGCTCGTATTCTGTTGATTTTATATGATGATAGAAAAGACCTACTAATTTTCACGGTTTTGTTGTCGGAATTATGGTTACGCTAAATGTCTATTATGACTTGTAGGTACATATTGCCTGCCTACATACCTACATAACAATATTTTAATTAAACAAAAAAAAACATAACAAATATTTATTTGTTTTGCTTTAATAAATAAAAAGTGTTTAAAAATACCCAGCACACAAATCTAAAATCCCAACTAATTATGATTAGTTGCACATTTTTCACCATGTGTTAAAAAATGCTTACATTCCAAAAGATACACAGACACGACAACGACACACCATGCGGTATATTCCAGAATCTCTGATTTGTGCTTTGCGTTGCGCAGCATATTCGCTGGAACGATCGTTGTCACTATCAAATTTCGTTAGTATAGTCGGAGGAACAATAGATTGTGGTGGTGTTTAACGAATAACAATCTTAAATTAGAACAGCCTGGAAGATTTAGTTTGTTTTCTTTTCATACGCGAAAAAAATTTAAGTGATTTTTTTTATTTGAATCTTTTTTACAAATGCACTTCAATTTTTTAGATAAATCTGAAAAATTCATTACCAAGTTAGTAGATATGTACATATGTAATTGAAAAATCTAAATATATTTTTATTGTGATAACAATCAGTGAATAAGTTCCGGTCCATCTCTTCAAACTGAACTGTTTATCATACATAGGTCAATGTTTTGATTCTGTGGTCATGTATATATTTACTTCATAATTTGGTCGTATCTTTTGTTTTCGAAGTGTTCACATAAATGTATCTATAAATTTTATTCAGCAAAGTGTTTTTTGGAATCGAAATACCTATGGGTTTCCTCGATAAAAAGATCTTTATGAAAAACTCAGATAGTGTTTTTTTCTTATATTAGGTCGCACGTTAATGCTCTTGATTTCAATACAAATTTGAGAAGGCATTTCTCACACCATAAAAAAGGTTTGTAGCATAATTTGAACCATGTCCGAAAGGGTATGTATTTGTATATACTGAAAAATTGAAAAATGTCGAAATTAAATAATGATTTTTATAATACGAACTGAAGAAATATAAATAAAAATAGTCTCTAAGAACATACCTTCTGATAATATACTCACATGGAATAATAAAAAAAAAAACAATGTATCACATTTGATACACAGCATATAATTCGTACCTGATTTTCAACGTCCATGTACAATATATGATCAAAGAATTCAAGACACTTCACTGATCGCATGCAAAAAATATTTTGTACACCTCTGCGTCCAGAATTTCCTTTAAAAAAACACTCAATGTATCGCATTTGATACACAGTATTCAATTTGTACCTGGTTTTAAGTGTAAATAAGTCAAATTGGCATACAATACAAATCACAAAAACCTTATTGAACACAAATTTTTCTGCGAAAAAAAAATTATGCGACATAATTTTCTTAAAAGAACAATATATGTAGATGTGTGAAAAATTCATTTTGTGTGGAGATAATTCAAATTTGCCACCAAAAGTGCGGCTTTCTGAATTCGGGTAGTTGGACGTGCGTGTAAAAAATCAATTTTGTAATGAGACCTTTTAATTTATTTAGGCCGTGTGCCATTTGCGTTAAAAGTGCTGTTAAATTTGTTCCCATGGCTAAATTTTGACACTACTGAAGTGAATACAGACATAAAAAATTAACCTGCTCCGAAGCTCGGTAAAATTTTAGCAAGTGGTTAATTTTTGAAATTTGTTTTGCTGCGTTCAATTGTACATCTATTTATTATCGGTTGCGTTCATTATTGCATTTTTTTTATCGATTGTATCCAAAGCGATCTGGATAGCTTCGTGTTGTTGTGAAACACTGTTTATGCATATATATGCATTTATATAAATTAATTATATTTAATTAAACTAAATAGTTAACAATAGTCAACTTTTGTTATTAAAGTACTAAAGGTATCTGAACATTTCTGGATAGGCTCTTGAACACAAGGAAACTCAATGGAAAATTTATGTTTTAAAAAATCATTTTTAATTCAATTGACACAACAAAAAGCTTAAATTTTATTCAGCCTAATAAAAAGGGATTAAATTTAACTGGGATCAAATTTAACAATAATATTAACGCATTTGGCACACGGCCTTAAAATTGAAAAAGAAAATTTTCAATTTTAAGGCGTTTAAATGGTAGCTATAATTGGCTCCTAGTAGTGGCTGAACCATATTAGGATAATTGGTACGTACGGTGCCGTACAAAATTAGCCAGAATTAATAATTCGTATAGTGTGCACATAATATCGGGTTGCTTAGTTTCACTTTTGCCTCCGTTCGTAAAGAGCGCTCCAGCCTCCAGCTTGAACGATATTTATAAAACTTTCCATGTATGATAACAGTTAATATGATGATTTGTTAGAATCATTAAGCAGGTTCAAAAATATCCCGATTTAGACTGGGACTACAACTAACCAACTCCAATGCAACACCTTACGAATCGGTTAACACCACGCAGACAAATCGTTTGGGTGGAGCAGTTAGATGAGATAGTACTGATCCAGGTCGAAATCATTATTAGTACAGTCGTAAAAGAATAAGATTACATAATTGTAAGATATTACTTCCAAAATGGCAGCTCTAAAAATTTAGTTTTTTTTTGCAGGTCAATATGCGGTCTATATTTAATATCGGAATATGTTTAGGCGTTTTGCTTGGCCTCGTAAATGGTGCTAATATTCTGGGTCTATTTCCATTCCCGACCCAGAGTCATTTTAACACCATTCAGATTTTGATGACCACACTTGCCAACAATAACCATAATGTAAGTTTTTATTTCTTTTTCTTTGTAAATTTTAATAAATCAAATTATTTTTTTTATGAAAGGTAACATCTGTAAGTAGTTTTCGTTTGGGGGAAAAGTTAGAAAACTATGAGGAAATAATAATTCCATCGTTTGATTTTTGGACAAATGGTTAGTACATTACATACATTTGGGTTGCAAGCACTTTATTATTCCCATTAAATTTGGTTTCTAAAAAGCATTTTTTTTTAAATATATTTTAGTGCAAAATGATCTCAGAGTAAAGAACATGTTCGAAGCAGCGCAGTCTTCATCAAAAAATATGCACAAAGCTCTTCGAAATTCTGGTTCAGAATTAGTTGATTTCTTTCTTCAGCAACCTAAACTTAAAGAAAAACTAAGTTCCATAGAAAAATTTCAATATGATCTCATTATCGTAGATTTATTCCACACAGAGGCTCTTCTTATGATTGGAGAAGTTTTCGATACACCAGTTGTTGCATTAGCAACTTCTAACTTTGAAGGCTACATGAGTACATTACTAGATTCCGCAGTTCCAAGTGCATGCTCGCCAATTGATTTCGAAACATATACACATGATGCAACATTTTTGGAGAGGGTGAAAAATGTATTTCAATGTACAGAGCGAAGAAGTAATCTGCAAAAAGATTTGAATGCTCAAGATGATATTGTAAGAAAACACTTTTCGGCACTTAGAAGTAAGTTGAACTTCTTATAAACACTTATTGCATTATCATTTATAATTTTTTGTCTACAGAATCACTTCCTCCACTTTCAAAAACTTTTAGTCGAAATTACATTACTTTATTGAACAATTATTCTCCGCTGCTACCACCTCGACCAACTGTCACGAATATAATCCCCGTTGGAGGTATACACATTAAGCAAGCGCAAAATCTTCAGTGGAATATAAAAAGATTCCTTGATGCTGCTCCTGAAGGAGCCATATATTTTAGTTTTGGAAAAGTTTTAAAGTGTTCAGACATTGACAGTGTAAAATTGAATGCAATAATTACTGTTATCGGAAAACTAAAGGAAAATATTCTTTGGCATTGCGATTTAAAAAAAGTTGCCAATCAACCCAAAAATCTACTTATGCAGAATATTGTTTCATCCAGTGATGTTTTAGCACATCCTCATGTGAAGCTCTTAATGACAAGTGGAGGTATTTTAAGCTTGCAAGAAGCCATTTTTAGAAGTGTTCCAATATTAGGTATCCCAGTGTTTCATGATCAAGTAAGAAATTTAATAACTGTTTGTATGAACATTTTAACTCTTTATTATATAATCAACAGCATATCAACATAGGAATCATTGAGAAACTAGGAGTTGGAGTAAGATTGAATTTTGATAACCTGACGGAAGCCTCTCTTCAATGGAGTTTAAATAAAATTATTAACGATCCATTATATCAGACACAAATTAGAGTTATCTCATCGAAATACAGGGACAGACCCTTAGGAGCCATACAATCATCGAAATTTTGGATTGAACACATTTTAAGACACAAGGATTTATCGCACTTAAAAACTGTTGGTGTTGAAATTCCATGGTACGAGCTCTATCTTGTTGACGTTATTATTGTTTTTGTTTTTATGGCATTGGGACTACTTATAATTGCTTATTTGATCCTTAAAGCTTGGGTTTTACTTAGTAAGAAGCGGGAAGAAAATAAATTGTATAGTAAATTAAGATAAATATTAAAAGAATTAAATATACAAAGGCTATTTTTCCAATTTGAGCATATAAGTCTATACTTTTTGTTACATATAACATGTTTATAAACATCGGAACCGGAAGCGTGTGTACTGTTCCAATTCCAAATTCAAGTTTGTTTTCCCATTTTGTTCATTATCTGCTTGACTGCCGATGTGTTAACATCGCAGTAATTTGATAATTAAGCTAAATGCAGAGTGATAGAAAATTAATTCTTGGACAAGGAAACAAATAGTGGGCGACAATGGTACAATGGATGGAGTGCTTGCTTGTTAACCCAGATGGTGAAGGTTCCTATCGGGTACAAAGAATATTTTTCTTTTCAGCATACCTCCCAGCTTATGCTGGGCGTCGCCTATAAAGTTATGCAATGAAAAATAAAAATCAACTAGCTTTCTATCCATTGTACCAAAAATATTCTTTCCTATCTTTCTATTCCTTCTAACTAGTGTCGTGCAACACCTGTTGCATTTAAAAGGCAATGTGCCTTACAGACACATAGTTAAAATATTAAAAAAAAATAGAAGCATTAATAATAATTTATGGATGTTATCTTCTTTTATAAAATGAAAAAAAAATTCGCGTCGTACAACTGTCTCACTTCACAAAAATTCCACCCGCTTGAAGTGAGGCGTGCTCAATTGAGGACCTGTGTAATAACGAGAGTACTCACCACGCCAGACTCAAATTTCCCAGTCTTTCCCTTTTAACCCAAATCACACACATAGAATAATAAATTCTACTGGAGGAGACGGAGACAAGTTGATGACCTGTGTTCACACAGCAAATGGCTAAATTTTATCCCACCTCGAACTAAACGTCAAAATTTAGTCGTGGTAGAAAATTTAACAAAATTTAAACCCAATTCACACACGGCCTAAGAGGTAAATTGACGTAAACGATGTATTTTCCCATCGCCGTAAACGAGCTGTCAAAATTTGTATGGGGAAATTTTCCCGCGGAACATGTTAACTTTAATCATGAATTCGATGCGGATGTAAAGAAGTAAAGTCACCATTTTTGTTGACATTTCACGAAGACGGAAAAATTAAATTTTAGTTTTACAAATTTTCAAAAAATTAAGAAAATGAGAATGATAAACAAGATATACAAAAATACAAAGTTGCTACTCATAACACCCTAATCGCCATTTTATTCAGTTTGAAGATGATAATGACGTCATAATACGATATATGCCAATTTACGTCAACAGCTTTTATGGGGCGTTCATGAAAACGTATGAGGGAAAGATACTTTTTTACATCAAACGTATATTTACGTTGTTAGATGAATACCCAGTGTTTCTCTTTACTACATATACACATCAAAAATATTGATCAATCATCAGTTAAAAGTTTTGATATTCGTCATTATATTAATTATGTGAGATAATACACCTTGACACTTAATTCACGCATCTTTTTACAAATTCCTCTATCGCTATTACACTATTATTTTAGAGTCATGACTCAAATTTTACAATCCATTTTTGCTTATAGCGTACAAAACCATTTTTTTTTTTTTTTTTTTTGTATATTCCGTTTTTATATTTCAATTTTCTTATAACTACTTACTTGCTAGACAAAAACCTTAACAACTAGCTTACATATTAACTTAACTAACTTACTGGCCCTATGCGAGCGCTCTAAATTATACCATAACCAACTTAAAATTATTGCCTTTCGGCGTACCTAGCTTAAATATTCTCAAAATTCATTTATTACTTAAAAATAAGAAAATTATGAAAAAACTTATTATATGTATCATTTTTTTATTTTTTATAAAACTTAAAACTACACTTAAAACTACTTAAAATAACTTAAGACTAGAACAGCCACAGCAGCGGTTTTTTTTTCTTTTTTAGTGCCACCATGATTGTTTTGTGCTAACCTACTTTTAAAGCCAAGGACACGCCTAAACCTGCGCAAGTCAAACCAAGGCAATAAACTCAATAAGTGAACTTTTATTATTATTTATTTTTTAAATTTTATTTGTTATTTTACATATGATTCAACCACCAGAACTGGCGATTTTGGTCCAATCTATCTATCTGGTCCTTTTCGGACACAGCCCTACTGAACCGAAGGCGCTCTGCTCCGCTTTCTGCGACGACGTCACGACCATAAAGGAGTCGCCTATCCACAGTTTTTCGGCCGACGTGGTAGATCAGCGGTACCGCCGAACTATCTTGTATCAGCCCTCGACTGTCTAAAAAGAGGAAAGCGTCGGGTGGGATAAATCCGCTTAGACACACACTTTCGTAGTATTCATCTTTGGGGTAGTAAGCCCCGAAAATCAAGCCATTAGTTGAAGTCATCGCTCTTGCAATATGACCCCGAATCAGCTTGATTAAAAAATTATCTATTCTGTTTATGTTAGCCCTGTTGTATAGAACCTCGTTGGAATAATATTTTATGTACTCCGACTCTGGTGTTCTGTGCAATCCAAGGCAGTGTCTAAGACACTGCCTCTCAAATACCCGAATCTTTTCCATTTGAGATGGTGCAACGTTAAACCACACAGGACATCCATAGGCAATCATCGGCCTGATTAAAGCCATGTAACAAATCACCTTCACCCTGCTATCAAGATGGCTGCTGTAAAACAGGCGTCTTGTCAGGGCAAAGGCTCCCCTAGCCCTGGTCAGAGCAGCATCTATATGTCTGTCGAAATACAGATATTGATCCAGCCAGATGCCAAGGTACTTCACGACACTTTTACTTGCCAGTGGCTGTCCAAGGGGTCCAACGATCACAAGTTTTCGCCAGTTCTTTCTCGTATCCGCAGAAGCTCTAGACAAAGGGGTTCTAAACAGAATAGTTTCGCATTTCTGAAAGTTGATTTTCAACTTCCAGTCATCGCAATATTGCTGAATCTTGTCGAAGTCACGCTGCAAAAGAATTTTGATAACTTCAACTTTTGGACCTGTTCTATACGCTATTAGATCATCGGCATACGCAATTGCATGAGTTAGACTACTTATAAGATCGCTAGTGTAAATGTTGAAAAGAATCGGCGAGTTAACCGCTCCCTGCTGCAGACCATTTTTTATTTCAAATATTTTGGTAGACGTTACGCTGCCACTCTTGACATTAAACTTTCTACCGTTGAGCATATCATAAAGTATATACAATAATGATTTACTAATACCAAGTCTGGTCAGCTTTAGATACAGACCTTCTAACCATACGGTGTCGAAAGCTTTCTCCAAATCAACCAGACAGGCACCCGTGCACTGTTTTTTCGCATTGTTCCATTGAATTTCAGAAACAAGCTTAGACGCGGCATGAATAGTATCGTGTCCTGCCTTAAAGCCAAACTGTTTATCAGGAATAATATTTTTGTCCTCAGCCCATTTGAACAAAGCCCTATTGAGAACTTTTTCGAATACCTTACTGATACTCGGAAGGAGACTTATCGACCGTAGATTTGCCGGATTGGAGTTATCCTTCCCCTTTTTAGAGAGAGGATGTACCACTGCTGTCTTCCAACGCACTGGATAATATGCATTATTCAGTGCGTTGTTAAACAATGTGGTGTAAATGTCGACTGCATCCGGAGGTAGATGTCGTAGTACAATATTGGATATACCATCTACTCCTGCCGACTTCTTTTTCTTCAATGAATCGAAAATGATCTGAAGTTCTAGCTTCGAAATTAACAGGGAATCAGACCCGTTTCGCTCGGCGATGATGGCGTTTGCCAAGTGTTCTTCATTGAACCCCAAAAAAGAGCGGTTCTCGGATCGCCATTGCGTTATATCATTTCGAAGGTCGGAGTGGTGACGCAGGGCTCTGCTTTCTAGTTCATGATTTGGGCGAATACTGGTATTCACCTTATACACTTGCTGAAAAGCAGCCCCCACAGCCTCCACTTTTTCCTTAGGATCCTCGATAATGAAGAAATCATCATTAAAAACGGCATCCCCTGGATCTATGCCTGCGTTCAAAAGTAAGTTTTCGTTTTCAATCGTTTTCTGAAGCTTGAGACACGGAAGGTCATTTTGATCTTTCCGTCTGAAAATTTTATTAATTTTAGGAAACATACTTGGGTCACTAGAGTTAATAGCCCGAATTCTATTATTCCAATAGGAATTAATAGTCAACCTATAATTCTGCTTTATTAATTGATTGATGTTTTTAATCGAAGACTTCAGAGTCCCAATCTCCGAATTATGTCTATCAGTGAACCGTCTGTACAAAAGTTTTAGTCTTGTAAGCAGTCCACTTTTTTGTCTATGTAGTGCGTCAATTGTCGCGTTTCGGTACTTGGCAGTTGCGTCTTGTTTGTATACAAAGCATGCATGTGCTCGTGCAATTGTGTCCTCTTCAAGAACAAAAAGGAAAAAAAGCGAGATAGTTAAAGAACGAACAACGGAAAATAACACTTATCGATGGCAAATAACTCAAAGAATTTTTTGTGATGATCAAATTTTCAGTTAAAAAAACACTGGTTGTAAAAAATGCATCTATTTATTTTCCAGATGCAATGTAATTCTCTATTTTCTGTACAAAAATTAAACCAGGAAAATAATTAATTGTATATTTTACAAAAATATGTGCGTTATTGAAAATTTTATCATCACAAATAATTCTGTGGGTCGTTTGTCATCAATATAATATGCAGCATTTGTGTTTCAAATAAAATGAGAACATATTTACCTAATTATCGATTTTAAAAGTTTTTTGTTTCGTTTTCCGGAGCGCTATAACCGACCAATAAAAACTTTATTACCGGCACAATTACTTGTATTTTATATCGGAACGTCAAATTTCGTCAGTAATGGCGTTCTTAGAAAAATAGGGTTTTCGGCAATAGGGGTTCTGATTTTCTATCTTTTTTATATCTTCGTCAATAAATTGTGAATGCATCATTTTTTCAGCACAACATATTGAACACACTCCAGAAATGACTTTACAAAACGAGACTCGTTCCAGGCTGTCCAACATGACACAAAAAATGTCATGGAAGCCATCTTTCTTTCTCTAAAAATTGTGCTCGCACTAAAGACGTGTTTGGATACTTTTTTAGTATTTTAACAGGTAAAATAACTTCCAAAAATTGTTTAAACAATTCGAAAAATATACATTTTTCTGTACCGTCATAATAAATTCCAAAGTGATTGAAATTAAGGCAAATGTGCATCAAAATACACACGTGTACTAAAATGTCCTTCTAGGTTATGTTTGTGGTTTTAATTTATGAACGGCGGATAATTTATTTTTAATTTGTTCTAAAACTCATTATAAGTTTTATCAGAACACTAATTTGTATTCGTTTTATAGATTCTTCAAAATGTCTGGAACAACAGCCACAATCCGCACTCGGAAATTCATGACAAACCGCCTGCTCTGCAGGAAACAAATGGTTTGCGATGTTCTTCATCCAGGACTCTCGTCTGTGAACAAAAAAGACATTCGCGAGAAACTCGCCAGCATGTACAAAGTCACCCCAGATGTGTGCTTCGTCTTCGGATTCAGAACAAACTTCGGAGGCGGCCGTTCCACTGGATTCGGTCTGATCTACGACACCTTGGACTTCGCCAAGAAATTCGAACCCAAATACCGTCTGGCACGTCATGGACTCTTCGAACAGAAGAAACAGACCCGCAAGCAGCGTAAGGAACGCAGAAACAGGATGAAGAAGGTCCGCGGTACCAAGAAGGCAAAGGTTGGACAAGCCGCCAAGAAGTAGATGAGTTAAAACGTATGCATTTTTCTATAATATAGAAATTAATTTGCGTTTGAAAAAAGTAAATTTTATAAATAAAAAACAACTGAAAGTAATTTTGTAAACTTTTTTTTTATTGGTCCAAACCTGTTGAAATAAATTCATAATTCATGATTCATGAATTATTATAAGTTCCTTAGGAATAGATTTTCTAGAATTTTTTTTTATGTTTGGGGCTGATATTTTTTTTAAATCAAATGATATGCTGGAGATCTTGACCTATTATAGATAGGGTATACGTAGTCAGCTCAGGGCGTACTGACCAAGATTATACTTTTTTCGCTTATAAAAGCTTGAGTGCTTAGATTATGCATTTTATAACCATGCTGTTAGCAAAATATTTAAATTATGTACTCATCTTATCTTGATGAGAACATTAAATCATTGACAGTACACCAAAGAAACAATATTCAAACAGGACCCTGATAAGGGAATACGAAGTGAGTCGTTTTTTGATTTGATATCTGCTTTTTGACCCACCTAGAGTTGTTTAATTATTTAATTTGAAGCGAATCCTTTCAATCCTTCCAATTGACATGAATTTAACGAAAATACAAAGCTAAAGAGAAATCAGAAATAGTTTGTCATACAAAAACTTCATTTTTGCTTCCAAAAACAACTCCCTTCGCATTCCCTAATCGGAGGCCAGATGTATTTTGATAATCCTAAATCGAAAATTTAGAATGTAAGAATTTTGATGAAGGTGGGTACCTATATTGATATGAAAATGAAGATAATAGAATTATGAAATGTTGTTATTTCAATGCTTGTTTACAAATGAATTGAAACCAAAAGCATGCATTTTATTAATAGCTATACTTTATAATGTACCCAGGTAATACCTTAATTTTTATAATAATAAACATCTAGATGATCTTGTTCTTTTCCTATGATCCTAATCAAGATCAACTCGAATGGGACATCAACTCTCTCATTTCAACATAACTTCAAATTTTCAAAATTCAATGAAAGTATTGAAGGATTGCAGAGTAGCTATTCTAATTTAGAAAATAAAACTAATTTAAGCTGTGTCGGAATAGTTCATACCGATGAATGTTAACGGTTTGGTGGATTCTAACCAAGTTTGAGATTTTTTAATTTCTAAAAACATACCTGTAAACCAAGAATAATGCTTATAACTTTTAACAACTTGATTACTAAATTTGAATTTGAATTTTTTATTTCTATTCATCCAGCGCTTACGTACTAGTTTTGTTCGTTGAACTCTGGAGGGGTCTCGCCCTGAAGTAGCTCAAGGTTTATGCTGGGGCGAGTTGAGGTAAACAAATTGACATGTGTGTTGACAAACATGTTAACAATCGTTCGCTGGATTTAATTTTTTATTTTACTTTTGCAATGCAAAACAAAGAAATTATAGATTTATTTTAATGAGAATAAATAGAAAACTTACAAATAAAATATATGTGATTGTTTTATGTTTTGGAATGTATCAAAAGCAACACATTTAAAGTTCAATATTTGGAAACAAATATTATTTCTTTCATGTAATAATTGATTTAAATCAAAAGTTAATCAGATTTTATGAACCAATTTTATCGGCAAAATATTCGTTTAACGGTACTCACCATTTTTGTTTTTTTAAATTTCGACCCTATCGATGACGGTCTAGAGATTTTGTTTTCTAGATGCATTTTCGTTTGTGATTATTTTGAAGAAAGAAGTTATTAATGTTTAAACTTGAGTTTAAAGTTACAAAATAATTTAGTTACATTACAAGTTAAAAGCAAATCCCTCTAGAGACAACGTCAATCCTATAATTCGCCCAGAATGCAGCTGCAGCTGTAACTGTATTACAAGTTCACTCAAATTGAACGAAGCTGTTGCTTAGGCAAAGATTATGAATACCCAAAGTTTTACCAACAACCATTTGACAAATTGTTGTTTTTGTAATTTCGACACGTGTCTGTGAATCAATGTGAAGTCGACCCATGTTAATGGAATGATAAACATTGAACTAGTGACTAGTGTGCGTTTTTAACGCAATATTTGTGCAATACTCGCGTGCAATCTCGTCAATTTAACGTCAGATCAGGTTGTAGGCAAACAAAGATGGAATACCAAGATGGGAAACAATAGGGCTTTTTAACAGGCGGCTATATTCTTATAATTCTTATGGGTAAAATTCTGTTAGCATCCAATTCGTTTGGGGTGATTTTCTTGGTTTGACAGACTCGTTAAAAGCTGAATGCGCACGTTCGAGTGCACACCAACATTTCTTTTTAGATACGTCTGTATACTGTATCGTATGAGTTTGTGAACGACCAAAACCGGATAGGTGTCAAAAGACACACAACCCAACCACATATTCGTAGTCAGCTGTTTGCCAATCCTCCCTTGGCTTCAAGAGTATACTGAACATTTTAGGATACCTTCAGATCATTGACGTATTTCATATGGACCGCCAGTAGCCAACTTCACGCGTGTTCCAACATAACTAGGGGCGGCACCAACTACTAGCCGGGAATCTGCGTAGCAGTGGTATGATTTTTTTAATTGATTATTTACTATTGAAATATTTTGGTGGAAATTGTTTTCAAACTACTTTTATTTTACAAAACAAATCCACTCCCTATGGCAGGAGCACACAGGAGCTAACATTATTAGATAATCTTTGGGCAGGAGTTACTAACAGATGAATATACTCTATCCTTTTCATTTAAATTTTAATGGCGAAATTAGTACACGTATTTAACACTAAAAGATGATGGCGTTTTAGACTGTTTTTAGCTGGAACAACTTTTTTTTGGCTGTTTGTATGAAAATTTCAACCGACTGGCGGTCCATAACGTCAATGCTTCAGATTTATTTCCCCACCTCAGCCATATGGTTGATCAGTTGTGTCGTAACATGGAATTAAAAGTATAGTAATAGTAATAGTAATAGTATAGTAATAGTGTAAAGTATACGAACAACAATAGCTATGCACACGAACACAGGCAATGGCTTCCATCTTTAATTGCCCACAACCACAAGCTGAACTGGAGTTAAATTGAAGATATTGCACTAGTATTGCACAAATATTGATGTAGCTGTAGCAAATAGCGCTGTCAAAGCTACTGTCAAAATGTAGCTCATAAAAGTAGCAAGGTCGTCCAGAATGGTGTAGCTCAGAGAACATCAATTTTCAATTCAGGCATTTAGGGGGGTTCACATGAAAGTGCAGGCATGACATATGAATAATGATAGTTTTCAAGGGCTAGTTATAGCTATCATTGAAACTCATCATTGAAACACGAATCATTGTAACAGTGGATATTTTATTGGCACTCACTAAAAAAAGATGCCAGACCGGCCTTTTTTGTAGCCGTCAAATGGTTTGTTCGACTTGTCATTTGGCTTTTTCGCTGTCATTTTTCTTATCATTTCGCCCACGAAACGAAGTGAAAAGTTCGAAAATCGTTTTCTCCATTCGTTTACAAAGTTTTATTTAATTAGTTCAATCTCTTGTAATTTAACTGTAATATACTAAAGCCATCAACAAAAAAAAAAATAAATGTTATGATATCAAAGAAAGTGTTTTCAATGCTTAAGACAAAGGCAATTATCAATCAAAGGCTTAATGGTGAGAAAAGTTTACTTTTGTAAAACAAGTTGAATTTAAACAAAAAACATTACTAATCCTTTCTATTGTAATAAATACATGAATTTACTAAAGTTTAAAAACGAATTAACAAGTTATTTTCTAAACGAATAATATTTTATAATAAATTGGTCGTTTGCATCTGAAATAATTTTTCGGTTATCTGCACGAAAATCCTTATCTTTGGAAAATTTAAATTAAAACAATATTAAAAGGAATATAACAAAAAAAAAACAACAAACTGTGATAAGAATGATTATTATTGAAGAAAAAGACTACAACTAAAAATAACAATATTCTTGTTTTTTTCCTTCCTATATTATGCGAAATGCTGCTTTCAATTTTTGTTTTTACTTTGATGAAAAAGATTAGATTCAATTACTAGGTACCTATCATATATATAAAAAAGACTAATGAGAATTTGAATAGTTGATACAAAAATATAAAATATGAAAGTATAACCCGTGATACTAGAAACTATGTCAACTTGTCTGTATATTCTATTTTTAAAACATGTATTATAGATTTAGGTACCGACCTACAGTATTTTTCATTGTAATAAGTCTATTCTTATTTTTTAATAATTGCTTGTAGCTAGGTCCATTTATGAAACAAATAAGCAAGTTAATTACAAGTACACATTACTTTCTTCTCCTCTGCTTTTTTCCGACAATGATATGATCTCGAAAAGAATCACAACTTTTACACTTAAATACTTCATACTGATCTGATTGTGGGATTCGTCCAGTTGACTTCAGAAAATGTCCGCAAGCTTCCCGGTTATGAATTGTTACATGTCTGATGCCAACAAGGTATCTTTGCATTTATTTTTTCCATTTGCTCTTAAGCCTGCCTCTCTTTCGCAATTGAACGTTTTATGACATTAAAGCCTTTTGGGCAGGACTATTTGCGTACGGGATTCTTCAGTACTAGCTGAGTCAGTCGTGTTTTATTTTACTAACTATGGTATTTTGTATGTGAAGGCCTATTGGGATCTTCTTATTTCTAAATTGATCAAGCTTCGTCATTCTTCCTATCATTCGAAACATCTTCATCTCAATATTCCAATTACTTCTTGCAAATTCATCCACCTCACACTTACGCGATGGTTATCACGAGATGCTTCGATATATTCAAACTTTTTGAAAGTTGAAACTGCTTATTCTTTCAAATAAATGTCCGGATATTTTCGATGACTCCTGCAGTGCATCTAATCTTCCGTTAATATCCGCACAGATCTCTAAAATTTCTCGTTACCGATATCAGATCTTGTAGTTGTCGATCTGCATTTTCAAAACACAGCACACAAATCGCTTGAAGAAGGCATTGAGAATGATTAATAAATTTGGAAATGATTATATCCATGCCTCCCATCTTTTTACAGATCGATGCCTCCTATCAGGCCTAAGATTCCTTGGAACAAACAAACGCTACATCAGCATTCAGTTAGTCTGAGACATAGAACAACCCATAACCAGGAAGCTTAAATTTCAAGTTTTACACGGTGTCCACGATCTAGATTTCATAGAATGCAAGATAGCATTCTATTAAAATTGTCTATGAAGACCGCAAATAGTATTCTATGAAAAATTTCTTGAAATATATTGATCAGCTCATAGCATGCTACAGATAGTATTCTATGAGCTGTCATTTTCATATTGACTTTTCTGTTTTCTTTGTAATTGGACTGAAATAGTATGAAATAAAAAGCTATCAAATGCCCACCATAAATTTTATAGCATTCTAGTAATCTTGCTTTCTATTGAAAGTGACAGATATGTACCGCCAGTAGTCAACTTCACGCGTGTTTCAACATAACTACTAGATGCGCCATCGACTACTAGCAGGGAATCTGCGTAGCAGTGCTACGCTTGTTTTAATTAATCATTTAATTTTAATGGGCCATATTCATAGATGTTAGACAAGTTCTTATTAAGTTGTTTTTAAGCTAAACTCGAGTTTTTGCTATGTATACAAAACTTTAACCCCAATCCAAACGAAAAACTCTTATCTAACTTTAAACTGGACTGAACCCATGTTTAAGTTGTATTTACATAACTCTGATAAACTTCAGAAATAGGTACAAAAATGAAATAATTTGTTAAGGGTCGCGGGTGATTTTCTTTATTGCAAATAAAATGTTGGTAACTATGTACCACTTTACCAACAAAAAAAAAAAACAAACACATAAATAGATAGTAATATTTCTACATATCTATCTACCTACAATAAGACACATTTTTGCGGAATATAGGTATATTATTCACGAAGATGAGGATGTAATTGTGAAATAAATAAATTTTCGTTTTAAATTTTATAATTTTCTGTTTCAACCTGCATTGTTTTCAACCTTTCTTTTTCTTACTTAATAAAAAAACAATCTATCCCACTCACTCCATATGTGGAACCCAAGTTTGGAACACGTTCCACTCGTGTTTTACTAAACAGAGCTGACAAAACATCTAACAACAACATAACAACTGCGTCTAACCTGAATGTTAACGTTAGACGCCAGTTCAGAAGAATTCGAGTTTACAATATGACTATGAATATGGGCCAATATATTTAGGTGGAAATTGTTATCAGACTAGTTTTATTTTACAAAACAAACCCACGGCATTAAGTTACTTGCATATGAATATGTCGTCGTTTTATTTAAATTTTAAACGCGAAATTAGTACACGTATTTAACACTAAAAGATGATGGCGTATTTTTGCGGCTTTTAGCGGGAACAACATTTTTTGGCCGTTTGTATGAAAATTTCAACCGACTGGCGGTCCATATCTAGTACGTCAATGAGCTGAGCAATAGATTGCAAGAAATACTATTTGCGGTCTCCATAGGCAATTTTAATAGAATGCTATCTTGCATTCTATGAAATCTAAATCGTGGATACACAGCGTTAAGATAACGGTACCTGCCATATAACCGTTACATAAAATCATTGAGTTTATACACATAGAGAAATCATGTGTAAGTTTCAAATACTGCTCGTAGGACGTCGTTAATATCGACTTTTTTTTTCTTTTGTAGCAATTATACTTCAGTTAAAAGGCAACAGAAATAAAGAAAAACAATTACATAATGTGTGCAGACGAATTTTGTTCGGTTCGGTTTAAGTGATTTTCGTTACAGGGAATTAGGAGAAAGTCATTCGATATGCTCATTTAGCGACATCTAGTTCTGTGATTTTGAAATCATCTTTATTCCTCTATGTGTATATTATAAACTCATTGATAGAATCGAATTTTTCTAACAAAAAAAAACAATCGATTTCGATAAAAATTTGTATGAGTGATTCGATGTCAAAGGGGAAGTCTTTGATCGGAAAAATAAATTCCAAAAAGTTTTTAAATGGAGTCTCCTATAGAACCGTTTTTTTCTGAACCGACTTTCTTCTAAATTTACAGGTTTGAAAAAATTTAATATTTAGATAGTCCTGCTATATGTACATCCTAAAATTTCGGAAAAAGTATTTTTTTTTAATAAAATACAAAAGTTTTTGTGCTACAAAGTCATGCCCTTTATTTATTTTACACAAAAACAATTCCACTTGCGCTCATCATCTCAAAGGGCAATCAAAAAACGTGCTATGTTGAATCACCTTTGGGACACGGTCAATGTAATATGAATTATGACGCTGAACGTAAATAAATAATAATATTATCAAATAACAGAGTTAAATGCGCACCTAATTATGATTTAAATATTTATATTAAACTTATCTGTATAAACAGAAAATGGTTTTATTTTTTTTATCTCTTCTTTATTTTCGTATCTATAAAAATATCTTGTCATATTGTATAAGAAAAGAATCTTGTGTATAAAAAAAAACTACGTACATATAATAATATATTTGTATATTCTTATCTCTTATAGATTTCCGTATCGCGCGAAAATACAGTTATCAAAATCGTCAAAATGACGCATTCAAATTACAACGTGCACTAGTAGTTACAAAATTCTCACGCTATGAATTCGAACAACTGCGTCATTCAAATCTAAGAAAAGATCAGCTGGAAGAAACACTAAGAAATCGCGGAACTGATTATGATACTCTTCTAGCATTGCATAATGTACACAAAGATTTTGAAAAAAAAATTGCCAAAAGCTTTCAGGATGTTGGTTGTGAGGTTAAATTAACTAACAGGTAGCGTATAATGTGAATATTTTGTATTGTCCAAGTGTTTTACTACCACCGTCCGTCATTCATTTATAATTAACTTTATAAAGTTGAATTTAGGACTTCTCTCACCAAGGATGCAATGCAATGGGCTGATGTTTTAGTACCAGTTGGTGGGGATGGTACATTTTTGTTAGCTGCAGGCAGAGCAAGTCCTTTGTTTGCACAAAGTCAGCAAAAAACTCCCATTGTCGGATTCAATTCAGATCCCAAACATTCTGAAGGTAGATTAATGTTGCCCAAGCGTTTTTCAGAGTTTCCAGAGGATGCAGTTGCAAGGATTAAGAGTGTAAGAGACTTATAACATTTTCAAAATGTTTTTGTTAATAATGTTTTCTAATATTTCAGGGAGATTTCCGATGGATGCATCGATCCAGAATTCGTACAACTCTTTTGGGTAACAACGGACACATGCCTGAGTCGACAGATTTGCATAGTCACCGTGTATCGAAGATGGCACAAATAAATACTGTTCCTGAATGCCTTAGCAAAGAATTTGCAAGAAAATATAATGCGAAAATGATGCGAGTCTTGCCATATTTAGCATTAAATGAGGTCTGTATTGAATAATTATTTTTATTTTCATAAAATATTTGATTATTATTTAAGGTTTTCATCGGGGAAACTTTATCAGCTCGAGTTTCACATTTAAACATGGTAATTGATCACTCTGATGTGGTGAACAAAACGAAAAGTTCTGGTCTTTGTGTGAGCACTGGGTCAGGTTCAACATCATGGCATACTAGGTAAAATATAAAAGGGACCAATTGCCCATTTAACTAAAAGAAAGAAACAGTAATGATTTGCTGTTTTATTTCTTTAACAGCATTAATCGAATTACCAAAAGACACGTTGAAGATCTTGTGAAAATTCTTCCTGGAAATAATGTCAATTTAGGAAACATCGATGCTCAACTAATTGCTGATGAATATAATAAAAATCTGCTGTTCTTAGCTGGTAAGTAAGCTCATTGAGAAGTCTTGACAGAAATAAGTTGTCTTACTAGGCTTAGTTGAGGAATTTTTATGTAAGAGAATTCATTGACGATTTTTTAAAATATTGAGTTGTGAACTTCATTCTTTAAAAAAAAAACTTTCCTCAGCTAAACTAATTTTTTTTAAGCCAGGTAACTTTATGTTAAGACTAGAACACAAAATCTTTCTCTTCGACTTCCATAATCGGAATTTGATTTTTTTTACTGAATCCATACCTTGCCTCAAAGGTAGTTAACTTCCGAAAGTTATTCTCGGGTGCCTGTCCATAGTATATTTATAAGTATATGATAGTATATTTTTAAGATTTTAGTATCGCAAGTTATTTGGTTGAATTTCGAAAGTTTTTTTTTTTTTTCTGATAGTAATTTTATAACCGTGTCCACTTTATAGTGTATTTTTTTGTTTGCTAGTCAGTTGGAAGTTTGCACTAGGGCTGCTCGCAGCATTTTTACTCTCTAATGAACACCCACATTATAGTTTATTTTTTACCTTTTTTACCTCCAATGTCTATTATTTTGACATGTTGACTCTCGGATAGCAACTAGTCTCTTATACTTATCAAAATCTGTGTCCACTTAAGACAGAGTCTCAAAAATTTGGCATGTCGAGGGTAAAAAGTCAACTCTCCGCGAGGTACTCTCAGGTCTATGTCCACTTGCGATTTTGCTCTCGAGACCTCCCGGCAGCTCCCGTACTGTCAAATGGACATCCACCTTAAGACACCTATGCAATGGAGAGTACTGTTTCTAGTAAGAACTCGATTAGCCGTTCATTTAAGAGTAATGTTTTCGAGATATTAGTATGACGAGTTCTCTGACAGAAACCTGGGGTGAAATCGGCTAAGGTGATGGATTGTCTCTTTGTTAATTGTCGTTTTTGATTATCAACTACATACATATATTTATCTTCTGTGTAAAGCAGTTGTTAAAAATTGTTTGTTGCTTGGCAACCCTTTAAACGCTTAAAATTATCACAAAAAAATCGATTGGCGTTTTCATAATCACCTTAAAATGAGAAAAAGTTTTGATTTTGATTGGAAACTATCAACTATAACTATGAAATACTTACCTGCTCGCAGCTCTCCTATATGTAAACAAGACAATGTATATAGAATATATGATATTAGCTCTCAAAAAACAGAGCAAGTTCTCTTCACGAACAAAATAACAATTCCACAATTCAATCTTCCATCAATTGAAAGCACCATCAAATAAGCCAATAGTGCCAAATATCTCGGAATAATATTTGATGGAAAATTGAATTGGAAAATTAACGTTCAAGAAAGAGTCGAGAGTCGAGTCGAGTCCATCGCTTTCTATACAGCCGATTTTTTTTTTGAAAAAACTGAGGTCCAAGACATAATGTAATTCTATGGATGTACATCGTGATAGTGAAACAAATACTGATCTAGGGAAGCTTAGTTTGGTGAAAGACTGCTACACCCCTTGAAGCTAACTAACAAATTCCACACACTTGCATGCATTGGTTCAACCAGTGCTTTGCTCACGACACCAACGAACGGCGGGCTTAGAAACTATACTCAACCTGAAAATAGAATGCTCAATCAGACTACCCAAAAACAGCAGTGGTTTCCAAACGGAGGTTCTAGCAGTAACGAAAGCTGCCAGAGTTAAGAGCTTAAAGTTCTTGCTACACAGAACAATACATAACTAAAAAAACTCATCAAATGGCAATAAAAGGTGCAGCTCTTAGCATAGAACTCGCCGAAGATATCGTAAAACCTCCGTTAGGTGATCTCAAACTTAAGGTGAAGTGTGAAATCCGAGAACTGTTTGGAAGACTTGCGAAAAACCACAAAAAAACTGTAAGAAACTATACGAGTATGGTAAGATGCGAAATGTGAGCTGGAGTTGAGCTAATAGCCTGCCTACAGCAAACTGCTAACCAACCTATCATCCCAATATTGGCTATTGTATGTTTGCGATTATTCTGACTTCACGTTTTTTGATATTTTTTTTTTTTTGTATCGGGGTCATGATTTTAAAGGTGTTATGCATTACATAATATATTTTTCGATAAAAATTAAAACAGCTTGTTTCATTGATAATGGAACAGCAATCAAGTTACGAAAATCTATTACAAATAATGTTTTTGTTATAATACAAATTCTATATACTATACATTGAAATTATTTAATAATAAATAAAAATAATTTTAACTAAGTAGAAGACTAAGCATTAATTTTGTGGTATAACAAAAGACATTATTTATAACTTTAACCAGGCCAGGGGTAAACACTTCCAGCTTAATGATTGCAATCGTAATCTTGTTGGATATCGTTTACTTTAGCTTTTTGTAAAAAAAAGTTATGTAAGTTGAACTGAAACAAGCTCACTTTATATAACAATCTGTCAAGAGATTCAAATGATTTCTTTCTGAGTGTAAAACCGTCAAGGGTACCAAGGTTTGAGGACGGCAAATGTGTTTATAAGTAATAACCAAACCTCACAAAATACACAAAAGTTGTAAAGATGAATAAGCGCTAAAATGTAGGCTTAATTCGCTAAAGCACATTTTTTATTTTTATTTCTTACATATAATCAAATATCTTTTCAGATGATCCCCGCTTGTGCTACTCTATCCGAGAACAAATTTGCGTTGGTGTCTGGCCAATTCCAAAGAATTTTCCATGTAGAAATTTCGTAAAAAAATTATTTGTTCGATCAAAATGCATTGATGCAAGTAAGTAAATATATATACAATCTTTTCTATTGATAGAATTTAGTGTATTAATTTTTAAAATTGAATCAATGCTTCAACTGAAGTTGTTCATAAAAGTTAATAATTTGCAGTATTAATTTAAAATATAAGGAAAAAACGAATCCACTAGATATGACTACGCTTAAAACAGCTTTCCATGGCACTTGTAAATTTATAATGGAAATCATTATGTGGAAAAAATTAATCAACAAAGTTGCTACGGTGTATATGTTCCATATAAGTACTGGTAGAAGAACTTCTCGGTGTTTTCTTTTCTATAAACATAATTATGCATTTGATGTGAACATTTTGCATACAATCATTCAGTACTTACTGGAATACAAACTGGAAGAAATCCAAATAAATTGCATACAATTGAAAGAAGTCGAAACATAAATCCGAATTTTGGCAGGATAGTTGGTTCATTTAATTTCAGTCCAATTTTCTCAGCAATTATATCATCTAAATGTTTAAATGATGATAAGACTTATTTTTTTATATGATTAACATTTACCTCTAAATGGATGAAATGACCATTCCATGTATTTGTTTGCAATCAGAAAAATTAAAAAGTAGTTATAAACTATTAGTATTAAAGTATCAAAACGTTGTTTTGTCCAATTCTGAAACTAAGAAACAATATAGTTAATAAACTTTTCTTTGTTTATTTCTTTTACTTACTTTTAACGTCGGAAGAAATTTCTTCATTACTGCAGATGTAAATTGCTTATAAATTTAGTTTCTTTTTTTATGACACCTTAAGTCAAGGGTGATATATTTAATTTGAATGATGATTATTTTTTTTTTTTTTTTTTCGTTTGAATTCAGTGTAAATAACAATATTTTATTAAAGGTCTTGTGATTGATGGCAGCATTTCTTATCCTTTCAATGATGGAGCCAAAGCTTTGCTTGAAGTTCACCCGGAAGATGCCTTGTTAACTATAGCTTTGGACTAATAAGACACAAAACACTGACTGCAAATTTAGTAATTTTTTAAAGGATTTCAAAATTCTGTAAGAACAAAGTGATGTCTTTTAATTTATTTAAGAATGATTGAATGTGTAAATATATATTTTTTATTTTTAAATTTAATAATAAAATATTAACAAAAGAAAATACTAGTATAGTTTTTTTTTTATCGCTTAATTGTTTTTTTCAGTAACATATCATTATTTTTATTGGAAAACAATGGTTTCTTGATATTTTTGGACTTTAAAGCAACCGTCTTTGTGATTTTGTTATCTTTTTTCTGTTTATCTTGTTTTGTGTTTCTTTTGGGGTTTTCAAAACGTTCTGTTTCAATTGACTTAAAACGGTCATCTTGGATTAAAACAGGCTCCTTTGAAGCCATTTCTTTTTGGTACTCTTTTTGTTTTCTGCGAATGTCTTTCAGTTTGTCCTTTTGTTTCTTGCGATATCTGAAAGGAAAATAATGAAATTCATTAAAATTATTGCAAGCATTGATTACAAAGATTACCGTAAACAACAACAGAAATATAACATTTTTTAATCCAAATGAATAATAAAGAAGACAAAAGGTATCGGAGCGATTATAAAACCATTTTATACAAACAGAGCTATGCCTAAAATGTTTCTTAATTCCTTTAGCCAGTATCACAAAACAAAACTAGGAGCATGGCACTGTAGAAAACTTGTAGGAGCATGGCAGTGTAGAACACTTTTTGCAAAGTTGTGGAAGCAGGAAATGCAGTTTTATGTGGTTAGCTTAGCGAACCCAACAAGCAGACCCTTAGGTGCATTGGGAAAGGTGTGGTCCTTTTTGAGATTATGACAGCGTAAAAAAAGAAGAATTTCTGTCACATGTCCGTCATAAGTTTTATTGCGGGGCTTTGTTAACCACATAGCGGTATAAAAAGAAATTGGTCACATGGTCCAAATCATGATCGTTTGTCCACCATTTTAAAAAATAGCCGTCAAACTGATGGAATTTTGGTTTAAGGATTTTCCGTACTTTGCAGACCGATTTGAATTTTGAAGTATTAGTCAAGTAATTCACGAAATATTTAAGATACGAATACAAAAAATGTAAAAATGGCGTTTACGGTATTTCAATACTAGGGCGACGATGTATGTGCAGGTAGAAATGTTCCCTTTTATAAAACAAATTTACTTAAACAACAAATTACTTACTTTTCCTCCATTTCATCTGGATCTTGTCCATCCATAATCCATTTTTTCCGTCTATAGTTTTGAGCTCTTTCATCAAAATCATTGTTATCGAGATTTATCTCTTGTTCACGTCTGGCCACATTTACTTGCATAAATATCCTTTCCACCATTCGTTCTGAATAAACAAATAAATTAGGAAAACAATAACGTCTGTGAAAAATTATCTTACGATCAACTGGATGTTCTGTGAGCTTAGTATTGATTTCTGTTTCAATTTCCGCAAGCAGTTCTAGATCTCGAGGGAACCTAAATATCGAAATGGCCATCCCTTTTCGTCCTGCTCGTGCTGTTCGTCCAACTCTAGTTTGTAAGGCTTGAATATGATAACGTTATCAAATAAGAAACAAATTATTTATCAAACCTGTGAATATACTCTTTCGGAGTTCTTGGCAAACGATGATTCATTACCAATTGGACACTTGGTATATCAAGACCTCTAGCAGCAACATCTGTTGCAATCAAAGTACGCACATGGTTTGATTTAAATTTGTTTAAAGCACCGACTCTTTCTTTTTGTCGCATAAAACCATGTAGGCAGACGTTTTCAATTCCCATATTGTTCAGAGTCATTGAAAGCAATTGGCAGTATCTGTAAAAGTATTTAAAACTAGAGAATAATTTATATGATTCTTTTATAAAACTTGAACAAACTTTTTTGTATTTGTGAATATCATAACGCTGGAATTCTCATTTTCTTCTTTGTACTTTCGAAGCGCTTCAATTAAAATCATATCACGATCATAGTCAGCACATAAAATGTATCTCTGATCAAGGGTGTCCACTGTTGCAACATTAAATTCTTCTGACCATTCAAATGCCTGTAGTGAAAACAAATTATTGGGATTGTTTTTATTTTTTAAATAATTTTTCCTACTTGATCTGATATAGGAAATATGCTAGATTCTTTGATAAAATCTTTCATAGTTGCAGAAAAGAACAAGTTCTGCCGTTCTTTTGGTAGACACCTTTCAATTACACCTAAACTTTCATCGAAATCTCCATTCAACATTCGATCAGCTTCATCAACGACGAGGAATTTCAGTGAATCAAAAGAAAACGTATCACATCCTGTCAAATGATCCGCCAAACGTCCTGGCATCGCTACAACTATGTGTGGACGTGCCATAAGTTTTTGGCTTTCGATCATTTGATCAGTTCCGCCAGCAACTACACATACACGAACCCCAAGCGGTTGCCCTGCGACTTGGAATTGTTCTGAAATCTTTGCAAATGCAAATCGTACCTCCAGTTTATTTACTTCTTGAGTTAATATTAGATATTTACCTGGTATGCAAGTTCATGAGTTGGGGTTAATATCAACGCAAAGTGATTTACAGGTTCTTCGCTGAGTTTTTGTAAAATTGGTAAGGCAAAGGCAAATGTCTTTCCAGATCCAGTTTTGGCTGCTCCGATGCAATCAGCGCCAGCAAGAATTTGTGGAATACAATTTTGTTGGATAGGTGTTGCAGTTTTTATTCCTGAAAAAGATCTTGTAAACGTGTCTTTTGTTCGTTAAATTTCAGTATTTTACCTAGTTTTTGTAACTGTTTAGTTACCCATGGTTTTAATCCAAGGATTGCAAAAGGATTGCTTTCTTTTTTGGACATTTTAATCAAGTTAAAAACCCAAAACCAACAAATTTTGAACCTCAACCTACGTCGCGAAATTCTGTAAACACAAATTTTGACGTTTAGGTTAACCCACATGTACATGACAGCTGCTGTTATCTACACTTCGAATTTTGTTTCTATTTCGAATTTTAAGGGAGATCAATCGGAACCCTTGTAGGGTACACACGGTGGCGCTGCCTTTGCGCCACCAGCAAAGTAATAAAAAGTAAAAAGCAAAAAGTAACTTGTAATTTAGAAAAAAAAAAAAAAAAAAAAACCGTCAATTAAGTGGTAGCGACGGTGGTCTTTGGACCTCCGTCAATTTTAAGATAAAAACGTAACTCAAGTTAGTAGTTTCAGGGTGGCTTGTCCCCCAGTAATTCGGACTGCTTATAAAAGCAGCAAATACGGAGCTAGGAAGCAACATTTGGGATTGGTGTTCAACAGCGCTCCAAGCAACTAGCAATGGCCAGGATGGAAGTAACATTTTGTGAGAGATGTACAATAGCGCTCCATATAACGACATCGATGGACGAAAACTTCCCACCCAGCTAATATTTTACTGCTAGATACCCAACGGTACATCAGGCATCGGCTACAACAGTAAAGTTTATAACGTGACAACAATTTTATAACGTGACAATCCAGCGTGCAACAGTGTTTCTGTCTTCATACATATAAAGTGTTCAAATATTTAAGTATACTGTGATAGTTTCACTTTATCGTTTTGATATTTTAATATAATATACTTTGTTTCAATCAAATTTTCATTGAAAATTTAATAATTAATTATTTACGTATATTCCTAGGGCGGTCTCGCTCTATCAAGCTATCTAATCATACCATTTATAAGTGTTAATAATTTAAACATAATATATGCATTGCATATATAGTAAAAGTACTGAGCTCTCGCTCTAACTTCAAAAGAAATTTTATTCTCAATGTAAATTATTTTATTTTAGTGTTAGTTTTTAAGGTATTTGTAAATATATATGTGACTTTCCGTCTCAAGCAAAAAAAATAACACTTATGAGCAAAAGTAGTGTAACTATATATCTTTTATATAATAACTGTTCGCCACGAGGCTTTCCATTATACACAACTGAAAAAGAAGGCCATACATTACAGCCACTTTTGTACTCGCTAAAGCGAACAAGAATTAGAATTAGAATAAGACAAAAATGTAACTCGAAACTAAAAGACTCAATAAAATTCAATTCAATTCGAATTTTAAGGGTTAGTTTAAACTTTTGTACCATGAGTTTAAATCATAGAATAATAAATATATTTTATTGTTTAGAAAACTGGCTCTCCCGGCCATTTCATTTCACTAAAATCTACAAACCGAACATCATTGGGTACGATCCTGAAACCCAACGTCAAGCGTTGTCTGGGAAACAGATTTTTTGGAGAACTAGACGATCTATAACGACAGTCCCAATAGAAAACGTGCTAAATTTCATAAAAAAAAACAAGCAGGTTGTAATCGACCCAGTCCGAAGAATCCAATAGGTTAAGGACCACAGCTATTTAAGCTTTAAGGGGATCACAATGGACCTTCAGGCCCCCGTGTACGCTACAACCGCTAGGTTGTGCACACCCCATTGAACATAATTTTATTTCGCTGGAGTATTTTAAATGACCTTTCCGAAATAATAATTGTCTACAGCTACTGCGCAGAAATCCCCGACATCACAACGAAAAGTTAGTACGCCAGTGAAAAACAGTGTCAGACGAGATACTCCCAGGGTGTGTGGTACCTATTGTGAATAGATAAACGAACGTTCGATTTAAAACCAAATCATCTTGGAACTCGCTTTTTTATTTTCTCCCAAAAGAAAAGTTTCTATTCGAACGCGTCGAAGTTCGCTTTTCTTATATCACACCTTGGATTTCCCAACCGTTCGATTAGCTATTCATAATAAGGGCCTATATACAGTAGCGGCCTTAGGGTAGTTGGGACGACTGCCCAGGGCGAGGCCTACCCTACCTAATACCAGACAGGTTGCTTAACAAAAAAAAAAACAACAATTTGTCAACAACGTGTAACGTAAATTTACTACCCTAATTAAAATTCAAGTCTACTTCAAAAGTTGACTAGAAAAAAGTTGTCTGATTCGATATTTGACTCTGACGTATTCAGATATTTTTCTATAGGGAGTTTTACCATCTTGTCAAAGCTCACACTATGGAGAAGACAGATTGAAATATGTATCGCGCTTTTTTCAAACTGTCAAACTCAAGATCTTGGAGAAAACAATTTGGAAATAATTTTTAAATGCGGTATTCTTTTTTGTGTGAAATTTGTGATTTCCGTGGCTTAAAAATTTATTTTAATTAGCAAAACCAACAATTTTCACAATTTTCGCGCACAAATCTTTAAAATTCCCGCTTTTGTTTTCAATCAATTTTTCAACAATGATAAAAAAAAAAATCAGCTGTTCACCATACTGCTGTTTTTGACAATTCTGTGAGAACGAGAAAGAGATATATCGTTGTTACCTAAAAAGCCCTATAGGGCTTTTTAGGTAACAACGATATATCTCTTTCTCGTTCTCACAGAATTGTCAAAAACAGCAGTATGATGAACAGCTGATTTTTTTTTTTATCATTGTTGTAAAATTGATTGAAAACAAAAGCGGGAATTTTAAAGATTTGTGCGCGAAAATTGTGAAAATTGTTGGTTTTGCTAATTAAAATAAATTTTTAAGCCACGGAAATCACAAATTTCACACAAAAAAGAATACCGCATTTAAAAATTATTTCCAAATTGTTTTCTTCAAGATCTTGAGTTTGACAGTTTGAAAAAAGCGCGATACATATTTCAATCTGTCTTCATCATAGTGTGAGCTTTGACAAGATGGTAAAACTCCCTATAGGGAGTTTTACCATCTTGTCAAAGCTGACACTATGATGAAGACAGATTGAAATATGTATCGCGCTTTTTTCAAACTGTCAAACACAAGATCTTGGAAATAATTTTTAAATGCGGTATTCTTTTTTGTGTGAAATTTGTGATTTCCGTGGCTTAAAAATTTATTTTAATTAGCAAAACCAACAATTTTCACAATTTTCGCGCACAAATCTTTAAAATTCCCGCTTTTGTTTTCAATCAATTTTTCAACAATGATAAAAAAAAAATCAGCTGTTCGTCATACTGCTGTTTTTGACAATTCTGTGAGAACGAGAAAGAGATGTATCGTTGTTACCTAAAAAGCCCTATCGATTGGTCTGTTTTGTTTTGACATTCTTAAGTCTAAAAAATCCCGAAACCAGTTCACTAATGTCGACACTAGATAGCCGCCATTGAAAATTTATTTATGGCTTTACTATTAAAATATATATACAATGGTACGGATTTAAATTGCACTTTAGGGGCGCTGTTGAAATCTCGCCCAAGGCGCTGGTAGAGCTAATGCCAGCACTGCGTATATTAATATATTTATATAACATGGCAGACATCGGGTCTAGATGGCTCGAGATCTAATGGTCATTCATGATTACGCAACACCGCGTAAGTATGCCGTATTAGATCTTTTGTTTTGCTTACACGGCTTTCGGCAGTGATAATGAAATTATTATATAGTGACTTAATGAAAGACAAACAATTTTCTATCCACTACAAATTTAGTAATACAAATAAATCAAGTTGAGTCGGAAAAGGTTACCCTATCCAAATTAAAAACGCCTTTTGAACTTTTCAGTTGAAAAACAGTAGTGCCCCGTGGCGTAGTGGTTAATGTGTCGTTTAGTTTTATAAAAAATTGAAAAAAAAAAATGATAATGAAAATGAGTTTTTTTATAATAATTTTCTCGTTAGTTTAAGTGTTAAAGTTAAGTTAGTTAAATATAAAGATTTTACGCCGAAAGGCATCGTTTCAATATGTTATAGGTTAACATATTGAAACGCCCCCATGGGGCCAGTAAGTTAATTAAGGTAATATGGAAGCTAGTTGTTTAAGATTTTTTGTCTAGCATTAAGACAGATATAAGAAAATGAAAAAAAAAGTGTGTCGAACTATCACGCCGGAGGTCTGGGTTCGAGCCCGGCTTCCAACTTCGAGAACATCTTATTTTTTTTCAGGGGCACTGCCTCTTCCTCGAGGAAGTGACAGAAGAGTATCATTGTCACGAACAGTGCATCTCACCTTAGTCGTTCGGATTCGACGTAAAATTGTAGGCCCCTCCAATTCTGTACAACTAACAACGCACACAAATAGATTGGTTGAGATTTGTCAGTCACTAGGCCGTTGTTCTTCGGAGCGGACACAAATAGATTGGTTGAGATTTGTCAGTCACTAGGCCGTTGTTCTTCGGAGCGGTCAGTGCCACTAAATAAAAATTTTTTTAGTTGAAAAACAAAAATTGGAAACAACAAAAAAAATAAACAATTTTACGTAATTTAACAAATATTTACTTTCATTTTAAAGTATACATAAATATTGAATTTCAAACCATGTCAGAAATGAAATAAAAAAAAAAATAATAAAAGAAAACCAATTTAATTGGGAAAGATTTCTCAAATCATTACTAAGCAAATCTATTGTTAAGAGATACACCTGAAACTTTTGGCTGTATTTTGCAGTTCGAGATCCCAACGCCATCAGAGCTAACGACTTCACCTCCAGGACATTTGTATAGAAGTGGTTTTTTCTAAATTGAATCAATATTAATTTATGATGAAAATGTGTAAGCTATCTTACCTGAATTTCGTGAATTTTTGTCTGAACGTTCATATCATAGATTGTTTTGTGCGTAGTATTTGTTCCGTTTAATAAATCGAGCAATTTACCAGCCAATGCTGGCATCATATCATTTCTTATCCCGGTCTCACTGACTCCCAACAAACTTTTGATGGCCTCCGATCCTTTGAATTGAGGGCTCTCTATAGGTTCTGTTACAACAGATTGAGCTTGCACTTTCGACTTCAAGATCGTTGGAACATCTAGATGAGCAAAATTATCTCCACTTGGTGGGTTACTTGTTTGTGCTAGATTACTAATATCTGATGCACTATAAAGAATCATAGGATTACGCTGTTTGAGCTGCTCCAAAACCATTTGGATATTTTTACTGAAAATATGAAAAACGAGATTAGAATGTTTTGGTAGTAATATACGAACTTCTGCCATCTTTTCGTCTCAAACTTGCCTGTTTAAGTTAACACGAGAATTATTGTTGAATCGTTGAATTCTACCATTATTATAATTATTGTTACGATTATTATAATAATAATTATTATTATTGTTATAATTGTTTGACCAATTATTGCGCCGATGTCTGTAATTGTGGTTGTTATTGTGATTGTAGTTCCTCCAATTACCCCTCCTATTGCCATTTAAGCAGTTTTGAGGAGCATCCGATGGTACTAGAGGGGGCATACCAGCTGGACGAACGTTCATTATATTAGGCTGCATCAAACGCCATTGTTGAGATGATTGAGGAAATCTTCCAACAATTTTATTACGCAAATCATTAGATTCAGTTTCCTCCTCTATAGTTGAATTGTTGCTATCCAGAGTCAAGGACACGTAATCATCTTCCAAGCCTTGTAGATCTAATACGTCGTCAAAATCATCATCGTTTTGTTCACGTCGGCCTTCTTTAAATTTTGATTCCTCGATGCGATTGATGCTACTATTCGGTTTGTGTTCATTTTTCGATTGTTTGAAGCTGTTTATGTAGTCGTCTGGATAGACAAATTTCAAGAAAATTAATGACGCCGAAAACCTGGAAGGATTTGCTGTAATTTAACTTACCCAGCGACATGTCCATTGCATCGTCCATAATTATATTTTAGATCCGAGTAATATTAATTTCTGTGTAATGAAATAAAATTAAGGCAAAAATTCACAAGCGCGAGCGCTTCTTTTTTCAGGCAAAAGAGTGGAAGAAAATGCAATAAATCGAAATATATGTATGCAAGAACCGTTATGTTTGTTATTCCCTTTTAGTTGTTATACTCCCAGTATTTTACTGTCTGGAAAAATAATTGTGTTTACACGGTCATATTAGAGTGCTATTACACGATAAATCTAGAGTCAGGACCCCATTGACGTACTAGATATGGACCGCCAGTCGGTTGAAATTTTCATACAAACGGCCAAAAAATTTTGTTCCAGCTAAAAGCTGCCAAAATACGCCATCATCTTTTAGTGTTAAATACGTGTACTAATTTCGCGTTTAAAATTTAAATAAAACGACGACATATTCATATTCAAGTAACTCAATGCCATGTAGAGTGGATTTGTTTTGTAAAATAAAACTAGTCTGATTACAATTTCCACCTAAATATATTAATATTAAATGAATAATTAAAACAAGCGTAGCACTGCTACGCAGATTCCCTGCTAGTAGTTGATGGCGCCCCTAGTTATGTTGGAACACGCGTGAAGTTGGCTACTGGCGGTCCATATCTAATACGTCAATGCAGGACCCTTTTCCAACTACATCCAATTTTGTTTGTTGCCATTTTCATAAAAAGAGATCGTGTCTTTTGACACCATTGGCGTAGGTTTAGGTCGCCAGTAGCCAACTACACGGGTGTTCCAACATGACTAGGGGCGCCATCAACTACTAGCAGGGAATCTGCGTATCAGTGATATGATATTTTTAATTAATTATTTACTATTGAAATTTTTTGGTGGAAATTATTATCAAACTACTTTTATTTTACAAAACACATCCACTCCTTATGCCATGAGTTACTTACAGATGAATATATTATCGTTTTCATTTAAATTCTAATTTAGAAATTACTACACGTATTCAACACTAAAAGATGATGGTGTTTTTAGGCTGTTTTTAACTGGAACAACTTTTCTTGGTTGTTTGTATGAACATTTCAACCGACTGGCCGGTTTTGGTCATTCACCAACTCATACGATACTATAGAAAAATAAATAAATAGAACATCATCTCAGGATGCTCCACCCACTTTTGTTTACAAACTTTCAAACTGCAGAGTTTTAGCTCTCTGTATGCGTGCATTTCAAATTTGGCTAGACAATACATTCTTACAATTATGCATTTAGCTGTTCACACGTATTCACGTATGGAAAAGGGAGTGTTATAATTTTTCCTACGGAAGGAGGCGGAGGAGTACACGTTGATGACATTGTGCGATACAAACGTACCTAGCAAGCAATTTAGGTGTGCACACGAACGTGCGCATTGTATCTGTCTATCGTGCATGAATGCTTTTTTTTAAGTAGTTTTAAGTTATTTACGTATATTTACGTATATTTTAGTTTTATTTAGGTTAATTTAGTTTTATTTAGGTAAAGGGTAGATTTAAGTTTTTAAATAAAAATAATGTCATGGAAAACAAGTTTTTAAAGAATTTTCTTGTTTAGGTTTAAGTTATATTGAATTTTAAATTTAAACTAGTCTTTACGCCGAAAGGCATTTTTTAAATATAGTTATAGTATAATTTAGAGCGCCTGTATGGGGCCAGTAAGTTAGTTAAGTTAATATGTAAGCTAGTTGTTTAAGATTTTTTGTCTAGCATTAAGATAGATATAAGAAAATGGAAAAATAAAAAATGAATTAAAATGCAAAAAAAAATCGTGCATGAATGCAAGAATACAAGATTACGACACTTGTGACGTAATTTTCACTTGTGACATGAGCGCCTTGTACTCTTTTATTCGTTGGTTGGGGTAAAGTCATAACAAGATTCCACCATTTAAATGTTTTTCTGTTTGTGCTTACGTCACAAGTGACAAAAACACAACAACAAAAAGCTGAAAAAAACAAGTGTCGCAATCTTGTATTCTTTGACTTCATTTAAATTAAGCAACTCCTGCGTGCAACTCGTTAGTTTTTCACTCGTTGATTTAAACTTGATGGAGAGCAACGTATGTGGTGGCCGGGGAAGACGGAGTTGCTCGGGCAGTTCGTGCTGCACACATCGGTCTGTATTCTTTGTGTTTTTCTTTATGTTGCGTATTTGTTTTATTTTACCTTCGTCGTTCTTAGACAGGTGGTTGATATTTGTATGGGATTTGTTCATGCTGTTAAATAGAGAAAAAGAAATGAAAAGGATTTAGAAAAAACATTAGGGAGAAGTTGCTGCTTTCAGTTGCAAAGTTTAAAAGTAATGCTGAGATTCGGAAGCAAAACAAAAGAAAATTGACATAAGTCGCAACGCAGAAGTTGCTTAATTTAAAAGCAGTATTTCATTTATGTTTATCGTGGAACGCAGCTTTTGTCGCTTTTGCATTCCCACTATTCACAGTATTTTTCATTTGTTTGCTGTGTTTGGTTGTATCAAACCAATTTGAAACGCTCCACAATGGCGCCACCCAAACAACTGATTTTGACGTTTTACTTTATTGTTTTCTTTTATCGTTATACAAAATTCATCAGCAGCGTCACAAATTTTTTCTCAAAATCGATTTATAATTAATTTTAAATTAAATTAGAAAATAGACATGAGTATTGGCGTGTGTTTTACAAACAACAGTAATATACTGGACATTAATAATTAACTGTCGTTAGAAATTTTCCAGAGGTCGACGGTTCCCCTACACACAATGGATTTAGAGTTAAGCTCGGAAGCTCTTATTGGGTCGCTGTTTGCTTTGGCTGCTTTATTTGTATTCTGTAGAAGTCTCCTGATCGAAGATGTCATATGTATTCCAAGAAAATCTCGTCATAGCTGGAAATCCATAAGAATATTAGACCGAGTAAGTACATACCCAGTAAAATATTTGAATGTTCTAATAACGACATCGAATCTCGTATTAGTCTTGTGTTTGTAGTATCTGTGAGATTCTTCTTCAACCATCAGCTGGGCTCTTTTGTGATTGCTGTGGAATATTTGCGGATGCTTCGTGCACAAAAAAAGCTGACAATGACTTTAAATGCAAGGAAAAATGGCTTAAGAATGAAAAATCGATGAAACACTTGTGGGTCAGAGGTTTGCATTTCCACATGATTTATTTTGCTTTTAAATTCTCATGGTTGAATAATTTTTATTGATTTTATTAGGTAATCTTCCGCTTAATTGTGAATGCGATGGATGTAAAGATGGCATTGACTATCAGGCCACAACCGGATTATTTGGATATCGATGCTGTTGGTGTCAGAGAGCCTACCACAATAATTGTTTCAAGCGTGTCGATCTAAAAGGGGATTGTGATCTCGGTGAATTCAAAGACCTTATATTTCCTTCTTACTGCATAGAAGCAGCACGAACCAGAGAATCAATGCGCTTGCATTTAACAGGAATAAAGCCTCCCGAAATTGAAAACTGGGCACCTTTGATTGTCATTGCGAATACCAAATCTGGTAGCAGTACAGGTTCAGATGTAGTTTCCTTGTTAAAAGGATACTTGCATCCGTTGCAAGTCATGGAGCTTGGTAGTCGTGGACCTCAAGATGCATTGCAATGGGCTGCCAAAAGTAGTCCACGTCCATGCAGGATTTTGGTAGCAGGCGGAGATGGAACTGTTGGTTGGGTTTTAAACTCCATATACATGCTAAATATTAAAGTGAGATCAACATACTACCTTTGTTGGATTCAAATAAATTTTATTTTACTATTAAAGCCAATTCCTTCAATTGCCATCATGCCACTTGGAACTGGCAACGATTTGTCAAGAATTTTAGGTTGGGGAGCAGAGCCACCATCAACACTTGATCCCAGACAAATCCTTAGAGATGTGAGTAAATAATAGAAAGATATCATTATTGAATACAGACAAATAAAGATAAACCTAGGGAGTTGGTTTTAAAAAAAAGAATTACAAATAAGCCCTTAAACTTTTGTATTTACAAATTAGTTCAATGTTCCACAAGATGAAACAACATTTATTAATAAAATCAAACGAACGAGGTGTAGAGTAAAATTGAATGTTGTAAAACCATTTGTCATCCTTTTGAATAATATTTAGTTTATATGTTAGCCAAAGTAATTAATAATTTATTATTTTCGTTCTATTCTTTGCAACAGATTCAAAGTGCCAAATCTATTAACATGGACCGTTTTGATATACAAATTGAATCATTTGGATATCGTCTGCCAATAAAACGATCGCCAATGAAAACGGTTTATATATACAACTACTTCAGCATCGGGGTAGATGCTCTTGTTACCTTCAGCTTTCATAAAACTCGTGAATCTCCATTTTACGTCCTTAGTAGTCGTATATTTAATAAAGCAAGTCAACTTTATAAATGAATGTTTACAACCAGTATTACACAATAACAATTAATATTATGTTCATTTTTTCAGTTTATTTATTTCGGGTTTGGAACCCAGCAAATAATTCAACGTGATTGTGAAAGAATCGAACAAAAACTCGAACTCTACCTGGATAATCAACTTATAAATTTACCAGAATTACAATCAATAGTGTTCCTAAATATAGACTCGTGGGGAGCTGGCTGTAAACTTTGCGGTAAATTTATTTCATTCTCTAAAAAAAAAAATTGCCAATTACTGTTGTTTGAAATTTGTTCTTTTAGAAATCAGCAACTCAGATTCTAAAGTTAAAATAATCAATTCCGTCTCGGATGGTCTCATGGAAGTATTTGGTCTAGTGTCATCTTTTCATATGGCTCAATTAAAGTGCGGTATTAGCAAACCAGTTCGCATAGGCCAAGCTAAGCAAGTCAAAGTAAATGTCAAAAATTAACTAAATAACCCTGAATATAGACGGAATTGTTTTCTGTATTTAGATTCATCTTAAAGATACATGTCCAATGCAAGCTGATGGTGAACCATGGATGCAGGGACCTTGTGATATTTCACTTCAATCAAGAAGTCAAGTTCGAATGTTAAAGTTTGAAAAAACGCCAAATTGAAATTGATTTCCAGTCAGTGTTCAAAATGCTTATTTTTTTAAAAACTTTTGTCACCGTGATGTTTATGTTTATTTTTTAAAAAAATATTTGTAGATGTTTTCTGTGTAGCGTACTTAAATGTTTGTTTTTTGTTTTAATTTTAATACTAAAATTTTACTCATTCACTTATTTATTCTCATAGCAGTTATGTAAGATAAGAGGGCTTTACTCATTGTATATTGTTATGCATATAATGTTTTTATTTGAAAATATATTTATGTCGTTAAACTTGTCAGCAATTTTTTTTTTTAATTTGGAAAGAAATGTCTGTCAGGTTTTCAGATTCTATGGTGGTGTATGCAAACTAAGCGATGGAACAGTGAATGTTGTAGATACATTATATCATTGAGTTTATACGCTTAGAGGAATCAAGATGGTTTCAAACTCACTGATGTAGAAGTCACTAAATGTGATGTGCATATCGAGTAATTATTATTTTTACTAGTTCTCTGTAACGAAAAATACTTGAACCAAACCAAACAAAATTCTTCTGCATACATTTGTATTTGCTTTTCTTTATTTCTCTTGCCTTTTAACTCAAGAATAATTGCTAAAAAAGAAAAAAAAAAAACAAAACAAGTCGATAGTAACGACATCCTAAGAGCAGTAATTGAAACTTACATATGATTTCTCTATGTGTATAAACTCAATGATTACCCCTGTTGAATAATAAGTCATTACGATTTACTCTCAGTTTATCATTCCTTTAGGGCCAGTCTTTTCAGCTCTGGTTATTTGTAACCATTGGTTATTTCAGTGTTTAACCATAGATTTTGTATGTGTTTCTACGGTTACCGGTAAATGGTTAAATTTAACCAGACCTGAAAAGACTGGGCCTTAGTGCAATTTCGGCAGATTTTAGAAGACAGTTAATAGATAATTTGACCTTCAGAATATCCACCTAAAATGAAAAGTATAAAAAAGCATACTAAAGGCCACCAGCCAAACAAAACGATTGTTTTTTTTTAATTAAATTTTATTCATTGAATTCTTACAGCGTATGAATTGTAATCTTGTTACTTAGTACAGGAAAACGAGGCAAAAAAAAACTCAAACCGTGCATTTTGTGCTCTCAGTGGGATTTTTTTTATATGTATTAGAGGCATCCCTCTACCACATATAAAAAATTCCCAATGAGAGCACAAAAAGCACGGTTGATGATCCGTTTTCCTTGACTAACTATAGACTAACCACATCCGAAACAGAACGAATAAAACCGATTCTCGTGAAGTTTTTATCACCAAGGGATAAGATTTGTGTTGTTGTAATTCAATTTCTATTTATTGTTGACTTGGGAGTGAACAAATGTACTGTGTTGATCAAAAGGCGGGTAAAATGCAAATTATAATGAAACAAAGTGAACTGCACTGCGTTCCGCTTATAACATTGTCAGCTCCATAATCGCATTGACAATATCGTTATTGTTATTTTTGAGGGCTCGAATTGCTTTTGCTCTTGTGGTGTTTGCTTGCGTGATGACAAGCTCAATGTCCTTTTCGTCAACTCCCGTCTCATCGACTTCCTCTTCATCTTCTTCGGCAATAGGTGCCACTGAAGTTGTTGTTACGGTGTCTGATGCACCGGCAGCCGATTCTGGAGCCTTGAATTTCTCGGCAGCTGCAACTTGAGCTTGCTGGGAAAGATCTTCAATCTTAGCTTCTCCGAAGATAATGTATGTGTCACTGTGAGGGTTCTTGTACACATCGGGGTTGTTTATGACGAACAAAATGTTCTTTGACTTACGAATAGTAACGCGGTTGACTCCTTGGATTTGTTTAAGACCCAACTTCAGCATGATTTTACGAGCCTTCTTTTCTCCACGGGACTGCTTGGCTTTTGACACCAAATCAATTGGCAATCCAGTTGCTCCACCACCGAGCTGAGTTGCTCCAACAGTGGCATCCTCCAATTCTGGGATGGTGTCCTCTGAATCGCTGTCACTGGCATCGTCTTCAATGCGAACAGCATTCTCAGAAGTAGCTGCAGGCTTGGATTCAGCTAAAGTTTCTGACTTAACTTCTGTAAGTTCTGGCATTTTCAATGTATACAGTGGATCGGCTACTGAATACAAATAAAATAATTTATTTATTATTATGTATTAAATTTATTGATTTAATATTGAAAATGGAGATTTATAGACATTGGATATGCAACCCGGTCCTTTATTTGCAATTTACATATTAATCAAATTAACTTGCCCAAAATTTTTTCACAAAAATCAACGAGGACAGTTTAAAAAGCAAAAGTAATATATCTTACAGGATTTTCAAAAGAGGATGTATTATATATTTTTGGATAAATTACCTGAAAAAATTCACACCCAACAGCAAAATACTGATGCTTTTGACAAAAGGATTTTTTTCACTTACACGTTGGTACTTCTGAAATCATTTTTTTACTAGCACCATCTGTTGTACAGAAAAAATACCAAAAATCTAAGGGCGCTGATTCACCGTTTTTAGACTGGGAAATTTGAGACCGGACCATTGTATATATATTTTAATAGTAAAGCCATATCTAATGGTGGATTTAAATGTCTGCACCTGCAGAACTTCAGAAAACTAAAAAGAGATAGATGTACATCTTAAACCCTAAAGAGTACACATATACCATCTCATTTCACTTGCTATAACAAGTTGCTGTCAAAATCATTAATGCTTGTACGCACCACAAAGTTGTAAGAAATATTTTTTAGCATTTTGTTTTCAGAAAGTGGTTATATTACACATTATCAATTAAAATTTGATTGAAAATATATTATCATAGTTCATAAATAGGTTTTTTTCCTTTTACGTATTTATTTCACGAAAATATTCAAGTTTCAAACTTAGTATCCCAAAAATAATTTAAAATGTCTTGGTGCTACATTTAATAAGCATTAGTAAATTATGGATGCAGAAGAAGTTACTATAAAAAACATGAACATGTTCATCTTTACCTATAATTTCTAATCTTTACCTATAATCTTTACCCATCATTTATGTATGAATTTCTCTGCACTTTCGTCTTCCCTCTCTGTCAAACAAGCAAAGTTTTCCATTGCGTTTCTTCTTTCTCCCTTTAGTTTTCTGCGTTCTGCAGGTGCAGAGACATGTAGATCCACCATAAATATCCCTGGCGGCCATCTAGTGTCGACATTAGTGAACTGGTTTCGGGACTTTTTAGACTTAAGAATGACCAAGCAATTGGTTTTTGGTGAATGTATTGTTATACATTTCTTGTTTTATCGCATTATTGTTGTCAGAACCTCTACATAACCGTCTCTTTCCAAAAAATTATCGTCAATTCTTTCATTATACATGAAAATACCCACGTCAACCAAAGTCGATGCTAGCTCCACATCGGCGACACGAAACCTAGAATTTTCTAAGACGAGAAGCGGGTGAGGGATGAGTAATCTCGTGAGGCAGCTTCAAATTATAAACATCGGAAGTGTAAGTACTGTTCCAATTCCAAAATTCAAGTTTTTCCCATTTTGTTCATTATCTGCTTGACTGCCGATGTGTTAATATCGCAGTATTTTTTAGCTAAATGCAGAGTGATAGAAAATGAATTCTTGGTAAAGGAAACAAACAGAAGCATTAGTCATAATTTTCGATGTTATCTTCCTTTATAAAATGCAAAAAATTCGCGTCGTACAACTTCACAAAAATCCACCCGCTTCAAAAGTGAGGCTTCCTCACTTGAGGACTGTGTAATCACGTGAGTACTCACCACGCGGCACGCCAGACTCAAATTTCCAAGTCTAAGTGGGGTGGATTTGTTTTGTAAAACAAAAGTAGTTTGATAACAATTTTCAACAAAATATATATCATAGAATATAATAAATTAATGTCGATTTCCATGGTACTTTTTAAATTGCTCGCATTTTTGTGGTTGTCATGCAAATTGAAACGAGATTGCTTTGTTTTTGTCAGCGTATGAGTTTTTAAATTTATCAGATTTGAGCCTAGCGGCCAATCACAATCGCGTAACAATCGCGCGGGATGGAAACCTCAAACTGATATTTTTGTCAAATCTGTTTGAGTGTGTGCCATGTGTGTAATTGCTCGCATTTTACCCTGGCAAAATATCTAGATTTCTAAAAATTGCTCGAAACTAGAAAAAAGTGCTTTTGGCGCCATGGAAATTTAAACATTGCTCGAAAAATGATTTTGGCACCATGGAAATCCACATAAAACAAACATAGCACTGCTACATACAGATTCCCCGGTAGTTAATGGCGCCCCTGGTTATGTTGGAACACGCGTACAGTTTGCTATTGGCGATCCATATCTAATAAAGTCAGACTATATCTTGTGTGCTATGCTATTACACCCGAAGGAGAACAAAAAATCAGGGGACGGGTGCATTTCGTTCCGAATTTTCTGTGACTCTTTTTGCCGTTTCTCTTTTCTATTATTCGTTATTTTACTATTTCGCTTCATTCCTTTCGGTTGTATTATGAATACTTATTCCCAAAGAATTAGTAGGGATATTTTACTTTGGAATTTATGTTTTAGGCCCTAAACTAAAACGGTATCTCCCATACATAACGGTTATGAAAAAGCTTGCTTTTCTCGAAAACGGCTCTATAACGATGATTTTAAATTAGTGATACGGCATTGAAGAAAATTTAATTCTCTAAAACTTTTAGATTCACAACTTTGTGTTAAAAAAATGTGGAAGAAAGTTCCAACAAAAAGTTTGGCGAAAAACATATTTTTGGAATTTTGCATCTTTTTCCAGAGAGGATCTCAAAGACGGTTCTGTTTTGCAAAATAATGTCTGGTAGCAAGTTGTAGATATGCTGTTGATCCCTTTTAACCACGCCCCCATCCCTTTTGGCACTCCTATCATCGTGGATTCTTTATTGCGAGTACATGGGAGCCCCCCTATACATTCCCGAAAAATTGGAACTACACGAATTTTTTGGGTTTATTTGTCTGTTTCAGGCTAAGTTTGGCTGGACAATAAATATAGTCCAGTCAATAAAGCGTTTGTAGAGTGCGTGTGCAGAGGACCTTGTCCATTCTTTGGAATCATTGTTCAGGCTGCTTGAGTAGTCAACATACTAAAAGTCCTGACGTCTGAGAGGTGAACCGGAGTAAAGGGAGGGGTACTAAGTTCCCCTTTTTGGGGTTTAGCCTTATACCACGGAAATGGTCCGTCGTAGGGAAAAATTCCCTGAAACTAAATTAAAGCCCATAAAATTTTCTATAATTTGTGTTTTGATCAGGTTTTTTCAATTTTCAGCCGTTTTCGAGTCGCAAATATGTGTTTTTTCCATATTTTTCATCAAACATTCCGCAACATCATCTAAACTGTTAGTCTGACAAAAAGCATTTCTTAGAGCAAGTTATAGATAATTAAATTTCCTTGAAGAAACTAACTCTCGAAATAAGACAAAAATCAAGGAATTTGAAAAATGGAAAGTCATAATTATACAAGTGAAAATTAAATTCACATATGAGGTAATAAATCAATCAAGGGGATGTAGTCCGTGATGAGCAGGAACATGAGTCGCATTCTTTCAGAAACTTGGTCAGTATGATTCAGGAGTTAACATACTAAAAGTCCTGACATCTGGGAGGTGAGCCGAAGTGGGAGGGTTACGAAGTTCTCGCTTTTTTAAGATTTACGCTTATATCTCAGAAAAGTAAGTTTTAAGAAAAATAATTTATGGTTATATTAAAGACCTACAATATTTTATACCTTTTTTTATTTCCGAAACGTTTTCGAGCTAAATGCGCGCATCGCAAAGAAAATAATAAAAAAAGTTTTTATCTTAAATTTTTCCTTAAAGATTTAATCTGAACAAAAATATAAAAAATATACACATACAATTTTTCAATTTTTTGAAATAAGTTGATTTATGCCTTATGCATTTAATAACCAGATTTCTAAAATTATTTTTTAAGGAAATTTAATGCGCTTATACCACCTTCTAACAGTTTTTTTTGGTTTAGATTATATCTTTTAGGAAACATTTGAGGTAAAAACTTTTTTTTTATATTTTCATGTAGCTCGGAAACGGTTCGGAAATTAAATGAAGAGAGATATAAGCATAAATCTCCTCCCACTCCGGCTCGCACCTCCCAGATGTCAGGACTTTTAGTATATTAACTCCTGAATCATACTGACCAAGTTTCTGAATGGAATGACTCATGTTCCCGCTCACGAAATCTACAACCCTTTGATTGATTATTACCTCATAATAATTATGTGAATTTAATTTTCACTTGTAAAATTATGACTTTCCATTTATCAAATTAATTGGTTTTTGTCTTATGCATTCAACAATCCAATTATCAAGAGTTAGCTTCTTTAAGGAAATTCAAAAATCTATAACTTCATCTAAGAAATGCTTTTTGTCAGATTAACAGTTTAGATCATCGGAATGGCGGAATGTTTGATGAAAAATTTGGAAAAAAGCACATATTTTTATAATTTGTCCACTTTGCAACGCGGTCTACAACACAAATTATAGAAAATTTGATGGGCTTTAATTTAGTCTCAAGAAATTTTTTCCTACGGACGCGACGGACCATTTCCGTGGTATAAGGCTAAACCCTAAAAAAAGGAACTCTAATACCCCTCCCTCTCCTCCGGCTCACCACCCAGACATCAGGACTTTCAGTATGTTGACACTTAAGCATCTGGAACAATATTCCAAAGGAATGGATTAGGTCACTGCTCACGCACTCCTTTTCTTAGCTATTCTTTTACTGCAAATCAAAAACTTTTAAAAAAAAAGATTAAAAAAATGTTTCCTCAAAATTTTGTTTTGAGCAAAACATCGCTTAGAATAAGTCATTGTAAACAATAAACACGACAAAAAAACGGTCCATTTTTCAAGATAGAAAATAAGCATATTATGTTCTTAGTTACATAATACACCAACATTCATTTTAAAAAAATCTGATTTGCTAAAATACGTAGGTGTGGCGGCTCTGATGCGATCTTACTCTACTAGGTATCTTTCTGAAGAGCAAACATTTGCGACGAAATAATAAATACATGTAGGGGGAAAGCGGGAGACTTGAACCACTCCCAATATTTTACTCAAATTTAACACGAATCCTGCATGCATTAGTGCATACGATGCACACTGGTAGCAAGCTACCTGTCAACAAAAATAATTTGAAATCGTTAGCGATTTCAAGTCGCTGGATAGAAAAAGGTGATCAGCTCAAAAGTGAAAAAAATACGTTTGTATTTTGTTAAATAATTAATAATATTTGTTTCTCACACGGTAAGTTCAAAATTTTAGTTTTATTTTATTAACTTGGTGTTTGTTTTGAATAAAAGAAGTCCAAAAAAATGTGTGCATTACCGCTAAAAAATTTATTAATTAAATTGTGTTAAAAAGAGCGAACGGGAGACTTGAACTACTTTCTGAAGGAAGACTTGAACAGTGTTTTTTTTATATGGGAAACTATTTATATATATTTTTGTATATGTTATTTTTCATTATATTTTAGATTTTATATCATATTTATCATTATGTTTTATATTTTATGTAATACTTTATACTAAGAAAAAAAAAACATTTTAAGTATTTTTTTAATGAAGTTATATTCTTTTTAAATTTATGAAGATTATTGTTATTAGTGTTTTTTCCTTTCTAATGATTTTGTTATATATCTGTGGCAAAAATTAATAACAGCATAAGTAATTTTTTTCAAACTTTAAACGACAGCCATGATTTGTGTTTTATTTTTTCATTAGCATGTTTTATGAACAATTATGCTATTATTCATTGTAACAGTTAAGGATATCGACATAAAAAAATTAAGTAAAAAAAATAAGATTTTGCCAACTCCATTTTGACATAAGTCAACTTATGCTGTCACAAGTTTATTTTTGAAATAAATGTAGCTTTAAAAATATATTTCTTTAATTTATGTGAGAATAACAGAAAAAAATGTATGTACGATTTAAAAAAAGTGTTTCAAGTCTCCCGCTTCCCCCCTACTTAGTTTATTTAATTTAATTGAACTAAATAAACATTTATTCATTTCTGTTTAGTTACACAGGAAAGCTTTCATTGTCCTATTTTGTTGACGTGATTTTTCTGTAATATAGATTCATTATTTGCTTTTCATCTTCTTCTTAGAATTTATCATCACATTAAGTAGGTACCCCCTTTCACTATCACTGTACAAAATAGAAACATTAAAAAGTAATTATTGCTCCACACACAAAAGGGTAAACGGAACATGTTTATCAAATAAAAATATGATGTGCTGACACAATATTCGCGATTTAATTAGGAAAGTTTGTTCGTAGGATAATCAAATTATTATCGAACAATTTGAAAGTAATAAAAAGATTCTAGTTTCAATTGCGTTGTACTTTTACCCTCGCTTATATTTAGCATATGATATGTGAGGAACGGAAGGAGAGGTACTAATTCTTCTTTAATTGTGTGGAAGGTGCTTATAAAAAAAATTATGGAAGAGAAACATTATCTAGGTATATCTATCTATCTACATATATATATATATATATAACACAAAAAATGGTTCTACCTATGTATGTATGTCCTTTATTGACTTTTAAACAAGCCAACCGAAATGCTTCAAACCGGTTTCATTAGAAAGGTGATAATCCGAATTTATCAATTATTTAGGCACAGGTATATTTTTGAAGTCGATTTGCTACTGTTTCATACAAAGCTGGATCATGGTTAATTTTTGTATGAAAACTGGGATCATTGTGTACATAGGTGAAATAGATACCAAATGAAAGCTGGACACGAGTACGATAACTTTGGAGCCAAGAATTGATAACTGTTTTTTGTAGAACAGATCAATACAAGAATTTTTTACTATGGGTGGGGGGGGTCTATCTCCCTCCGTTTGGGCGGGAGGGCAATTTTATAAAAACAGTTCCAAAAATTTAAAACAAATATTAAAAAATAACGGTAATACTTACAACTAAGTTTTATATTTTTTTTGAAAGTCAATACTTTTTTCTATTAGGTGTTTTTTAAATCATGTGGTTTTTGAGAAAATGGAAGATTACTAAAACTACTTATTTATTGGATATTTGTTTTATAAACAGTGAGGTATGTAAGGGGGGCATGTTGCCCCCCTGCAACCCCCCTGCTTGGACACACTATAGGATTTGGGGTGGGTGCGAGGTTGGGTGTATGCAAAGTTTCTGTTGCATTTAAAGATGCCCAAGCATCATTACAAAAACGAACCTACGTACAACATTCACCGTATACCAAAAAAAAAAAAGAAAACTCTTATAAGAAAGTAGTTTTAGTAATTTTCCATTTTCTCAAAAACCAGAAAACATAAAATCATTTTGTTTTCAGTTTATGATTTAAAATTAATATGAGCAACGAATTTTATAAAAAAAAAGTAGTATTTTATTTTACAGCTTTGAAAAATCGCACTTCAAAGTTTTTTTTTACCTTTTTTTCGCAATTTTTGAGTTTAAAGTACGTTTTTTCAAAGACTATGCATAGGTTTCACTTGATTTAAAAAACACCTAATAGAAAAAAGTATTGGCTTTAAAAAAAGATATAAAACTTAGTTGTAAGTATTACCGTTATTTTTTAATACTTGTTTTAAATGTTTAGCACTGTTTTTATAAAATTGCCCCTCCTGCCCAAACGGAGGGAGACAGACCCCCCCACCCACAGTAAAAAATGCTTGTATTGAACTGCTCTACAAAAAACCGTTATCAATTCTTGGCGCCAAAGTTATCGTACTCTCCCCGAAAGCTGGCATTGAGCTCTATAATAATGTCAAATATTTTTGAAATCGGTGTTGGATATAATATAAGCTTGAAGTTAGAGAACCAAAAGTCTGACAATTCATATTTGTTCTAAACAAATGTTCGTAATTTTCGATGTACATATGTATATCACCCAAAAAGATGATTTCAGTATCAAGTGAAAGATCATAAAAATACCTTTCGGACAATACCAATATCTTTTTCCTACATTCAGCATATTTGGTATTTCATAGTTCTTCGAAGGCTCATATGTAATATTACTAGAAGTATAAATCATGCAATTATTAGAGAAGGGGCTTAAATAGATTTTGAAATGACACCAAAAAGTTATAAATTAATAAATACTGAAGAAGTGTCAAGGGGTTTATTGTAAACATGCTTTCTTCTTTCAAAACCGCTTTTCTTTTGAGGCTTGCTATCAAATTATTTGAAAAATCAATGTTTTATTCACTTTAAATTTGGAGTGAACAAATTTATGGTTGAGAAACTCGCAACAAATTTTGTTGGCTCAAAAAATTATGCGAAACGCCCAAAATATTTTTTTTTAATATATGTACGTAGGCTGTGTGGGGTGTTCTTTTTACGACTGTACCTATCTCAATAGCCTGTAGTGCTTTTCACTTCAAATTTTAAGTGAACAATTTTATGATTCAAAAAGACAAAAAATATTATTAAAAACACGTACATACGAAGCACGTTCCCGTGCGTTGCTACAGAGGGTGTGGTGCGGTGCAGTAAATAGTTCTTTAAAGACTCTGACAGATGAACCGTACCTTTACACTGTAGTCCTTGCATGATTGAGTAACAAATACACAGCCATCCAAAATTTCACATTTCTATAGCAAGTACCCTTGTGTTGCTACGGATTTGTATCCCACTGCAATAGTTATAAAAAGTAACATATGTGTTAATCCAATGTCTCATCCATCTGATTGCCAGATTTTATCCAAATCCGTTCAATGGTTGAGGTTTGGAAGCAAAACAAACACCAAAGTACATATATATTTTTTTTTCATATTTAAGCTCTCACATTCGTTTTCAGTGATAAAAATACCCTTTCTGTTGATCCAGTGTCTTATTCATCACCTTCCTTTCATTCACATCCGTTCTGTGGTTGCGGCGTGAAAGCCGAACAAACATATCCCCAAGTATTAAACACGAACAAAAACCAAACAGCAAACCAATAAATCAAAATCAAGACCATATTTATCGAGAAATCTCTGTTCCACGAAAAATAAATACACTGTTGCTGTATAACAAGCATGTCAAACTCAAAAGCTATCCTGGGCCAAACTAGCAGGAACTAAATTTGTATTAGCCGAGTAAGAATAGCTTTTTTCAAGAAAAAAAATTGAACAAGGCTGAATTTTGATATACTTATTGGTATTGATATGGTTTACAATCTGAGAAGTATACCCAACTTTCCCATGTACGCTAGGTCAGTTATTAGGGGTTATCAAAGATCAAAAAATGGGTTTTTCGGTTATATTCACTTATATTTCAAAAACTCTAGAGATTTAGACAAAAAAAACGTTCTACAAACTTATAGCTTATTAAATTTTACATAAAATTGCAGAAGAAAGGTTATACCATTTAGGCATTTAAAAGTTATAACACTTTAAAGTCTTAAAAAGTTTCCCAAAAGTACGCAGTTATATTTATAAAACGTGCTTATGCCTCGCATGCATTTGTAACTGAGATAATTTTAAATAAAAACATCTATAGATGTTTTTCCAGAAACGTAGCCGTTTAAAATAAGTTATACACTTCAATGTTTCGTTTGCCTACATGACGAAAGGTGCACTTTCTTCCACGCCACCTCGACGGTCAAGCACTAGGTGCGTTATTTTGTATGTGGTATCCCCAGGAGGACTTATCCACGGTGTTTGATAAATCAAGCGTATATGTATATGATGATTTCAATGCGAACCCACTTTTAATTCCAAGCCAAATTTTAACTTGAAAATATACCCTGTAAAAGTGCAGCAGCCGACTACAACAATGTTACAAACATCGTCGATGGAGGATTTTTGCTGCATCGTGTTGTATGAAACCGGGAAAATACATTTGATACGATTTACATTTTTTACATATTTATGTTGGTTTATGAAGCTTGATTGACTATAGTAACTTTATTTTTCTTAGAATGCATGCTTAGCATTTGTGGGATCATAAACAAAAATGAAATTAAAATGTCAACGTTTCCTTCCAACGCTTTAATTATCACGTTCCTACGATTTGAACAATTTAGTATAAGTTGATATTACAAATAATATTAGTCAAAAGTAAAATCCACTTTATACACAAGTTAAAAGCCTAAAAAATAACAAAAATCATTTTAGTCTTTGTCATTTGATGTGTCATATTTTGATTCCATGCCTAACATATTCTCTTATTTTTATCCATTAATATATAATTCTAAAGGACGAATTTAATTTGTCACACTTATGAACATCGCCATTATTAATTCTTCTTATAGTAATTAATTTCAGTGATTAATTCAAACTAACCGTCATATTCCTTGCTAGAATATACATATGCCGGCCGGAATATGCGCAAATATTTTGTCCTGTGTGTTTCTGCAACATTTTTTTTATATTCACTGGACACCGAATTTCTGAATGAAAATGTTGCGCATCATAGAGTGCGTATAATGCGGTGGAGGCACACAAGGTGTTTACATTATGTATGTGTCATTTTTACAGTGTGGCTCGTAATTTGCCTCCCCTTGGATACTCGTGGGATGTGGGTGGTTTCTTTAGGGAGTTTCAAATAGGTGAGGTGCACTTATCAGGAGTATCATCCTTATATAAAGGCAAATTCAGTGGAGCATTTGTCTTCAGTATTAACAGCACTCTACAGGTGTGCACACCGGGAAAACTTACTAATATTCGAAGAACTCATTCCCGTTTTCTTCAGATTTGGATATTTTCAAATTCTGTGATTTTATTTAAAGTGAGTTTTAGTTCAATAAAAAATTTTTGTGATTTTATATTCGAAAAATTGTTCAGTGTCAACAAATATTTCAAACGTGTTAAACCATTTGCATTAACAAATATTTTTTTTAAAAAAAAGGGGTGTCATTTGAATAATTTAAATGTCGATGCTAACGATTTTGAAAGTGCTTTAGATTACATATTCCGTTTTCGTATCAGAGTGAAATTTTAAAAACGGCACGTATACATGTGCAAGTAATAAAAAATACTTATGAGGTGATAAACACACAAGAGTTAAAAATGCATACTTTGTAAATATAAACAAATGTTATAAAGCACCCAACAGATACTTAAAGGTTGCATCGCTTAAGGCAGTTATTTTATAGCCGTATCAATTGACAGGATGTTTTAACTTTGGCAAGATACCATAGTATAAAGAAAAAAGGGTTGTTCGAACTTCTTCTTTGAATACTTAATCATGAAACATTATTTGGAAGGATCATCATTACAAATACACATATACTAACATTTATACAACTGTATTTCCATTTAGAAATAAGTTTCCTTAATGAGAAGGTAATTTGGTCCAAACTTTTCTTGGTAACCACATCCAATTTGGGTGTTTTCGTGTTGTTGATTCAAAACAAACTATCTGATAAATTAACAAGATTTTAATAGTACGAGACTTTTAAGGTTCGGGACAAGATTTGAGTATATCTCGGGGCAACTTTCTTTTTGCAATCTTGAAATATCTATACAAATTTGGGTTCGAAAATAATTTGAAAACAAATTATGTGAAACGAAAGAAGTGATTTATGAGTATATGGTGTAACATTAAAATCTTCTTTGATTAATAAGGTTTTCGACTTGCTCAAAGGCAAGTATTGGTTTCGTTTAAAAAAAAATCGAGGTTATGTAATCAAACCTGACGATAATTGATATAAGTTAAAAAAAAGTAGGTTTCGTAATGCCTTCCGTCGGTCTGTCTGTTCGAATGTGCATATATTCGTATGTGCGGTTTTCTGTTCAACGAGTTACAGTTTAAATGGTTTGACGGATTTTCTAACATTTTAGTTATTCCGAATTTTCTCGTAACTGGTTCTCACGATTTTGATGAAATTTTATGAACTTTATGTTTGCGTGTATTTATATAAATGCCTTTCAGGTTTCTTTCTCTCCTTATTAGTTTACAAAAAAAAAATATTTTAAAGTCAGTAAAAAGTGTGCAAAAATATTTAACGAGTTGAAATAAAAAATCCACAGAATTTATGATAAACAAACGACGATTAAATTCTGTTTGATATTCGCTCGATTTGATCTGAATCTACATATGTTGAATATTATATGGGTGAATATTTCAAAATATTAATATTCTGTAGTCCATCACTTTTAATTAAGAAATATTCATAATTTTTATAACATTTTTGGTTATGAAGCTTTAATAAAAGCTGTCCTACTTCTGACATCTCAAAAAAATATATTTTGTTATAAAATATAACCGTAATTTCAAGTTGAACACCAAAAATGTCACTACCATGGTATGTCCCAAGCCCTACATTTGCCATATCTCCAGAATGTTTCAGCGAAATAAGAAAACGTTCGAATAATCTAGTAACACAGTTTTGTGAGGTAAATATGAATAGCTAATTTCGTGCAGTAAGTTTATTTTTAATACTTTTATTAAGAACTGTCTAAGGGGTGTCCCACATAAAATGATGAATTCTCTAAAAGAAGTAAAAACCTGGAAAAAATCAATTTAAAGATCGAAAAAAATTCACATTTTTCCTTATAAATAACGGTATTTGTTGTTTATATATGAATATTGGTGCTGTAACTACAAAAAACAATCAGAAATGTAATATGTTTTAAGTCGAATAGACGATTACAGGCTTCGTTCATTGATATCATCATTACCATGATAACTGATTTTCTATGAAATATAAGAGAATAAAAGCATCTACAGTATGAACCTTTCCTAGTGCAATATGAACCAAAACCTACCATTATAAAACAAAATTAGTTTATTTTACGAAATGCCTAAAGTATTAATATTTTGAAATATTCACCTATATATGTATGTATTAAAATAATATGTTTTATACGGATGAGGTTCTTTTGGCCAACATTTTTTGGGGGTTTTTGATTTCGCCAAGATTAATTCGGCAAATTTGTATCCATGCAATTTTGCTCATAACTGGCGTAACGGATTAGCACCCCCGTTTTATGAACTTTTCAGATACGTTTATTAAAAAACTGGTCACTTCCGTTCTCTTTTGAAGCTGTTCTCTACACTGTACCTGCTCGAAAAAATATGGAAAAATATATTTTAGAAGGGCAAGGGCTATGCATAACACGAAAATACCAATTATTTGCCATCCATATACCAAATTCTGACAAATAAGAAAATAACTTTTTATCTTCGTATGAGCAATGTGAGTTCCGCTCTTTTTTGACCAAGAATTTTTTATCATGGGTATGGGGAAAATAACTTTGCCGGAAATAATGTACCCTGTTGTGAGAAATATATGGATTCACTTTTTACTTGGCAAGTGTTGGATTTGTGTAAAAAAAAAATCGAGGTTTTAATCAAACCTGACATTACGATGATAGTGAAGCGTATGTGCGTGCGGGTGTGCGTATGTGCGGTTGTCTTTTCACCGAGCTACAGCCTAAACGGTTTGAATTATTTTCTTCAAACTTCGTGTCTAGCACTTTTTTAAGATTCCCTAGAGGAGGAATTCGAATTTTGTTTCAGCTCCGCCAATAACTGGTACCTCCCATATAACAATTTTAGTTTTTCCAAATTTACTCAAAAACCGCTCTAACGATTTTGATGAAAGTTTGTGAACGTTATATTCGAATTGTTGTTAAAATAACTGCATTTCAGGTTTTTGGCGAAAAATTCACATAACGGAGAATTGGTTTTAACTGTTTTTACAAATTTGTCCATAATTTAATGACGGCTTACCCGATTTTATTAAAATTTGGTATTGCACTTATATTAGACATAGTTTGCTACAAGTGCAAGTTTGTGCGACCGAGTCGTGCATTTTGTTTTAGTTGAATTCATGTAAGCTCTTGAAAGCGTAAACGATTCTATGGGACGAATCTTCTTTCGCACTCGTTCACTTGCTAGAGTACTAAAAGATCTTGACATTCACAAATCCGCTGGCCCGGATAGTATCCTCGCTATTGTTCTGAAGAGGTGTTCTTCAACGCTGGCAAAAACACTGCGTAAACTTTTCCATCTGTCCTATTCTACTGGTCTCTTTCCGAGTGAATGGAAAACTGCATTTGTCCAGCCTGTCCCTAAAAAAGGCGAATCCTCCTCCCCCTCTACCTATCGTCCAATTGCACTTACGTCCCTTCTTTCCAAGGTCATGGAAACGCTGATCAATTTTCAGCTTAAGAAATATCTTGAAGAACGGAAGCTTCTTTATGACCGGCAGTATGGCATTCGTTGCAATAGGTCCACTGGTGATCTCATGGTTTATCTCACCGAACAGTGGAATAAATCTTTACATCGTTTTGGAGAAAGTAAGATTATTACACTTGATATTTCAAAGGCTTTTGATAGAGTTTGTCATCAAGCTCTCTTATCGAAAATGCGTTCTTTTGGTATTGATGAATCTCTTCTTTGTGGGGTTAGAAATTACCTTTTGGACCGTTCAATTCAAGTAGTATTGGACGGGTTCAAATCTGATATCCAAAAAATAAACGCTGGTGTGCCCCAGGGCTCCGTTTTGTCTCCGACGCTCTTAATTATTTTTATGAATGATCTTTTGTCTGAAACTTCTAACCCACTACATTGTTTCTCTGATGACAGTACCCTCTGCTTTTCATATTCGTTTTTAGATTCTTATCCTTGTTCTTCGGATGTGGACTACCATAGGCAGCGTATGATAAGCTCATTGAATTCCGATCTTGACAGCATTGTTCAATGGGGATTCAAAAACCGTGTAGAATTTAATGCTTCAAAAACTCAATGCTGTCTACTGTTGCAAAAGCGTAACCCTCCCTCAATGTTACTATCTATGTGCATCACAAACCACTTGTTGTGGAGTGATCACATATTTGACATCGCCAAAAATGCTGCTAAGTGTTTAGGTTTTCTCCGACGATGCAAGAATTTTTTTAGCCCTTCTGATCTGGATACAATTTACAAATCTTTTATTCGTCCTAAACTTCAGTATAACTCTCATATTTGGGCTGGTGCCCCAACTTGAGTCTTCTGGATAGAATTGAAAAAAGAGCTCTAAAAATGATAGGAGATCGTTCTCTCACCGAGACATTTGCTTCTCTTGAACACCGCCACAAGGTCTCATGCCTGTCATTGTTTTATCGTTATTTTTATAAACAATGCTCTAGTGAAATAGCCAGTTGCATTCCTCCCCTTAAACAATTCAGCCGTAATACCCGTACTGCTAGGAACGCCCATCAGTTTACCCTTGAGCCCAATTTCGGACGAACTTTTAAGTTCAGAGATTCTTTCATTAGTCGCACTACGCGAATGTGGAATGCTTTAACAGACACAGTATTTCCCACTCATTACAATGTGCAGACATTCAAAACTGCACTGTGTTTAATCATTATAAAGGTATTCATAACCCCTTTAGCGCACTAAATATATATATATAAAAAAAAAAATTGCCACACAAGTTGAAAAATAGCCTTTTTTATCATGCCGGAAAATGTTTGCCAGAGCAACTCGAAAAATTCGATAAGTTTCTTGTTTTAAGTGTTTTTAGATTGTTTTAAGAGTTGTTCTGGCAACCCTTTTCCATCATGATAATGTTATGGCAATTATTTTAAACGTTTCAAACTACATTTTAGTGAAACAAATTTCCGGCCAAAATTATTTACAATAGTTGGGTCATATTTTCTGCAGGGCTGTATCTTTGCAGGGTTGTATCTTTGGTTTCCGGCCATTTCCGGTAGCCATAATTCTTATTAATTAATGAGTGACGCTGAAGCAATAACTGGACAAAAATTCTGGCGCGCGAAAATAACGTCCCAAAATCGGTCGCTAGCTCTCCTACTAATAGGTAAACATATACGGTCGCCACCCGGTCTACTAGGGGAACATAAATTTTATGTTTTCGAAAAGTAGTCATGCTCATAGTTCGAGTTTAAACTCTATTTTTGCTTGTCATATGCTTTCAATGTATAGCTTCAAATTAAAAATTATTGACTGTGAAATTGTCAGTAGAATGAAAGTATGAACAAAGTTCTAAAAAGTTACATTTTGATTGATAATTAAGGGTTCTATTGAAAAGTACAATTTATCTGAATTTTTTTTAAATACTTACAAGGCAACAGAAACATATTTGACCGCGATATACCTTGCAAATAACGCGTATATGTTCATGAATTGATTGGTCGACAAAACCAGGTGTTTTATTTTCTACCAATACTTGCTCTATTGAGCAAGTAAAAATTAAAAAGGGCCCCGAATTGTTTTTCAAAATAATACAAAAATAAACCATAAAGTTAATGTCCGCGGACCTAATTTCATTGGGACGTTATTTCATAATGAAATTAGGCCCCAAAAGTAAAATAACACCCCGAAATTTGAGAAATTTCGTTGTTGTTGCTTTTGTGGGTTTGGGTCCTTATGGTAAATATTATCAAGTCATCAAAAAATACATTTTCTTATCTGCTCTAAGGGTATATCCTGCATTAATATTAGCAAAATCACTGGCATATTTTGTGATGCTGTTTAATTAAAAACTTTCCTTCGGAACTGCAGGGACGCAAAAAAATCAATTAAATTCAAATATTCATTTAAATTGATAATGATGCTTTCTCCTAAAAACACAGTTAAATAATACAGTATCGTGGAAATATTAAATATTGGACCTAAGTGAAAAGAGAAACAAATTTCAAGTTAAAAACTCTACATAGTTCTTTCAACCAGTTACCTATAGTCTAATCAGCTCATTTTAAAATGGGAAACTTTCTTTTATTTCCTTGAAATTGTTAAGAACTTTTTTTTTTTAAATGTTAAAGCTTTAATCTTTGCTAATTAATGATGGCTGTCACATTATAAACCCTAAGTGTTTTTTGTTTCGCATGTATGTACCTACATTTTGTACAACTCTTCAATTAAGAATTGAGTCAACCATAAATCTTTTGGAGGTGAGTTTTTTTTTTAATTATGTAAACCGAAAAACTTAATCTAATCTTCTCAGAATTTTAAAGTTAAATGAGTAAACAATAAGCAAAAAGAAAATTGTTTTGTTTAAATTGCAACTTTCAACCCATAACATACAACAAATCCGTTAAAAGTAAAGTGTGAATATAAAATGAGTTCATTAAAAAAATATTCTGCCAAAGTAATTTATATAAGTTTGATAAGGACAGTATAATATGAAAACTGCTCAAGAGTCAAAGATCAAGAAAGAAGTACACTTGGGTCAAACAGGTCGTTAAATTGTATATTAATTATGTTATGAAGTAAACATTTTATGTGGCAAAATGTTAAAAGATTTATGGATTTAGGTAGGTATCAAGGAATGTAAATTTAAAGAAAATTTAACTTGAGAAGTAACGGTGTATAACTTTCAAAATTGCGATAATATATGTTTGAACTTTCGTGAAACCACGTGATTCAATCGACACGCTTTCCTACCAATAAGTAATTTTATGTACGCGACAGACAATCTTTGGGTCGATTTATAGCGAATGCGTTATTTCGCACCTACACGTGCATAATATATCGTTATTAAAAATTAACTCAATGCGTGAAAATGAAAATTTACTTTAACATAATGAATTTTCTTTACAAGTGTTTTAACATTTTATATTTCATTCTTCAGTAATGAGAAACAAAAACTTTGTTTGGTAAAACTTTTCAAAAGAGCTTCGGATAAAGACAGCATTCTTACTTTTGTAATATTATACTCGTGGCGTTTGAAATGTGTGAACTTATATCCTTAAAATAGAGACGCAATCTTTCTCGTGATCCACCTGTTTTCACTTCATACCCAAGCAAACAACCTATACATGAACATTAAACCATATAAAACTCAATTTACTAATTTCTTGTAATTTGATTTGATTGTGGTGTAAATGTTCCTTTAACTAGCTGTGACAGTTAAAAGAAATATTTTAAAGTCAGTGAATAATGAAATATTTAGACAGCTTTACCTTAACGTTTTCTATGATAATTGTCAACGAGTGCACTTAGGAGTATGCTGTTTTTATCCTTCATAAGGAGAGATAAAAACTTCGTGGAAAATATTATTTTAGTCTGCATCTTTAAGATACTATGATTTTTAGTTTAGTTATACAAATTTGTTTGGTGCACTTATGTTGGAAACGAGGTTGTCCCCTCTATTCGGAAAATCGTTAAAGCTTCAAGTAGAATATGTGCTAAAAGTGATGAAAATGACGGACCTGAGACTTCAAAAAAAAACTTCAATGAGAGCTATAAGAACTTAAAGTGATTTCTATGGTGAATGGCTGGAACTCGCTCAATGATGTGTAATGATCTAGATTTGGAACAACTAAAATCCTTGAAAACGTTTTTATAAAGCTTATCGAAAACGTCGATTTGAAATTCCGGGAGTCTTTTCTTAGATGCAGCAAATTTGGTGCACTGAGCAATATATAGTTCTCTCAATCGTAATCTGCGTGAATATAATTATTTTAAAGACGAATATAGTGTGAAACAGATTTCCATGATGGTGGCTTCGAGTGGAACTCCTTAGTCTAAACTACATTCCTCACAGAAATGGCATACCAATTGTATGTAGCAGGTCCATGTGCAATATGCGGGAAAGAGTAGATGTTATCCACTTCTAATGACGGTGTCCAATCTTGCGGGAAACCAAAAGATATTTCTTTGGGTTTGATTTCATTACAGAGTGGATCATGATTAAGACATGCTTAACCAGTGTGTGTAGGAGATCTTTGTAACTACTGCAGAATAGATGGAATAATTAATGAAACATTTAATAACCTTTTTAAAATTCAAATACTTTTTGTTTTGTTTAATTTTTTTTTTGTAAAATAATGGGATTATTACAACGTTATTCAATCGGCAGAAGGCAATTCAATGCTTATTTTTAATTGAGAAAATTTTGTTAATAAATAAAAATAAAAATCAATACTAAACTAAACTAAAGTACAACTATTTGTTTGGTTGGTTTTGAGTGAAATAAAAAGTAAAAGCATTTGTGTGATTAAAAATAAAATCTTAAATGAAGACACCTTCTCCTAACATCTATAAATCATACGAATGTCTGATTGTTTTAACAATATCGTAAGCTTTTCATTTCATTAAGCAATAATTTTATTGCTAAAAGGCAATTTTGTTTACATTTGTGGGAGATTACGTTTTTCACACAATTTTTTTTTGTCGTTCTGACCTTTTAACTCCTAGAAATATGTCAGGAAAAAGTAGAATGTGCATTTTAATTAAATTCTTTGTTATGCTGTATCTAAATGTTTTTGCATGTGTATTCGTTCTCTTTTCATTAAAAACCCCATTTAATACAAAATATTTGTATGAAATAGTTATTATCTAATTTAATTATTAAGTATTGCTACATATCTGAAATCTAATTGCAAAGAGTGTTTCTTTTCCGACCTTTCCACTTGTTAGACTGAAACCATCAATCAATTCTTAAAATATGTGAGACTCAATTTTAATTATATTACATTTTTTTCTAAGCTCACATAACATGTAATTATTGTTGGTTCACATGAAATTCATTTACAAATTGTAACAGAAAGTAGCAAATACATAACTACATATATCAGCAACCATTAAAACAAAATAAAAACTATTTGAAGGCAATATAAGATATGAGTTCACTATGGCGTATGAGTATTATTTCTGAAAAATGTTCGTATGAATTTTAGAATTTTTAAGGGAATATTAAAAAACTAATTCAATTAGTAGAAAATATATGAATAATAAATCTTTGTATACAAGGACGTCCGGAAAACATTGGATAATCCTGAAACGGCGTATATAGTCCACATTATGGCTGCTCTCAAACCGGAATTAAAAATGGGTTATCTCAAAGCTCAAAGGGTGTGCATTTTACGTATTTTGAATACCACGAATACAAATGGATGAATTTCGTCGATTTTGGAGCAGTTTTCTACATTACTGGTACTAAAACATAATTGGTAGAAAATTTTAATAGCTCTTAACATTTTTTTTATTAAAAACAATTCGAAATTTGAAACCAAAATGAAAAAGTTTAAGCATATCTCTGGTATAAAAATAAGAGGCATGGCTATATGTGTTACACTAAATTGCTCTTGTGTCGAGTTACCTTAGAGTTTAACAGAAAAATAAACAAAAATTAAATAAAAATACAAAAACAAAAATAACTTTGAAAATTAATTTCTTATACAACCAAGAGTTTTCCCACAAAATCGTGGTACGCTATTAATTTTGATATATTGCAATATATTAAAACAAAAATGTTCACCAGAATCGTACCTACATACTTCCAGTTAAGAAAGAAACGGTATTTTAAAAATAACTTTAAAAAAAATTCAAAATAAAATAAAATAAAATAAATTAAATAATTAATTTTTCTTAAGTTAGTTACAAATTAGTACGCCATTATCATTCAACTATCTAGGTTTTTTTTAGATATTTGGTCGAGATCCATTGAGTCGCTAACGAAAAAAACAAAAAATTTAAATTTGTCCTCTAGGAAATTACCAAAAAGTGTTTTACTGCCCTTTCGCTGAGAAAGGGCGGTATACACGATATTTGATGGAAATCTGTAGAAGAGTTTATGCTGTAACTTGGTGAATAGACAACCGCACATATACGCTCATACGCGCATCCAAACAGACGGATGGCATGATGAAAAATACTTCTTTGGACTTCTCTATCCTATCTTAAAGTCATATTTGAATACATTTTTTTTTATACGAAACCAATACGTGAACAAGTTAAAAATGCACGCTTTTAATTCCGGTTCCCGAGGAACCATAAAATGAGCTATAGCCTATAAAAAAATTATAGTGTCGCTTATTTGAACGCATATAGTTCAGTTACTTCAACCATGTAAATAAACACTACGCAGACAAAAATTGAAAATTCCGATAATGAAAATAATAAGATAAGAAAGCTGGTATAACATAATCATTCATACCTTTTAAAGAGGCAGGCGGCGCAGGGCCAGAAGTCCACGGGCCAAAAGTCCATAATGGACTTCTGACCCACTAGGGTGGGTCAGAAGTCCACAAATACATTATGGACTTATGACCCACCATGGTGGGTCTAAAGTACACACGAAATTCCTGTGAACTTTTGGCCCATCGATTATGGACTTTTGACCCACTGACTTTTGCCGAAGTCAAAGAAATTTTTTTGAAGGAAAATGTTCGTCACCGTTATGGAATGTCTCGTTACAATTGTAATAACACATTTTACAAAGGCACGGTTCTGGAAACAGACTTTTGCTACTCCATTTTCATGGCAACGAAAATGTGTGAGGAAATTCAACTCTTGTCTGAATCTGAGAGGAACTATTTTATTGATGGCACCTTCAGCGTTCTTCCATCAGGCGAATGGAAGCAATTAGTGATTATTTGTGTAGCACATTCTGAGCACGTAAGTACCTACTTAGTATTTGTTGTTTAGGATTACTTTTCCAAATTACAATGAGGTATTTTGAATTTGATTTTTTAATTGATTAGTGTAGTAATCAATTAATATAATCAATTAAAAAATCGCGCGATTTTTTAATTGATTATATTAATTGATTACTACACTAATCAATTAAAAAAATCAAATTCAAAATACCTCATTGCAATTTGGAAAAGTAATTCTAAACAACAAATACTAAGTAGGTACTTACGTGCTCTGAATGTGCTACACAAATAATCACTAATTGCTTCCATTCGCCTGATGGAAGAACGCTGAAGGTACCGCGATTTTTTAATTGATTATATTAATTGATTACTACACTAATCAATTAAAAAATCAAATTCAAAATACCTCATTGTAATTTGGAAAAGTAATCCTAAACAACAAATACTAAGTAGGTACTTACGTGCTCAGAATGTGCTACACAAATAATCACTAATTGCTTCCATTCGCCTGATGGAAGAACGCTGAAGGTACCATATAATTTATGTTAATTAATTTTGTTATTTTCTTTAAAAATAAATAGGTATCTATGATTTCATAATTGTTTTAGTTTTATTGTGGACTTGTGACCCACTTCTCCTTAAAAGTTATGAACTTGTGGCCCACTTTCTTGTGCACTTCTGACCCACCTGGGTGAGTCATAAGTCCATAATGTATTTGTGGACTTCTGGCCCACCCTAGTGGGTCAGAAGTCCATTATGGACTTTTGGCCCGTGGACTTCTGGCCCTGCGCCGAGGCAGGCTTGGAGGATATCCTCATTTGTGAATACGAAAAGAAGGAAATGCTTATTTTTCAATTTCGTGAGGATATCCTTTGTTTTTATCATATGGCCCGCCTAGAAAATTTGTAAACAAAAAAAAGACAACGCGAAAACGACATTTCAAAACTGCTTTATGTTTATAGCACTCATAGGAAAAAATAAATATACTTTTCTTGACCTAAACAATAATCTACTACATTAAACCAAAAAAAATAATTTGACATTCATTTACTTCCTTTTTATTTTTTTAGCGCATGGTAAAATAATAACAAATTATCCATCTCAATCTTAATGAAACCAAAATTTCTTTCTTAAGTAAAAAGAAAAACATTATGAATGGCGCTACGCGTAGTCATGGGCAAATTACATTATTTTCCTGTCTAACGCTTAATTGTTTGGTATTTCATAATAATTTATCTCGAAGATACATATAGAGAGACATTTTTATGGTCGATAAAGTCTCAAAGTTCAATAAATAAATCGTATTAAAAATCACGACAAGAAAACGTATAGAAATGTGATAATGGTACACCGATTGAAATTTATTTATTTAAACATCAACACTTAATTAGTAATTTTGTCCCCACGAAACTGTTATTGGAAACAAATTAAGGAGATGTCACCACAAATAAGGATAACTGAGTTTTCAACGCATCGATTCAAGAGGAGAAAAAAAGTTTTATACTTTTACGCTAATGTGATGCAAGCGAAGACTAACTTTGAAATGCAAAGTATTGCATACCGTAAATGCAACGTTAACATACAATTAAGTGAAGTTTTAAATTCAAATCAAACTACATCGGTAAAATGGTTGGGTAGTATTTTTTTACGTGGAAATATATTTCTATTAAAGTTTGCACCTGTATGTTGATAGCTGTGGTCTTTTAGGAAGTTAAGTCCCAAGCGTGAAATTTGCTGAATGGCTAGGGGCTTATTTGGGACACTCCTTTGTCTGTTTAAGTAATTAATAATACATTAATTTATATCTTGAATCATATCGTGTTTTCGTTAGAGATGTGTTTTATTGAGTTTTTGTTTGTTTATATGACTTTTAACTTATGAATATTTTTCATAATTATTAATCAATGAATTTATTCCTGTTTTGGATGTATGTATACATTCTTAAGTTCAACCAGGAAATTTGCCAGAGCTTATTTTGTTTTATTTAGAATTGATGATGTTGTTTTCAATTGCTCCAGGCGAGTAATAACATACTATACAGAGGCGTAGTGAACATTATTCTAATGTAAGAATTGACTACTTACTAACCAGGATAAAAGTCATAATGTGAATATCGTTCTAATCTTTATTTAAAAACAAATCTACAAATTATATTCGACTTTATATTTTATACTGAGTCTGTATTTTAACTCTTAATTTAAATTCATGAGCTGCATGGTCTTTTAATTAAAATAAAACTCTTATTTCAATGTGGATTTTGATGTTACATGCACTTTCGGTGACAAACACAAAACTGCACTGGTATATACTCGTAGTTAATTAGCTAAATGAAGCTACATGTAGAGAAGAGCCATCTACTGACAAAAATATTCTTTTTAAAAGTCAACATCACTCAACACGCATTGAGTTAAATATACAAAAAAAAAACTTACTACACTTCAGTGAAAACAACCTCATGTTGGACATATTACAACTTTTCTGTGGCCACAACGATGATTCGACCTCTTTCAACTATACATATTGTATAGTGTTCATTTTTTCCTGTCTGTCGAATCAATTTTCAGGCAACATGATATTGTTAAGTGCTTTTTATATAGGCATTCTGGATTTTAAATGGAGGTTGAACAAAATGTTGTTGTTATTTATAAACTATAATAATCATGAGGAAAATATAACATCAAACAAAAAAAATAATACAGGGGTTAAAACATTTATTTCTGTGTGACACCGATAATTATTAACTAATATAATTTAGTACTGCTTTAAATTTTCAAAAAACAAAAGCACACATTATATTTTGATAGATAATTATTAATAACGATCACGGATGACTCCAGTAGGTATCTATGTATCATATTTAAATTATTTTAACAGAAAATAAAAAAAAAAACTTAAAAACACCATACAATTTAATGGTGTTTTTTATTTTTTTTTTTATTTTTGTTAAAACAATTTTAATTTTATTTTGATGTTTGATCTGACACATTGATAGAATTTTCGTTAGCGGTACATAATATATGTATTGTACATATGTACATCGATTGGAACAATCGATTTGATATAAGAACTTCGTTTGGTGTCATGTCATGTCAAGACGAAGAAGACCTGTGGATTGAATAGCACTTGCGATTTGATCCCAATAACTGAGTTTTATTTAAAAAATAAAAAGTTCTATCGTTGTTCCAAAATCAACACCCTTTACCTAATCTTTATATGGTATAAATGCCTAAATCCACTATCGTTATTTATCTTTGCAGATTAAAATGGTTTCTCGAAATTTATTAAACATGGCTCTAGGTTTGGTTGTGACAATTTGCATGATGACACTTACACATTCTTCTGATACATCATCATTGGAATCATTTGAAAATAATGACATCAAATCTGATGGTAAATTTATTTGAAATCTATTCGCTATGTGCACATTGCTCCTCTAGTATAGACACAATTACAGTTGGCGCTATCAGTGGTCAAAAATAAAATTTGTTGTGAAAAAATTTCCATACAAACACATAGTAACTAACGGTATCTAGTAAATTATAGAAGAATTTGTTGTGATTTTTTTTGACATTTTTGTGTTTACTGACTTAGAAAATCTAGTTTCTCCGTCTCTTTGCACAAAGCGAATAGATAATAACCTTTGACTTGTTTTATAAATTGTTTTACTTGTTTTGTAAGATGGTATGTATGACTTTCAAAAAAACCTTAAGTTTATATTTTTTTTTTTATTTTATCAAGGTTTAAGTGCAGATAAACGACCTTCATTTTTCGTAGGAAGTCGATACGGAAGATCACCACAATACTACGAATCAAAAACAAGGCGATTTAGCATTGCTCCCAGGAGTGATCGGTTCTTTTTGGGTTCAAGATATGGAAAGAGGGCAGATGAACTAGCCCAACCTGCTTATGAACAGACATCTTTAAACAAATCCAGTGGCCCATTCATGATGTCATGCATTTACACTGGAATTAAGAATTTTTACCGATGTAGTAATGCGTAAGTATACGGATTTGCATATTGAATGTCATAGGAAATTAATTTTTGTTTCATATTGTTTGAGAAAATTTTTTATAAGTTTGAATCCAAGTCAGGTACATAAGGAAAACTTAGTGAAGGAAATTTAAATACAAGTATAAAAAAACAGATGGCAACTCTATCCGTTGTTTTATTTTATTTTGTTTTTAAGCAGGTCAGATTGGTTTTGAAAAATAATTAAGATATCAACATAAATTTTTATTAAAAACACTTCCAAAAGTTTGAAGTCAAATCAGTGACGATTCCTGATCCTTTACCTTATAGTCCGAGGGCTAGCGACCGATTTTGTGACATTATTTTGGCGCGCCTGAAATTTTGTCCAGTTATTGCTTCAGGGCCACTAATTAAATAATCATTAATTAATGAATGACAATTATGGCTGTATCAAAGATATACAGCCCTTCAAACTGCAGAAAAAATAACCTGAAAAATGTATTCTGAAACGTTTTAAATAATAATGTATAACAGCCATAACATTATCAAGCTGGATCAAGGGTTGCCAGGACAACTAAAACAAAAAACAGTATAAAAACACCTAAAAACAACCCTTTTCCGGCTTGACAAAGTTATGGCAGCTATACATTATTATTTTACACGTTTCAAACTACATTTTTCTGCACTTTGAAGGGCTGTATCTTTGGTTTCCGATCATTTTCGGTAGCCATAATTGTCATTAATTAATGAGAGGCTCTGAACAAAATTTCAGGCACGCCAAAATGATGCCCCAAAATTGGTCACTAGCTTTCCTACTATTAGGGTTTGCTACGTGCACTTGGGTAGTTTAAAATAAATATGAAGGTTGGTGATAGCAAAATTTCAGAGATTTACTTCAATTGGTAACTAAATAGAAAAGACGCTTGTAGATGCGTTTCATAAGGCTTATTTTTGTTTTGAATAGTAAGATTTTAGGAGAATTGTATGAACAAAATTTTATAACTCTAACTCAATCAGGAGAGAAGTTATTTTAAAAATACATGGAAACCATTGTTAAATAATGTTTGGCTTTTTTAATACATATAGTCAAACAAAGTTATATATAGATCTAAGGGATTAATTATCGCAAATTTTAATGCTAAACGATCTTTCAAATAAGACTTTTTGTGTGAAATTGATTTAAAAATATGTAAGTAGTTTCGTTTTTTAAACCATTGTAATTAAATTTTTTAAACTACTGTAATTAATCTTCATAATTATATTAACAACATATTACGTACAAAATCTAGCTAACTGAGAGGAATCGTCATCACTGTGACAAATATACGAGGGCAGTTTGTTTGTTTTCTTTATTATTTGGGATTTACATGTACATACATCAATATTTCCATTAGAATTGTCTTTGAATTCTGAATTTAAATCTTTCAAAAGCTATAAGCAATATTTTCACATCAGCGATAGTCCACGGTTTGCCATACATAACATTCTATGACCCAGAGAGTAGAATGTACCAACGTGAACGGTGTGATTGTTCTAGAGTCAAATGAGAATTAACTATAGTGTTATATCTTGATATATGTATTCATTATAATTTTTTTTAATTCTTAAATTTAAAAGTTATTTAACTTTTTTACAGAAATGAAATCAACGATGTAATAAATCAACTTGCCTCTGAAGAAAATCAATTCAACAACTAAACCCAAACTAAAGCTATATAAAATTAAAAACTATACCTATTATTGCGTATGTTGTAAACGTAACAAAATTAAATTTTACATGGCTGGGTAAATTTTAATTTTGACTACTTTGCATTTGTTATATATATATGTATTATATTATATTTATCATTAATACTTTGTAAATAAAAATTATTTCAGAAATTTCCAAAAATTAAAATTTCATTCTTAATAATATTACCTATAATCTGTTATAGTAAATAATACTTGATAATAAATTCATTATTTATAATTAATTTATGCTATATGAACTTAATTATATTTTAAATAAATAATTTTAAACTAAAAGTAAATCGTGTCTTGCTTTTTCTAAAGTTTCTTCGACAATTTTTTTATTTCCTTCAGAAAGATGTTTAAAATTAGTTTGTTCTCAAGAAAGAAACTATTTGTTTTTCTATATTCATGTATATATTCACAAACATTAAGAGTGCACTTTAGCCTGATAATTCAATATGACACACACAACATTATACTATGCTGACATTTTGCCATTTTCTTTTATGTCTGTCGATTTTGGTTGGATGTTACAATAACGACAAAGGTAATCAAATCGAATGTTGCTTTCAAGCCCTCCGTAAATACGGAGAAGGTAAGACATAAAGAATCAACCTAACTGATACTGATAGTATAGAGACTATAAAAAAAACTTGAATTAGAATTTTTTCAAAGAACATGTCACTAGAGGAGCATTATCTAAATGTATACACAAGCGGTAGCTATACAAACAACCACTATCGAAGCATAATTGGAAGATTCAGTGGAAGCAAAGTTGCAAATTGAATTAGAATTCCTTTATGAAATATATGGCATTAGAATGAAGGGATCTTTTTATAAGGTAGGTATGCAAAAGCTTAACTTAAAGTGAATCAAAGTGGGAATAAGTGAATGAAACTTTCAGAAGCAAAATTAACTTTTTCGTTGTTAAGAGCGTATTAAGGATTTAGGAAATATAATTTAATGAAAATATACAATGAGACGATTAAATTTATCATTTTCAATTGTTTTGAGACATTTTTTACAATTATTTAAATGCAAACCTACAAAAATCTAACTAAAATAGAAAAAAGTTATGAATTATGAGATGAGCAATTAAAAATGGCAAACCCCATACAAATTGATCATTTTCATTTACTCAACTCCTAGAAGTATGCCTTCTTTTTATACAATGATACAGAATCAAACATTTTGCAAGTACCCCAACTCGGACCCACCGCAACTCCTGTAGTGATCCCAGGCAGGAGGGTTGTACATAGGGGGCAGCAATCCACTCCAAGTCCAAACCTATCTCACTGCGTCCCCGTAAATTATGTATAGGTATTGACCTATACATATTATATACATAGTATAAACTTGATTTTGCTATATATTATTATTAATTTTAACAATTCAATAATATTCACAAAACGCTAACTCGACCGAATGCCCGTCACCATTGATTTGATATGGAATGAATTATATCGTTCAACCACCAATTTCACTCAGTCGAGCTGCTTATGCAGTCCTACCCCTATTCTTCCTATACTAACAGAGTGATCGGGATTTCATCACTCTCTATCTCTACAGTAGACTAATCGTATTAGATAGGTAAAACTTATTATAATATGTTACGGCAAAAACTTATATGTATATAATATACATTGTTTACATCGGTCATAATATGGCTAAAGTCATATTGAAAACACGCACAGTATTCCTTATGCCCTTACAATTCAAGTAATTACTTAATAAAGGCCAAAAGATCAAGTATTGAATCAAAAACAATCTTTTAATTGGCACTAGTTTCTAGGAGGTTACAAATCTACAGTCGTAACCTCATATATGGTAACATTAGGTTAACAATAGGTACCTTTTCCTTATTTTTGTAAGGGTTATAAAAATAATTTAATTGCTTGATTGTAACTTTGGTAAAAAACTTATGCACCAAAAAATATTTGTTTCCTCGTGCGGGCTTACATATGTAGTTTAAAGATAAAGACAAACCTTTCTAATTGTATTAAACTTATAAAATAAAAAATCTGTGAACTTGTGGAAACCATTGACGTATTACATATGGACCGCCAGTAGCCAACTTCACGCGTGTTCCAACATAACTAGGGGCGGCATCAACTACTAGCAGGGAATCTGCGTAGCAGTGATATGATTTTTTTAATTAATTATATACTATTGAAATATTTTGGTGGAAATTGTAATCAAACTTCTTTTATTTTACAAAACAAATCCACTCCCTATGGCATGAGTTACTTACAGATGAATATACTATCATTTTCATTTAAATTTTAATGGCGAAATTAGTACACGTATTTAACACTAAAAGATGATTGCTTTTTAGGCTGTTTTTAGCTGGAACAACTTTTTTTGGCTGGTTGTATGAAAATTTTAACCGACTGGCGGTCCATATCTAGTACGTCAATGGTGGACACATATGACATGAGTAAGGGAAAAGATGGAACAGTGAGACACCTTTTTCAACAGTGATATGATCCGAACTCCTTCGTGTTTATAAAATGATTTTTTCCTGGTTTATTAAGACACACTTCTCCTGCATTTTGCCATTTAAAGTTTACTACAAAATAAAAAACAACTTACCCATAAGTTTTCGAGTCCAATCCGGAGGGTGTACGCAGCATTGGAAGACCCTCAATAGATGGCGCACATAAGTGGAAAACGACCTCAGCCAACTTGCGGTGCGAAATTGGAAGCGGGTAGCTATATGAACAGAGCTGACTAGAGAGACTTGGGTTGAGGCCGAAGTTTCTCCTGTACTGTGAGTGCCATATCTAAAGTAAAGTAAGTTAAATAAAATGCACCACTAGTTTATATTACATACCATACCAAATTTAAATGAAATCGGGTAAGCCGTATCAAATTTGCTAAAACCGTTAACACCAAATCTCCATTATGTCCGTTATGTATTTTTTAGCCAAAACCCTGAAATGCAGTCCTATAAAAACTACTAAAAATATCACTTACACCAAGTTTTATCAAAATCGTTAGAGCGGTTTTTAAGAAAATTTGTAAAAACTAAAACCGTTATATGAGAGGTACCCGTTGTAGCCGGGCTAAAACAAAAATTCAAATTTGTCCTCTAGGGAATCACCGAAAAGTATTTAACACGAAGTTTGAAGAAATTCCGTCGAACCGTTTAGGCTGTAGCTCGGTGAACATACAACCGAATATCCGCACATACGCACATCTGCACAGACAGACCGACGGACGGCATGACAAAACCTAATTTTTTGGGCTTCTCTATGATCGAATAATGTTAGGTTTGAATAAAATCTCAATTTTTTTTACACGAAACCAATACAACACTTTCCCCATTGAGCAAATAAAAAAATTATGCTAAAGGCATCATAAGGCTCACACGTCCTTCAGCTCTTGAATTCTTGTTGGCTTATTTATTAGCGTATACAGTTTCTCATTTAAAAAAGTTTTTAAATCACTATTATCTTAGTTAATTGACACCACTTTTTCGGGAGAGAAGACGAACTTATTACAAAGTATTGTGTTTCTTGATTTGTTGTTATCAGTGAGGTTTCTCATCGGATTTTTACTTGCAATCAAACATGATACTATAGGATGCTGGATGATGGTATGTAGTGTTTGTAGACCATTCCTTAGAAGAGAAATTTAATTTTTTTTTTAGTTAAAAAACTAACGGTACATGCCATAAATATAGCGGTTACAGAAAAATTTTACTTTCTCTAAAATGGCTCCAACGATTTTATTCAATAAAATATTTGAGATGGTGATTGTCTAATTGTTTTAAGTTAAGTTGCAAAAAAAAAATGTTTGACAGGGTTATTGACTTAAAAAATTTGACTAAAAAAAATTATTTTGTGTACCGACATTAAATTTAAACTATTCATTACTTACAATTGGCGTAGGTACTTTAAATTTGTAAAAAAAAACTTTTTTTTATAAAAAAAACCGCTCTTACGATTTTTTTTAACTTATATATTAAAATGTAGGTACAAAAAAATTGTCTGAAATTCCTGCATACTTTAATTTTGTCTTAAATGCTTTTTAAAAAGCACTTTTAATAAAAATTCACGTCATTATTTTTGTATTTCTCACTTATAAATGTAGGATGTATAAAAAATTACTGAATTTTTTTTTACTAAATTTTATTTTATTTTTTATACAACTTAATACCAGAGCAAGTTCGTGCGACCCAGTCGTGCATTTTATTTTTTTAGGAAAAGCTTATGAATGGTATCTGTTATAGTACGACTGCACTGATTTTATTGAAATTTAAGATTCTAAAAGTTCTGCTAATTTTGGTTAATGTTGCAAACAACAATTTTAAATAAAAGTATTTTTTTTTCAAAAAAGTTATTTAATTTTTTTGGTTTGATACCAGAATACCAAAATCCAGTTTTCAAAAAGTTGGTAAAACGATTTTTATTAATTTAGTTTGATTCTATATACCGACATAACTCATAAATCCATGTTTTTCAATTAAACCTTTGATTTTTGCGACAAAAATCCTACCAGTAAGCAGCGCAACGTTAGTAAATAGAATATTATGCACAATCATAAATGCATCACTCTTACTGTGCTTTTAAAATCCTACAACTTATTACCAAAAACAACACATTACACATCATTTAAAAAATTACCAAAAAGGGCATATCAACTCATAAAAATACTTTAATATCTTACAATTTTATTTTTCAGTTGGGATTATTCCCTCCCTCTTAAAAGATAATAACTCCTGGTTTTCGAAAATAACCTGATGAGAGTGTTTGTTGTAAGTTCAACATCCATTAATATTAGATTAAGTGCTTGATTCAATTAAAATTCTGTTGAAATTTACGAATATGAAAAAAAGTTAACAGCAAAACACAAATAAAATTAGGTTATCGTGTGAAAAGTTATTTATTGCAATGAATATAAATAGGTACATAAAAGGGAGGGTCTTATTAATATCATAATTTGTGTGCAATCAGAACGTAACAACGTGGGGAGAGTAGTTCATCCATAATTTTTTGAAATTCTACTGAAATTTTGATGTTATTCTCAATAGCTTGCTCTTCCATGTAGCACAATCTATCGTAAAGGACAATATTTTCACAAAGTTCCTATTTGAAATTATTGTATGTTTAATCTATAAGCTTTGAAACTTTATAATTGAAGTAAATACCTGCATTGTAGTTTGCAAACATGTTAGTCCTTCAGCAAGTTGTGGACCGTTAGGATACTTTCCTACAATTTCTAAGAAACGGGTGCTATGCTTTGATGTCCAATTCAACTGATCTTTTCCCGTCTTTGATTGCAATGTATAAACACATTTCAACTCATTGAAATCAAGATTTTTTACTGTATTTTTTCCTTTTGCTTTGACAACCATTTCGTCATCGTCTAGAATGGCTTCGGCAACTCCTCGAAAGAACATATCTGCACCATGCTCGTAATGTTCATTTTTGGTGAGTTTTCTCCACCGCGCTGATGTTTGTTGACACGCCAGTCTTAAAAACGGTCTATTGAAGCCACTAAATGATGTCTTTGTTGCAGCTCTTTTCAAAACTTTGCTCAAAGGGAAGTTTTTAAATTGACTTTTGTTTGTTTCACTTTTGGTTTCTAACTTGTGATAACAACATGGCATGATAGCAAGTTTTTGAATATTTTTCATTTTAAAAAATAGTTTCATTGAATTTATAGTCAAATCTGCACAAGAATGAAGACCAATTATAGCCATTCGAACAAATTGTAATTCAGAATAAAGTGCCGTAGCTTCTTCTAAAATAAATGTGTCTGACTCTTCCGTTACAAAATGTTCTTTAAATACAACATTCTTTTTAGAGGCAGGATAATTTGTTGCTTGTCGTTCTCGAGAAGTTTTCACCCTTTCTGCATCACATTCAATTCCAAGGATTTTGCATTTATTTTCTTTGTACAAAAGCTCACTTAGATAACCCAATCCTGAACCAAAATCTATTAGAATATCAATGTTGTCGGAACATATGTTTTTAATGAGAGAAGATAATCTTGATATTTCATGTTGTTTTTTTGAACTCATTTTTTTAAACTTGTAATCAATATTTGGAAATGATTGTTCAACTGCGTTAGGAATAAGCCTATCGATTTCTTTTAAAAATTCATCAAGGTTGGAAAGATTTGTTTTCAATTGACGATCTGGAAAAACATTTAGATCAGCAGTGGTAGTGAAATATTCAGACCATTCAGGAGGAAATTTGTCTAAAACATTATCCCGAATAAAACATGTGTTAGATGTTTTGTAGATCCAACAGAATTTTTCCAAAAAGCATATGCACTTTTCAAAATATTCCTGAGAATTATTAAAACTAGAAGGCAGTGACATTTTATCTGAAAAAAAAATATACAATTTGAATATTATTCAATCAGAGAATGTTTATCCTTAATTATATTTTGTTCGAATAACATTGTCTTTTAATTTTGTAAATTAAAATATATGTATGTAGATGTTTTTTTCAAAGAATGGAAATTTTATATTCTTTTAATGCGATTCAGGTGAAATTCAATAATCAGATAGTCTTTCTGTATGCTTAATATAAACGCTGCAAAAATAAAACCGAAAAAGTACTTTTTTTTCGTAAATAGAAGTTATATTATATAAACATATAACTCCATTTTCGTTTCTCGACAAAATCATTCCGAATGTTGATTTTGGGCTTTGACAATCTTAACAAAAATCATTTTTAAATTTTTTTGATTATTTCCAATATTTAACCGTTTGTTTTCGTTTTCGAGAACGACTTTTTAACCGCTATTTAAGCCACAATTCAGATATGAAATATGTAAGCCATTAAAGTTTTATTAAATATTGGAAACAAAACTTTTAGAAAAAATCGTTTAAGTCATATAAAACTTTTCTTTTTCAAATTTCTCACTTTAATAAGATTTCGTACGATTTCTTCGTATTTGTTTCGATTTATTTTATATTTTCAGGAACAAGTTCATGCAACATGCAACAATGTAACTATTTTTTTTTTTTTTTGTGGAGCCCTTTTTGATTATTTTGCATAAACAAAAATTATAAATGTATTTGTGTGTGCGCATTTGTGATTTTCTATTTGCATTAGCACAGGTGCAGATATCTCTGCAACGAATTACAGCATGAACGGTAGACAAATTTTCTTTAAACTTCGTATGTCATACTAACCAAATATCCGTAATGTGCATTTTTAATACTTACTTACTTAAGATGGCGCTTACAGTCCAGGATGGACTACAGCCTCAACGAACATGTCTCTCCAGCCAGCTCTGTTCCTAGCTAGCCGCTTCCAATTGTGCACCGCAAGTTGGCTCAGGTCGTTTTCCACTTGTGTGCGCCATCTATTTGGGGGTCTTCCAATGCTGCGCACACCATCCGGACTGGTGAGTTGGTGTCCATACGCTCCACGTGACCCAGCCATCTCAGCCGCTGTATTTTCAGCTTCTTTACCGGCATCTCGACGATGTTGAGATTCCTTTTTCGTTGATAGCATATATTTCGTTTTGTCTTCATTAACAGCTAATCCCATCTTTGCCGCCTCCGATTCAATACTGGCAAATGCACCAGTCACAGCTCGCTTATTTCGGCTGATTATGTCTATGTCGTCTGCATACGCGAGTAGTTGAACGGACTTTTGATAAATTGTACCAGTGGTGTTGACTTGCAATTTTCGTACAATTGTTTCAAGACCGATGTTAATGCATTTTTTAGACTTTTTTCAACATCAAACGGTTCGGGGGTGTTTTTACCGACTTTGACAGAGCAGTGAGATTTCTTCATCGTCATCCTGCACAAGCGGACGAGTTTGGCAGGGATGCCAAGATACGACATGGCTCTGTACAGTTCGTCTCTATCCACGCTATCATACACGACTTTGAAATCGATAAAGAGGTGGTGTGTATCGAGTTCCTGTGTTTTTTCCAAAATCTGTGTGTGAACATTTGATCGGCGGTTGACTTGCCTAAAACCACACTGATAGGAGCCAATCAGATCATTTACAAGGGGTTTTAAGCGATCACACTGGATAGTCGAAAAGATTTTATAAGCGACGTTTAGGAGACTTATTCCTCTGTAGTTGGTGCAGGTCAGAGCGTCTCCTTCTTTGTGGATACTAAGCCAAGGTTCCAATCATCGGACATACTTTCTTCCGACCAAATTTTACAGGTGAGTTGGTGCATGCTCGATACCAACACATCTCCTGCTGCTTTGAACAAGTAAGCCGTCTGCACCAGCAGCTTTATTTGATTTAAGTTTGTCAATCGCTATCCGCATTTCATTCAGGTCGGGTGGACGAAAATGTTGGCCATCATCGTGTTAGATGGAATAAGTAGCCGTGCATTTTTTATCGAAAACCTAAAATCAAAATGCAACCCTTCAAGTATAACGTACACATAATTTTATCAAAATCGTTTTCAAAAACTGTACCTGTACCGCCTAAAACGGGCGCTGGCTTAAACCAAAATTAGAATTTCTCCTCTAGGGAATTACCAAAAACTATTTCACACGATGGTTGTACAACATCCAACCGTTTAGGTTGTAGACCGGGGCTCAGACGGACGTCATGAAACCTACTTTTGTTGGGCTCCTCTCATCGTTATGTCATGTTTGATTAAGATCCCTATTGAGCAAGTAAAATTATGCGAAAAAAAACTAATTTTTTGTTAGATATTTTTCTTTCAAAATAAATTTTAATCGATTTCTTCACATAGTCCCTTTACTCCATTCAATTAATTATCAAGTTTAAGCCGCTAGGTAACATATAACTTAAAAGCGCACGATACGATCGAGTTCTGGATTTTATCATTTTGGGATAGCAACCGTAAATATTTTTTTGTAAAATCTAATCTTTATTTTAATCAAAATTCCAAGAATATACTACTAAACTTATCTAAGCCGGAATGTTCTTAAGATGACGAAATTATACTCAATTACAGATAATTATTCAAGTTTTTTATATTATTTGTATATGTATAGCGATTTCGAATAGGAATGATATATACAATTGTTCATGTATCTCATGCGTTCTCTGTGGTATTTATTTTTGAAATACCTTTTATGTATACCAGACGCAAATTCAAAACAAAATTCTTCGGCATTCCAGCTTAAAAAATAATGAAATGTTTTCTTTATCTCATTTCTATATATTTAACGACGACAACAAACATGATTGTTGATTAACCTATTCCATTTCCCAATTCAGTTGATACATTCGAGAAAAAAAATTGCAAAATTCTAAAATAAACGCGCATTTAAAACTCATTTTGTTTTTTTATTATATTTTTAGATATTTCAACGTCAACATGAAAATTAAATTGATACAATCTATAAAATAAAATCTATAAATTAAAATCTAAAATTATTTTAGGCATTCGTTCACAGTAATACACAATTATTTTATTGGACACATACATTCTACACAATAGTTTTCCATTGATCGTCGCCTTTATTTGCAAGATCTTTGTTTTCGGGACCCAGAATACACTTTCCATAGTGTTGTGGTTTGTCCTTGAAATACTTTTCGACCACTCCGTTTAAATCAGTCAACGTCACGTTCAACATGCGCTGTCTATACTTTTGGAATAATTCCTGTGAAACACCGTACAAGAAGAAATCAACTCCCAAATTACCAGGTGCTGTCGGTGAATCTAACTGCTGCAGAACGCCCAATTTGGCTTCAAATAGTGTCTGCTCTGTGATTTCTTTCTCGCTTTCTTTTAGCCATTTATAGGTGTTGTCGAAAGCATCGAATGTTTTTGTTGAGTTCGGATCGCGATAGCTATAGAAACTAAATATTCCATCAGAACCAAGCTTCGCTCCAGCACCATATGCTCCATTTTGTTCTCTCACTACCGGCAGCAAATATTTAGCAGAAATCATTTTAGCTAGTATTCTCAAAGCGGGATGATCTCGATGGATGTAGGGAACCGTAAAAAATGCTTTTGCGCAATAGTTGACAGGAATATTCATAACAAAGTGCTGACAAGCCGGCGGCATTAGATTTACTTTATTCTCTGTGTTTTTGCTGCTGTTTCGGGGCAGTTTCTTGAGAAATTCTTCATAGTCTTTCAAAAACTTTGGCAAATTCTCATCAGATGTATTTATGGCAACTCGCATTGTTTGTGCATTGAATAATTTGTTTCCCAATGTGACGAGCTTTATTTGAATCTCTTCGGGGGTGTAGTCTTTGAGCAGTTTTTTCATCAACTCAATATGTTCCAATCCAGCAAGTTCTGACTTAAGTTTTGCTGAGTCCGTAACCAGTCCGTTACAGCTCTGCATAGCATAAAGATGACCTGAGCTGGTTATGCCGACAGAAATACTTGACATATAGTTCTCGATAAGCATATTTAACCGGTCTACGTCATCCATTTTGAAATTGCACAGGACCTCATGCACGAGTTCAAACATACTCTTAGAATTGTAGTCGAGAGCGTGTGTTGTCATCAATACTCCAAGATCGTAAGTCTTGCTGTCGTAGATGTTCTCTGCAAAATGAAGTTTAAAATCAATACCAGATGTTTTCGATGTCACAATCTTATCAAAGACTCTGAAGTCGTATGTTTGTGTTCCCATGTCATCGATAACATTACAAAATAGTGGAATAAGTGTGATTTCTTCGCGACTTAGGTTCGCAGAATCGAAGAAACATTTTAAATAAGAAATTTCGTTAGTTTGTACATTGCAAATTTGTGTTGGCACATCCTGAACTTTGATAACGTTTATTGGATAGAGTTTTGGCGGCGTTTTGACATCGGCCAAGTCCAAACAGGGTAAAACTTCAACATTGGGTGGAGCCTTTTGCGATTCTTCCAGACGAAGTCCATTCTCGTAGATTATCTTACGATCTTCTGGTTTAAGATTTGTTGATTTATACTTTAGCATTGCCAACTCTGCTTGCTTAAAATTTGTTTCATAAAGGTCGTCCGGCGACATCGTTAACGTTAGTCGATGAGTATTTTTAGTGAAGTAATGTTCTACTTTTTTTTGTAAGTACTGTGCATCTTGTTGTAAGTTTTCCCTAAATGTTTGCATTAGCTTACTCACTCGTAGAGTCTCAACAATATCACCTTCATGATTCCAAAGAGGAGTGGAGTTAAATAATATCCCAAGACCGAATTGTGGGCTTTGGTGCTTTAATGAAAGTTCAATGTTGTGTAAGATACTCTCGATGTGGTCACGTTCGAAACCATTTTGGACAATATTCTTGATTGTATCATCAAATATTTCTTGTACACGACCAAAATCTTCCACTTTTAAATCTTGTAATCCAACACAAAAGAAGGTATCTTTAATTTGTGGATCATAACCTGTTGTCTGGTTATAACCACCCGAGAAATTCGGTTCGATAAGACTCTTGTAGAAGGGAGAATTAGGACCTTTAACCAACAATTCTGACAAAACATACAAAACAAATGTTTCATTGATGTCAGTTACATCGGACATTAGTAAAGCTATAGAAATTTGGTTTTGTTTCTCAAATGGTGCACCCAAGTTGTCGAGTCGACTTGAAATGTGAACATTTCTTGGCTTATGCCATCGTCTTTGATTCGGAATTCGGCTGTAAGAATTATCGATTGCTTCGTATTTTGAAAGATATTCGGTATTTATATAGTTAAGTGTTTTGTCCAAATTGAAATTTCCATAGCAATAGATTCGTGAATTGCTTGGATGATAGTATTTTTTGTGAAAAGCTACTAAATCTTCGTGTGTCAGTTTAGGTATTTCTAATGGATTTCCACCGGATACATAGCCATACGTATGATCGGGGAGAAGATTGTTAAGCAAGTTTTGGCCAAATATTGAAGAATTCTCTGAGAATGCGCCTTTCATTTCATTGTAAACGACACCTTTTATAACCAAATCTGAATTATTGTCTTTAAGGTTTGAATGCTCTAGCCGCCATCCTTCTTGTAGAAAATCTAAGTACTCCAGGTTAGGCCTAAAATGATGAAATAAAATAATAGTTAATTTCTTGGTTGACCAAGTCAAACATGAAAGATAATACAAGGTAAGAAGAACGGTAAGAAATTAAGATTTATATTACGGTAAGAAATTAAGATTTATATTACTAACAAACTCATAATAAAAAAATTATGGGTCAGGATTGTTAGAATGGGAAGAGTTAAGATGAAATAAAGAAAGTGGATGATGACGAGTTAAGGGCTTGGTAATACGAGTAAAAACTATTATTAGCCACCCTATCAACCATGTTGATATTGTGGTTAAGGACGAATTTCTATCGATAGCCTTTTGATATCTTTCAACAATTTAAATTCTCGTTCATAGAAGACAGAATATTGTGTTGTTATTTGTTTTCTAATATAAAAACCTACAACGGGTTTACTTGTTTGAAAGTTAGCTTGATAGAAAATGCAAAAGGGCGCTAGGGGACAATACCTATATAATATTTTACTTTATTTTTACAACAAATCTATACACTCACCTGAAAACTGCATCCAAATAGATACGCTGCAAGTTCCTAAAATCAATTTCGTTCATTGATGAAAACGGGTAGATGGTATAGTCCGGTCCGGTCATAGCATTCATAAATGTCGCCACTGATCGGTTGAGCATTTTGAAAAACGGATCGCGAACGGGATACTTTTGTGAGCCGCATAGTACACTGTGTTCTAGAATATGCGGCAGACCAGTGGAATCAAAAGGTGTTGTTCTAAAATTCACTGAAAACACATTGTTTGAGTCATTGCGATTCAGATACCATAATTCCGTTCCAGATTTATTATGTTTGAATGTATAGCTGATTATTCCGAATTCTGGTATACTTTCAGCTCGAATGCATTTAAAATCTTCATATTCCTTTCCCGGTGAATATTGTTTATCAACCAAATTAATAATTACTGGACCAGAATTAGAGGTGGTACTCTTTATTTGTGGTTGACCATCTTGGGCTATGTTTGTTGAGGAAAACCGAAGATTTTTTGAAATATGTGTTTTTGCATATCGCAGCTTTGGAATCTGCTGCAGAAAACGCGTAATCATGGTTGAATCACTAAGCAAAAAAAAATAGCACCAAAATATACACACTTTATTATTTTATTCACTAAAAATCGAATTTTCTTCTATTTCAAAAGAATATGTACCGATTACATTTGCATGTGGTTATGAGAGGTAATTTCGTTTTAAATTAAGAAAGGAAAAGGATTGCATGTAGCAATTGAAAAATTGAATGTATAACTTACCGGATAGAAATTATAATCAGTAATTAAATAATTAATGAATGAAATGAGTGTTTTTCTTTATTTTAAAAGAAAATGAGAAAAATTCTTACCAAAAATTTCTGAGAACTGTCAATTGTATAAAAGTTGGGTAAGTTTGATTTGGTAATAAAAGTGATCGATATTTTAACAGTTTTGGGACTCTGGTGTTCAAATGTCGATTTTTATTGGTAACCCAAAACTTGCTCTTAAATTTGACCGTGTAAAGTTCGCTTGAACAATGAAAGCTTTAATTGCAACGCAAAATCTGAAAAAGATGAAATACGTAAAAAACATTTTTTTGACAAACCTTATAAACTTCAAAATCATTTTCGGTTGGCTCAACTTGAAAATGAGAAAATTCTGAATCCAACGCCTTTCTTTTCTTTGTTAATTACATTTTTGTGGTCATTTAAACGATGATTTAACAATTTTAACTTTTCTTGTATGGGTGATAGGTCCATAATATAATAATCATATAATAGAATAATCACTCACTTTTGCCTACAAACTTTCAAAACTGCAAAGCATGGACGTATATATATGGACTGCTAGTCCAACGTCAGTTCTTTACAGTAATTGTCAACAAAATGTCACCAAAATTGTATATAACGATGCTAGCCCTCCATACGCCACTGTAGGAAAAACAAAAATCTACTAAATTCTCACGTAGAATCTCGCGACATCTGTCTTAAAAAATTTATAAAGTCGCATATTCCAGCAACCAAATAACATACTTTTTTTAATTTCATTTATACAAATGTGCGACATCTATGAGTATTTACCAATTTTTTTTTTTGAGTGAATGTTTTTGTTTTGACTTTTCAGTATGGATTTTGACAAATTTTGTAAAAAAAATTATCGCGTAGCAAAATTTCCTTACAATTTTCGCGTGATTTTGTTTTATTTAATTAAAAGTGAAGTTTTAAAGATATTCCGCGATGATCGACAAAAAAATTGCAAAAATTGTGCATTTTTTTATGAAATAACGAAATTAGATAAAATGTGAACCACATCAAAATTAATGTAAAAAAAAAACTTGATATCTATGCAGATATTGTTGGTTTTGTGATACAAATATTTATTATTATTTGTATATGTAATTAATTTAACTCCATTTACAAAAAATGTTGTTATTCAAATGAAATGAGAAATATCTATTTGTTTGGCGTTTGCCAACAAAAATGAGATTTCATGTCGCTCAAAATGACAGAGTTATAAAAGGAACCAACATGAGGTATGCAACTAGCAGTCCATATCTAATACATCCATGCTGCAAAGTATTAGCTTTTAACTCTGTATGCCTGCCCGTGCATTTCAATTGGGACTGTTGAATTTGGCTTTACAATTTTTCTACGGGAGGACATGGAGGAGTACGAGTTGATGACCCTAGTATGGGTCGAGGTCGAGCCCAAAACAAACAAACCTACAAAGCTTATTACTTTTTTGAAACAACACTACCTTCAGTTCAAACTTTTGTTTCTTACTACTTCTTTTTCCAATTTTCCATATTCATTGACATTCGGAATTCATTGCTTACTTCTTTTTAATTTGTTTATTAATTTTTCTTTGCCAAAACAAGTTAAAAAAGATCCAGCTTGACAATTAGTTCTTACTACAACATGCCGTACGAGGAGGACCAGGATTATATGGAGGGTTCTAGAAGATCTCTTCGGGAACGGAAGAAAAGATCACACACCGAAAGAAAACTCCGCAGCAAGGCAGATGAACTGAAATTTCTAGAACACTTCGATCCAGGAAAATCGAATCGTGAAAAACGCAAGCTTAAACGTAAACCAGGAACAACATCTTCAAAAAACAGTTTATATGATGAATATGGACGTGTAAAACACAATAAAATAGACATTTGCGATTGCATGAACGAGGACTGTTCTGGATGCTGGTTTGAATGCGAGAATTGTATGGGCACCAAATGTGGACTACAATGCAGGGTGAATAGAAAATTTTACTATGACTGCATCACATTTGATGGAAGGGATGCAACAATTAAAAATAGATATTTCTAAACGTATAATTTGTGTTAAATTTAAGTCAAAATGAATAAATGATTAAGTTTCTTGGCATATTTTTTTTCGTTTCGATTTTCCAATGTATGTATGTATTTGCATTTGGTGTTTGCCAGGCTGTGTGTATAGAAATATATGTGGCTACGACTACATGTCGGGTGTGTTCATTGTTTTATGTTATTGTACAGCGGTTTCGAAAAGTATAAGTCCTGACTATTCATATATCTACACCTATTTTATGATTCTATGTTAGTGCTAAAATTATAAATAAAAGTGTACAGGTGTAAATCCCGACTTATCAAATATCAGCACCTATATCTATATTATTTAGTACTAAATAATTAAGTTTCTTTATATGTACGCTGTGGTGCTTTCGGTGTTAAAAAGAAAAAACCTTGCCGGTTTAAAAAAACTTAAACAAAACAAAACGTCATTTCAACTAGTGTCATGGACATCGTGTTTATTTTGCATTCATTACATTAGCATTGCTTGTATTTTGCTGAACAATTATTTTGTTATTGTTTTTAAGTAATTTAATATTAACCAATCAATTGAAAACAACATAAGCATGAAAAATGACTGACAATGTTAATACGGTTAATAAAACGCATGATGAACCCGAGTATTTAGAAGCCACCAAAGAAGAATCAAAGCCAATCAAAGCGATTTTGAAAGACACAGTTCACCAGCTATGTTCTGGACAGGTTTGTTTTAAATAAATATACATAAAATAAATCACGAAGGTTATCAATCACTAGGTTGTATTAAGTTTGGCGGTGGCTGTCAAGGAATTAGTAGAGAACTCTATCGACGCTTGGGCAACGTTGGTTGAGATAAAATTACATAATCAAGGACTAGATTATGTTGAAGTATCTGATAATGGATACGGTGTGGAAGAATCCAATATTGAAGCGATGAGTAAGAAAGAATTAATACATAGCTAGTACATTTTATGATGCTTGGATGATTTTAAGTTATACATTTTCAGCTGCAAAATACCATACATCCAAATTGCGAGAATTTGTCGATTTGCAGGGAGTTGAGACATTTGGTTTTCGTGGAGAAGCTCTGAGTTCACTTTGTGCTCTCTCTGATATGACTGTTGTAACGAGGCATAGTTCAACAAATGTTGGTAAGTTGAGTTCTTCGACTTTGTTTCTGGTAGACTTTCCTCGAGCAGAAAGCTTCATTTTTAATTCATTTTCTTAGCCACTAATAAAAAACGTTAACTCACTATAGCTCTGAACTTATTGTAAAAAATGTGTACATACTTCTTACCTATCTTGTCTTGTTTATATCGTTTTGTTGCGTTCCAAGCTCAGTATTGCTTATCAGTACCCAACGATTGCTATTGCGTCAGAAATGAAAGAACCTTTAAAATGTTCAGGGTTTATTTTCAACGAACGAAAATGAATTGTCATTTTACTGTCGCAATGTTGTGATGTAGACTTTTTCTTTTCTGATGATTATAGGTATGCTCTCAAACTTCTTTCCCATTTTACCGGTTCACCTCAAAGTCAGTAAGCTGATTCATAAAAGCTATTCCCATTTTGATGTTTTTGACATGAAGGTGCCTCCTGCAGAGCATATTAACTTGCTCGTATACATGCAGTAGATTTTCGGCACTCCTCATTGCCTTAGGCTTATAGCGTTTTCATTCTGTTTACGATTCTGTTTACGTTCATTTGGCACTAAATGACAGTTCAAGTTATGAAAAGAGGAGAAACTCGATTCCGGACTTGAAGTCAGAATCAAAAACAGAATCACGCATGCTTGCACAGATTCAAATATTCAAATCGTGAAATGTCGTTATTTGTTTTGGATTTTGCTTTTTGAAATAAATAATTTATAAAGCCAATATAGAACATCAATGGATACCTCACATATTTTAAGTTGCATAAATAACTTGTTATCACCCCTCATCACCGACGTTTTCATCAAAAGAAAAAAAAAATAATTGGAAGTTTCACACATACAATGATATGCAAATTATAGAATCACAAAAGTATCTTTGCGTGTTCATTTGGTGTCCGAAATCGGACAGTTCTATCGATTCCGGGATACCAAATGAAAACGCTATTAGAGTCTTCCATATCAGATCTGGTGAGTGTCGATGGAATGCGTTTTCAAAATCGACAAAAATAGCGAATAAGTCACTTCAGAAACCAGAATGGTTTTTCCGTTCTGATTCTTACAATCTAGATTGAATCTATGGTTGATTTACCCGAAACAAACAAGTACTGGCATCGCACATCAGCTTCATTGAAAGGTTATATTATATTATAGAGTTTCTGCATACCATCCTGGCTTGAGCCAATAGTACCCATCTTTGCATTGCAATAGATTGGGCTCTATATTTTGCCCTACCTATGGTTATGAAGAAAAACAATATTATTAGTTAAAAAAACTTTAAAATTAACACCTTCAAAAATCACATTTTGATATTAAGTTTGTATTATTGGCTAGAAATTGATGGTAAGTTTAAAAAATATTATTTTTGATAAAAAGGATAAGTTTCTTCTTAAATTGATTTATTCCACTTTCATTTTTCATTGCACTCGGGAGACAATTATAAAAGTTGATACCGTCAAACAATATGGAATGTTGGGTTTCTCTCTGGTCTTAAGTTGTTATTGTTTCTTAAGTTATATGGCTGCGCATCAGAAACTTCGAAGATTCCTTCAGATATATATTCAGGTAATAATCCGTTACGCATTTTGTTGCTATCGCAGTTTCATGTATCACTCTTAATCTTGTAAATTGGGAAAGGGTTACTATCCCTCCAAAAATTAGGCATTTAGTATCCGCTGATACTATTTTTTTCTGGAATTCAGAAGGTATCCTGCTTGGTACAATCGCTTTTCCTTTTTTGATGTAATGTGAAGTATTAAATGTAGACTGATATCTAACCAGCTAGACATTTGTTTGTATTTTCTATTTTAAAAGGACTTCGCGTTGAACTCGATCATGAAGGTAAAATAAAAAAGAAAACTCCTTGCGCTAGACAAGTTGGCACAACAGTAATATTAAGCAATTTGTTTTCGACTCTTCCTGTACGAAAGCGTGAATTCACTCGCAATATAAAAAAAGAATTCTCGAAAATGTGTCAAATTCTTCAAGGTTATTGTCTTGTCTCTAAAAGTGTTCGTATAATGTGCACGAATTTCAACACAAAAGGAATCAAATCAGTCATTCTAGCAACACATGGATCACAAAATTACCTTGACAATATACAAGCTATTTTTGGCACAAAACAAGTATCTGATTTGGTTAAGTTAAAGTCACCATTCGAGGAAAAGCTCACAATTGAAAGTCTTGCTAATCTAAATGAAACGGATTCAAGCTTTCAAATAACTGAAGATGATATCGCTCAATTCAATGAAAAACAATTCGAACTGGAAGGTTGGATATCAAGTTGTGAACATAGAAAAGGAAGAGGTTCAAAAGATAGACAGTTCTTTTTCGTCAACTCCAGGCCATGTGAACCACATAATGTAAGTATCTCTTAATGCTAGATTTGATTTGTTAAATAAATAGGTACTAATTTAAATCTTACAGGTAGCCAAAGTAATTAACCAAATCTATCATCGATACAATCAACAACAAAATCCCTTCATTTTTTTAAATATTCTAACAGAGAGATCTCAAGTTGATGTCAATTTGACACCAGACAAGCGTCAGTTGCTTGTTAACAATGAAAAAATTCTTTTGTTGGCACTAAAGAAGGCTCTCCTCAACACATTTGGAAACATACCGTCAACTTACAAAGTTCAAAACACCACAATAGATAGTTTGTTTAAATTCAAAGCGGAATGTAAGACCAATGAAGTAGATAGTGATCAAGAGGATAAAGTTTCAGGTGACAAACCTGCATTCCTTCAAGTTTTGTCACAATGGAAAGCAGCTGGTGATACAACTGGGCCATTGATGAAAAAAAGCTGCAAACGAAAGCCTGTCAATGAGATAGCAATAAGAACAGCTAAAATGAAGAAGATTCAAGAGTATTTATCGAACAATGATTCTCTTCAGCAAGAACAAGTAAACAATTCTTTTGCAAATTACAAATCTGATTCTGATTCGGATAAGGATTGTAATGTCAGTGTTTTCGATGGAATGAAGTTAAAAGCAGAATCGTTGGGTAAGTAAATGAAATTTATTTAAAATCATCATAACCTTGTACAATTATCTATAATCTTAAAATCAACTTATTATAAAATTATTTCTTGATTTAGAGTTTGATAACTTACTGCAAAACAATAGCATCAGTGAACAAGAAGAATTAATAGACAAAATTGATTGCAAGACAATAACTGTTCCAAATATCAGATTTTATGAATACAAACCAAATTCCGTCAGCAACGAAGATGAAGACACAAAAGAAAAATTATATCCTACTAAAAGCCAAGTAAAAGAAGAAGAAGAAGAAGAAGAAGAAGAAGAAGATTTTCAGGAAATCGTTGAAAAGAAAAATGTTATTCTTGATATTAGTGACGATGAACTTGAAATGTCCTTCGCTCCTTGTGGTACAATTAAAACATCACTCGATGAAATACGAGCAGCAGTACAAATCGAAGAAGAATCAAACTTAAAATCCATAGAAAAAGGTTTAAATCGATTAAAATTCAAAAGTGCTATAGATCCAAGTCAAAACAAATCGGCCGAAGAAGAGTTACAACTTGAAATCTCAAAAGAAATGTTCTCTAAAATGGAAATAATAGGTCAATTCAATTTAGGTTTCATAATAGTGCGTCTCGGTTCGGATTTGTTGATTGTCGATCAACATGCAACTGATGAAAAGTATAACTTTGAACAACTGCAGGAATCCACAGTATTGCAGTATCAAAGACTTGCAATTCCACAAAGACTTGAAATGACTGCGGACAGCGAAATGGTACTGATAGATAATTTAGATGTGTTTGAAAAAAATGGATTCAAATTTGAAATTGATGAAAATGGTATGTATTTTTTTTATGTTTTATGTTTGTAAAAAAATATATGTATATTGTGTAAAATTAGGACCACCAACAAACCGGGTTAAACTTCTTGGAAAACCATTTAGCAAACAGTGGCAATTCGGCAAAGATGACATCGATGAGCTGATATTCATGCTTAAAGATGCACCGAAAGGTTCACTTTGTCGACCATCTCGAATACGTGCCATGTTTGCATCTCGAGCATGCAGACAATCAGTAATGATTGGAACAGCTTTAAATCAATCGACAATGCGAAAATTGATCAATCATATGGGAGAAATCGACCAGCCATGGGTAAGAAAATTAATTAATGTTTTTTAGTCCGACTAATGATTTGATAGCACTTTATTAGGCTCTTTTTTTTCACTTGGTTTGTATGACTTCAAAAATGTTGGACTCTTTAGCTTCATGTTTTAAAAATGTGTTCTTCTGTGGCCTTGTCTCTACCAAAACTGTTGATTTGCACGTTGTTCGTGTTAACGTGTGCTGCCTCAGAGTCTGGGTCGATAGAATTTGGAAATAACTGGAACGTACTTGAAAATTCTCGGTAGATATCATTGCAGGCTTTAAGTAATCCATTTTTAAGCATACCAAAGCACGTCTTTAATATTGGATTTGAATAGTGTTTATAAAGTAGAGACATGATACGGAAAGCTTGAAAGATGTTTCTAACATCTTAAACTCTAACATGGCATTTTTTGACTAAGGACCTGAAGGTTGTAGCGTACCCACTTTTTAACCAACGATATGGGTTTTGAAGTCTGTCCTGAATTGTCACAAAGCATTGATTCGCTCTTTCGTCTTTTGATTTCAATCTGACTTTGTTGAATATGCACATATTGTGTTCAATAAGTTGTTACATTTTGAAACTGATTTGATTTTATGTGATAAAGTAGTTTGTGGACACTTTGAGTTCTGATATTGAACCATAATTGTACAAGATTGATCCATGACCATGCTGCATTTCTAAAAGTCTATGGGGCATATTCATAGACACTGTCTAAGTTCTTTTTAAGAAAAACTCGAGTTTATCCTATCAAAATTACATTGCTTAAACCAAGGCTAAGCAAAACTGTAGTTTTAAAACAACTATGAATATGCCCCTATCTCTTTTAGTCGAAGTTCGCTTTTGGCAGTAGTGAATCTTATGTACTCATCTAGAGTTGGAAAGTTTAGCATAATTTCCAGACCTTGTGGCTTTACTGCTTTGAATGCAGATATTTGATATGGGAAAAAGTTTTACATTCTTTTGGGCTTTTATAAAATTTTATCGCGGTTGTAGTCATTAAAATTGAATCGTCCTTATCTCTCCACTTGTCGGTATACGGTATACAGAAGATGTCGCCACAATCTCATTTTTTTCATATTAAAACGTAATTGCACATAGAAAATTGTATACAGTAACTGTTAATACCATTCAATTTTAGGGTTTTCATAAGGAGGCTTAGATGGAATACCGATATGGTAAATGCCGATAAAAAATTCCAAGCTATTTTATTGACTTAACCTCTTTCTATCGTTTACTAATATTTAATCGTTTGCTAATATTTTAAGTTTACTAATATTTAATAAAATAAATACTTTTCGTTGCAGAATTGTCCCCATGGCAGACCAACAATGCGTCACTTGATTAACACTGATATGCTTCTAGAGACAGAAGAAAATAATGAAGAGGAGAAAAGTGGTGATGATGCCAGTGAAAACTCAGAATAGCTTTAAATAATCATTCAAAAATACAATTCATAGCAAAAAAAAAAAACAGGAAATGCATTTTTCATCGTATTTTTTTTTTACAAAAATACCTCATTTTAATAATAATACAAAATAAAAAACATAATTTTAAACACTTATCGTTCTAAATATATTGAACCCGCTATGTGCAGTTGATAAGATAACACCAGGCAATTGAGGATGCCAATGAAGCTCTTTGATTTCCTTTTGACCTTGATGGATAAACAACAGTTGAGGAGGAAGCTTGCTAATTTCATCATCGTTTTGAGACTCTTCTGTTCCTTGATCTTGATCTTTTTCAACAGCTAAATCCCAAAGGGCAATTTGGTCATCATCTCCTCCAGATGCAAGAACAGTAGCATCTTTGGGATTCCATTCAAGAGTAGTAATGTGATCCGTGTGATGTTTGAAAGTAGCAATCGGCTTTTTTGTTTGGAACTGCCTCAAATCCCATATGTGTAGGAATCCATCATCACCGCCACTTGCAATAAATGGTTCAGTTCGGTTCCATGAAATAACGTTTATATCACTCTCATGAGCGTCCTCGCATGTGAGCATGCAAGCTTTTTGTGGTGCTGCTCTACAATCCCAAATTCGAATGGTCTTGTCTACAGAACAAGACGCCAGTACACTCTTCTCATTCGGACTCCATTGCAAATCTTCAACAGATGCAACGTGACCAACCAATGGACGTTGATCAACCTTCCATGATCCACCTTCTAAAGGCGACCAAATGTGTATATCTCGCCTAAATAACAATAAAGAAACGTATTAATAGATACTAAAAAAAAACATATATAAAAGGTGGACTTACTTGCAATCACCAGTTGCCAATACACCTTTAGCTACTGGACTCCAATCCATTGCAAAACCTTCCTGCTGGTGCCCGGTGAAAGTAAATACTGGCTTGAAAACGTCATTAGCCAGTTCTTGTTCATATTGTTTCAACAGCTGAGCATCTTCAACAGCTTGTAGTTGCTTTGTTAGATCCCAGATATTTACTCGTCCGAGTTCACTCCAAGAAGCAGCAAACACACTGTTTCCGATTCTACTAGATCGTACCCTATTCACACAGCCCTGATGTTTTATTAAGGCGCATGTCATTTGTGGTTTCTTGGCGGCTTCGTTGCCAACATCTTCATCTTCAGAGTCTTCCAATTCTTCATCTTCTTTGTCATCTTCTTCATCATCGTTTTCTTGCGTTTTATGAAGGTTGCTCATTTTCATGACAATAAGATTGTTGACATGAGTTCGAGATGCTTGTGTACCGGCTACCATGTACGCTGTAAGAGGGTATTTTTCACGAGACTCACCCAATTCATCGGGAATAATATCAAAACTTAGACATGGAGCACCAGTAGAAGCCTGGTGTAACATAACATAAGCTGATTCATCACAAACTAGTTCTTCTCCTTCTTCCAGAATTTTACCGGGCAAATAGACTTCCTTTGGTTTCTTTGCAGCTTCGTCGTCATCGCTGGCTTCGTTGTCCATATCTTCATCGCCATCGTCGGGCTCAACAATATCCATTTCTAATTCATTTTCCATGTTTTAATTAAAATTTTTAAAAAACTACAAAAAACTGGGACAGTGTATTTTTTAATGTCAACTTGACGTTTTGAAACACGTGTGTTTGTTAACAAATGTGTTCGGAATTGCAGCAAAATGCAATCGATTTCTCGTTATCGATTGCGTGCGTTCGTTGACGGTTAAAGTGCGTTGCGCATGCGATCTGCGAACACCAAATGCCAATAATGTTTTGATTTTAAATAACAAGGGTACTTATCTAACAACGCCAATTTTCGCTTGATGTAAAAACGAAACTTTATATGATACGTTTTCATGAACGCCCAATGAAAACTGTTGACGTAAATTGGCATAAATCGTATTATGACGTCACTATCATCTTAAAACTGGACAAAATGGCGATGGAAGATATTGATTGAGCTACTTTGAATTTTTGTTTATCATTTGTTTTGATATAATTTTTGATCATTCTCACTTTATTAATTTTTGAAACATTTGTAAAACTATTTCCTACTGCAAAACGCTCTTAAAGGGTAAAATTTGAAATTAAATTTTCCCGCCTTCCTGAAATGTCAACAAAAATGGCTACCTTACTTCTTTTCATCTTTACATCGTCACTTTCCGCATCGAATTCGTGATGAAAGTTTATATCTTCCGGGGGAAAACTTTCCCATACAAAATTTTACAGCTCTTTTCCGACGGCGGAAAAGTATATCGTTCCGTCGTTTTACGTCGTTAGATGATTACCCTTAACTTATTTGTAAAGAAAATATAAGTTTAACGGAAAAATATTTGGAATAATACGAAGTGGGAACTGATTTCATATATTTTTTTAAGAAATAAATCATACAAAAAAGTATACAATTCCGAACCTCTGTTATGATTTTCGCATGACTTAAAAAAAGTTTAATTTTCCGTCAAATAAAAAAAAATAATGTAGAATTCTGAAAGTCAGCAAATTTTAATTCGCGAAAAAAAACGAAATGAATTCAACCGCAAGAATATTGAAAATGACACCGTCAAACAGAGTGCGCTCTGGCGTTCTTTGTAAGGATTTAAGACTCTGTCAAACGCGGCCCATCGACGACACGGTCAATACAAATACTGGCAAAATAAGAACGTGGCGGTCAGATTTTGTTTGTACAAAGAACGCCGGACCTTAACATATCTTTATAAAAAGATAAGGGGGGTTCACATTCAATTGCAGGCATGACAAGTGCGGCATGATGAGCTCAGTTTTGAAAGTGTGAACACTTCATCATGTGGCTGATGGTCAAGCGACATGATGGGTTTCAAAATATTTTGATATTTTGCTGATGGTTGACGGCATGTTTGACTAGTGTAAACGCAAACTGTCAAGCGTTCATCATGTCGCGCTGCTCATGCCTGTAGTTGAGTGTGAACCCCCTATAGGGAGAGCAACACTGAAAAGACGATCGTTCAATCGTATTATTATTACGCGATCTGCCCCCTGTTTCTATTAATAAAATATGTCCCTACCTATTCTGTTGCTAAATACGTTTCAAACCTGTTAAACAGTTTGCCGGGAAAAACAGTAAATCTCGTCGGTGTGTGCAGTGTTCTCTCAGCCTACATTTCAACATCGCTTCAGTTTGTGCTTCGCTTAACATTTTCTTGATTGCGCCGAATGTGAACATCCCCTAATTGTATATTTACATGCTGCTCATCTTGCACTTCATTAAAATAATATTTCTAAACTAGCACATAGGGGCGCTAGGATAAGTTTGTTTGATAATTTTTTTAACAACGTTAAAAACTTAAAAGTTAAATAAATGTAAAAGAAGAAGGTAGAATTTTAAAATATATGTTAAAACATCACTCAGCATAAACAAAATGAATCCAGAAATAAAATTGAAAATTCTTTCTGGAAGTAATGTCATTCTAGCAGAATGTTCAGGATATAAAGCTGAATTGTTTGTTCCAGCAATTCTGAATAATCGTATTATTCTTCAAAGGGCGGCTGTAACCAGTAAAGTCGACCAAGCTTCCTTCCTCGGTGAAAGACGAAATCCCCTTATGAACAGCAATACAAATTGCAACTATTTAAATAAGTTGTCACTTCAACAAGAAGTACCTCGGGCCAATAGTACGCCAATGCAGATAAAGCCGTACAAGGAAAATATAAAAATAAGCAAATCAATGGAGGCAGATATCTGTCCCATAAATAAATGCATAAAGTATGATACAAATTCCTTTCACGAGCTGACAGTAACACCTTTACAAACATCCCAATATAACATTGTTCCGAATAAAATAGCGAGAATTATACCCACAGCATCGACTAATGTATCTCAATCCTGCACAAATAGTTCTATCACGGGGCATAGATTCCCTACTCCAGATATTGTTCGACGAGCTGTGGTCAACAATACTAACGAATCTATTCCCATGCCACCAGTACAAATACTTAAAGTAGTTCGTTTGCATAGAGTCAACACTCCAAATACTCCTAAAAATCTAGCGAAAGTAGTGAGGTCAAAGACATCAAGTCCACAAATTGTACGAAATTTATCAAATGTCTCCAGCTTTGGAACTCCACCTAGTCTTCAACGATCAAATAATATTCATCCTTTTAACTGTGAAACACCAAATCAATCATTTCTTTCCACAAAAATTAAACAACCTGGTTCCATTACTAAGTGGCGAAAATGTATTACTCCCCAAAGAACTTACATTCGACGCATCAATGCACAAAAATCACTCTCAAGAACTAACTTAGAACCTCTTATTTTGGGCAAAAATGGTCAATTGGTGGAAAGCTATCGAAACAATTCAACTTCGGCTATTAAGCTTAAAACTCTTATAAAGCGACGTAAGTTAATTATCGATAACGAAATGAAAATTACCCCGAGGAAGTTTAAAAGACAACTAACAAGTACCGAGGACTTAAATCGAAGTAAATATGATCTGCCAAAAAGTCGAAGACATTTTCATATTTCCCACATGACGGCGTTTGATTTACTGACCAATTCTAGTTTTTACCCAAAAATTGGAAAAGAACTCAATTCAGTTTTTCGTCAAGGCTGTGTTAACAGAAATGCCTCCACGATTCTTAAATACATACAACTGACTAAAGACTTACCCTCACTTGAAGAAAAATTGAGAGCTGGACAGCACATTTAGACGTGGGTTAAAATTAGTATACTCATTACTTCTGCAGTAATGCTGTAACCTTACATTAAAATAACATATACCTATGAATGAATGTCTTTCAATTTTCTACTTGGTTAATATTTTTTTTAAATTAAGAGAGTAATAGTACTTTAATTTTTATTACATATAATAAAATGTATGAAAAATCGCATTTTTTTAATAAAAACTGTTGAACTAAATTTTCTTTGTGTCCTATGTTTTGAATTAAATTAAATTTTCACAGGAACGGATCCGTCACCTTACCCTCAAGTATATAAGAAAGTCAAGGACGATAATAAAGAGCATATGATTTTAGACACATCCTTGGTGTAAATCAAGATTAAAAATTCCGGAACTCGTTTTCTATCGGACCTCTTTATTAATCTATTGCTCGTGTTTCCATCAGCTTGTAGCATTAGCATAGCATATATTATCACCGGCAGTTTTGTTCAATTTGCTGTTGAGCGATTTAAAAAAGAACGGTTAATCAGATTGAAAGCGATACCTCTTTTTAAACTTTGGGTTAGTATAATATCAAAAGCGAACAATAAAAAAATATTTAAAGGCTTGTGTGTTCCGACCAAACTGTGGAACAACGAAACTTTTCGCTCTCTTCCGAAATGCATGCGTAAATTTCTTGTACTTTTCTAGAAAAGACGGTTATAATATGCAAGGACTTTTTTTTTGTAATAAAATTTTAATTGCTTTGTTCTTGTCAAAGAGAGCGATTCCCATCTCTGGCGATCCAATAACAAAACTGCTTTTAATTATTCTTTGTTCATGGTCAGCTTCGTCTACTGGTTGCTATAAACTTTAGCGAACGTTTAGTGTTAAATGATCATAAGAAATTGCACTCGAGAAGACAAGTTTTGCTAATTTAATACACTGAAAAAGGATGTTTGTTTAAGCTGATTATAGTTTCAGATTTGATTTGTTTCTATTCTAATCGAGGCAATGAGAAAATAACTGACATATTAATGAAAAAATTAAAGGATAATTTTGATTTGTTGCCTTCTCAAATTTAATTTAATTTCACAATTTAACTTGTTTAGGTTTGTCAGATAGAATTTGCAAGTTTCATGCAACGAATTCTATGAGTATGAATTCCTATAATCATCTCAAATTACTTTAAAAAAATGCTCTGGAAGACCCACAAACACATATTCGTAGTCAGCTGTTTGCCAATCCTCCCTTGGCTTCGTAGGTATACTAACAATTTTAGGATACTTTCAGATTTATTTTCCCGCCGTTGCTATATGGTCGATCAGTTGTGTTTTAACATGGAATTACAACAACAGTAAAGTATGTGAACCACAATAGTTGTGCACGCGAACGCAAGCACTGATAGAAAAAAAGTAGCAAATGTTAAAAAAAAAAAATCTGACTGAACAGCAAATTTCCAAACGGTATACATTCCACTTCCAAAAACGCAATAGCCAAACTTGAATCAACTTTGGCTGAGTCACCAAACCATGAATATGTACTGATTTTTTTATTTGGAACATGATTTATCAACCGTTTTCTATTTATGGTTTCTTACCAATTTTACAAACAGATTTATCGCGCAATTCATTTTTTCAAATCTTGCAATCCCGGTAAGCTTCAGGTTTGCACTCCCTAATTATCACTGTCATTTACCTTTTATCGAAAACCCTATCCATAATTCAATGATGAAAATAGATTTTTCTTTAGTTTTTCGTTTTATTTTATTGATATAAAAAATCTGTTGAATTGTCCTCATAACAAATGTCTTTTTGCAGTCACAATCAAAATGATAATAATTATGTAATTATTGATATATATATTTATATAATAGTTTTATTTTGTTTCAAACAAAGATTTCTTTTTTTTTATTACATAATTTTGTATTTTTTTTTTTTTTTATTGTATAGTTGATTTTTTGTTTTTTTTTTTTAAGTTTCATACTCACATTTGGAATAGGAAAATAGATATTGTACATTATGTATAACGAATTTGTATCAACTTCTTTTTTTTTTAGTTTTTGTTTTTTTTTTCTTTTCTTAAAATCAAAAAAAAAAATCCGTTAACGAAAATCAATCGATTTTTGACGTAACCTCGCAGGAGCATGAAAAAAATTGTAAAATATTATTTTTTGTTTTTTTAATTTATATTTTTTTTTAATAGAAAAAAAAAAAAGTTTTGTTTTATATGTATATAATATATTATATAATAAATTGTATATCATTTTTTAAATTACATTACTAAACATGGTGTTTTCGTATATAAATTTCGTTTAGATAAATTTATTTTTAACTTATACAAGAAATATATTTCTTTTTTTTATTAACTTAACATTAAGATTGACAAACTAAACAAAGTATATAGGTTTGGGATTTATTGTTTCGGAAAGAAAAACATAATTTTAACATAACGTAAAAAATTGCACAAAAATTGAAAAAAAAAAAAATCGAATATAAAACAATTAATTTCGTGACAAACTGTTGGTAGAGTATCTGGATTGAAGTAGATAGAAATAATGATTGGGAGGTGCAAAACCGACCGGCATTTTTAGTACCTAGCACTTAACACTCTTTGCAAGAACGAATTTTCTTTAATTTTTAACGGTTTTTTTTGTGGTGTATATTAGTGTGTTTGAGGAGGTTTGGGAAGAGGAAGGGATGAGAAAAGTGTTTAACCCTTGGGTCCCCAAGCTGAAGATACAGGAGCTGGTGCACCAAAGTCAGGAAAATCTTCCTGTGATTGAGTATTTGGAGCTCCTTTGTTTCCACGTTCCCACGGCGCATCCTTGAGGATAAAGCCATTCTCGGTAGCGGTATTGTTGCCAAAGATAGCATTTGTTCCGGCGTTGGACGGTGGTGGGAGAGTGTCAACAAAATTGCTGATATATTCTTCAGCAACTTGGAGGATGTGCTCCTTGGCGTTTTCAACATCCTCTTCTTTACCAATAATTGTGACCGCATCTTTGTTGGGGTCGGTGGCTGTTGGGAATCTAACATCAACCTTAAAATCTTCGATGATGGCGCGAATGTTTCGTCCGCGATGACCGATTATGTGCGAGTGCACTCGTTGGTCAATTTCAACAATCTCCTTGTATAAATCGTCCAGATCATGGACCATCTTTAAAATGGCATCGCGAGCGGCTTCGGCATTGGCTTCATAGCCAACAATTGAAATGACGTGCTGGTTGTCGTCGACACGTTTTGGCAGCGAAATATTAACGTCGAAATCAGCACGTAGCTTGTTGATAACGGCTCCCTTACGTCCGATTATCTTGGGGTGGTAGACTGGATCAACTTCGATCTTAAGCTCGAATGAACGCAGCTCCCGATCTTTACGATCGCCTTCGAGTTCTTCAACCTTCGCTAGCAATGCTTCTTTTGCTTCTGCAACGTGATTAGGGGTACCAGTAATCTTAATTTGATCTAACTGTGACTCTGGCGGTGCCAGTTCGATGTGAACGTCGTAGCGACTCATAAATTCACGCACATTGCTTCCTTTCTGACCGATTATCAAACGGTGGAGGTCGAAGGGCACGGTTATCTCCTCCGTAATAGGAATCAGGTTTATCAATGCCTGTTTTGCAGCGTCGCACTTCTCAACACGTCCTGTGATTCTGATGATGTCACAATAACGGACCACCTCATCACCTCCATTGAACATACCTTCGACTGGATCGGTAGCTTCACGGTCAGGGAACTTAATCTGTACATCGTATTCAGATGTCACATTTTGCACCTTGGCACCTCGTGCACCCATAATGGTACGATGCAACCTTTGTGGAATGATGACTTCGATGGTTACCTGAGCCTCCAAATCGGCTACAATCTCCTGGATTCGTTGTTTGGCTGCTTCAATGCATTCCTTGGCACCTTTAAGTGTAACTCGATCACTGTCGACTCCTGGGCGTGGGAAAGAGATCATTACACCACCACATTCTTCTGAAATGCGATGAAGAATCTCTCCGCGCTTGGCCACAAAGTGTTTATGGTATTTGGGATCTACAGCAATTTCTCCTTCAAACACCTGGTCAATATCCTTGATTATTGATTCCAGCTGTTCTTTGGCGGCCTGTACACTATCCTCCTTTCCAATGATAGTAATCACTTCCTTGTCTTCATCGTCATTATTAGGGAAAATAATGCGAGCCCCTGTGGAATCTCTAATCTTTCTTATCGAAGCTCCGTTCTTTCCGATAAGGAATTTATGATGTTGTTGTTTGGCACGTACTTCAGCAGTGAATGAAGCCAATTGGCGTTCGCTGGCTAATTCCAAGAGCTGGCTTTTGGCCTTTTCGACATCGTCTTTTGGACCTCGAATAGTAACTTTGTCGCTCTTCGATTCGCTAGTTGGGAACTTAATGGAAACACCACCGCATTCCTCCATAATGGCAGAGATCAACTTGCCACCAGCTCCGATCAGAGAATTATAGAATTTTGGCGATATTTGAACGTCCTCGGTAACAATGTCCGATAGTTCATTTTGAATTTTTTGAATGCGTTCCTTAGCTTCGATAACATTCTCTTTCTTGCCAGTGATCAAGATTACTTCGTTAGTATCACCTTCATCGGGAAGATCGATCTTTGTTTGAGTTTCATCGCGGATCTTCTTGATGTTCGCACCTCCTTTGCCGATGATAAACTTGTGGAACTGCTTAAAGATTGGCACCTCGATGATATGCGAAGACTCTTGAATCTCTTTGACCAGCTTCATTAAGTCCTTATGACATTTGTCAACTTCGTCTTTAGGTCCTCGAAGCTTAACAATGTCAGTGTTCTCGTTTGGTGACGGAATAACAATGGTCACCTGACGGTAGCGGTCCTTAATTTCACGTATTTTTTCACCCTTTGAACCGATGATAGAACGATGAAGACGACGATCGATAATCACGTCCTTGGACTTCTCGTTCTCCAACTTGTCGATTTTTTCCTGCAGTTCGAGGTGCGCTTGGGCAACACCATCCTTGGGTCCTTCAATACGGATGTTGTTTGTGCCCTCGCGTTCTTCAATATTAATGTTTACATTCAGTTCGTCCTTGAGGCGGTTCACATTGGCGCCAGCTTTGCCAATGATGTGCTTGTAGTAGCTTGGGTTCACGGTCATCACAACAAAGGTATAATTTTCCAAATAGTTTTTAATAATGGTATCCAGGTAAGCAACGGCCCTTTCGACACGTTCGGGATCGCCTTCGAGCTTGATCTTGTTGTCCAAGTAGTTAACATTGACATTAGGGCAATCTATCTCGAGCTCTTTCATATTGGCGCCTTTTTTGCCAATCACGTATCTATGAATCCAATTTGGAGCATCCATTTCAAAGGATTTCACCGAGTTGGCCTTCTCATAGACAACCGTCAAGGCATTACCTAACGCGTTTTGGGGACCACGCAGCGTGATTGTTTCGACGGGAGAATCGGATGGTGGCATTTCAACAGACACACCTGTAAGTAGGAAGATCTCTTGAATTGTTGATCCTTTAGGACCAATTACGTAGCGATGTTGTGCCTTAGCCACCTCAACGCTTACAAAGGAGCATTTCTTTTCCATCTCTTTGTAAATTTGCTCAACTTTAGCCTTGGCTGCCATGACACAATCTTTTTCACCAGCAATTACAATCTCATCCTTATGCACATTTTGTGGAGGCACATTGATCTTGGCTCCTGTTTCTTCGCATAATTTAATCAGATTTTCATTGCTTGGTCCAACAATAAAAGGATGATAGATTTTGGGAACAGAAATTCGCTCGAATGTTCTCTTAAAGTACTCCTGAGACATGGTGCAAATTTCATGTTCGGCTTTCTCGATACCCTCTTTTGTTCCCGAAATCGTAATGGTATCATTTTCTTCACCAATGTTGGGCACATTGATTTTGGTCGCTGTCAAACGCTCAAGTTCACGCAAACGCTCACCCTTTTTGCCTAGAATCAGACCATGATGTTCCTTAGGAATGGCAATGGTTTTGCTGGCCTGAGTTTGGAAATGAATGAGAATCTTGCGGCGTGCATCCAGCACTTCGCTTTGCTTGCCTTTAATTAAAAAGGTTAGCGATTGGTTTTTGCCACTCGATATCTCAATGTTGGCTCCGGTTTCCTTGGTTATGTTTTGGCATATACGTTTAGATTCTCCTTCTCCGAATTTTTCAGATTCAGTGGATTTACGTTCTTCGCCAGGCACGTGCAAAACCTTAAAATAAAATTTAGTTAAGAAAATTTTATTTTAATGTTACAAAGATATAAAGTACTTGAGCCAAAACAGAGCTACCAACACGCATACTTGCTGGTGTAGCTTGACTTTGCACGGGGGCAGAAGTGTTTTGGGGTAAAGCCGGGAATAGATCATCATAGCTGAATGCTGGGGTTGTTTCCTGGGTCTGAACAGTTTCGTTCACTACAAAAAGTATAAAGAATCATTTTTATTTATTTTTTTCATTATAATTTTTTTTATAAAACATACCATTTAATTCATCCATCGCTGCTGCTTGCATTACTTATAAAAAAGAAGAGTCCTTTTCGTTCCAAGTCGTTACAGTACCACTAGAATATTTTAGAAAACAATTTATTACAAAATGAATCATAGTCAAGAAAATTGTAAGTAAAAATAACTAGTTTCATTTCGACGATCGATTGTGTTGGTCACAATTCAAAAATAAATTTGGAGAAATGTGTAATGTATCACGACAAAAAGAATCCAATGAATTGAATCAAATGTTTTAATGACTTCAAGTAAATCGTCTCATTACAATAATAGGTTTGACACCATCCGGATCATCGTATTTATGTATATTGAGGTTATTGAGCAAAGTTGCAAGATGTATGAGTACGAAAGAAATTTCTCCCGTAAAACCATTTACGCTCTCAAGTAAAAGAAGAGGTATAACACTATGTGGTGTGTTAGAAGAGAGCTTTACTCCATGGTTGCCATACAAGAAGTACTTCTACGACCAAAATCGTTTGAGGGTATACTTCAAATCGAATTTTGCAGAGTGTAATTGAGACCGTAAATTTTTTTTAGAGACTAAAAAAATGGCGCAAATTTATAGTTCAAAGTTGCTTTAACTCCGATGCGTTTCGTCCAAGTGTGAACAGTGGACTTCTCAGCAAGGACGCACACACTCCCCTTAGACGCATAAATGTATTAATCGATTTAATAATAAGGAAAACTATATTTAAGGGGAGTGTGTGCGGTCTTACTGAGGAGTTCACAGTTGGACGAAACGCATCGGAGTAAAGGCCAATTAAAGCTTATATTTTGAATTTCCTTTGTTTATACTCCACCAAACATTAAATAAAATAATAACTAGCAATAGTTGTTGTTATTGTTTAAATTTCTTTTCTTTTTTTATTTCAAAATTATAGTCGCTTCTTATTAACTGAGTTTGGTAGATAACGAATAACAAACAACTAGTAAACTTTATCGCCAGGACGAAGACTTTGCATTAAATTGTAAACCCTTTATTAACTTTTCAGTTATAAGTGATACATTTCGTTGTTGCATTTAAATAGTGGTTGTGTATGTGTGTAGTTGTATTCTCTTTTTAGTCTTTTCGAGAGAGCGAGTTGTTATTCTGTCAAACTTTTAGATAATATGGTGATCTCCTGCTTTTAAAGTATGCTTTGTTTATCTATTTATAATTTAAAAAAAAAAACGTTTACCAAGTTCTAAAATCTTTTTAGTTTCTTTTTTGATTATAAAAAATCAACAAAATAAAATAATAAAAATAGATAAAATACAAAATGTTAGTACGTTACGTTACCTATACAACTTTTATAAAATGGATGAATAGGCTTTAGAAATTTTATGTGACCGAAAGGCATAGTGTAGCCCTGTAAGCTGAAAGGAAGGTTGTAATTGCTGTTGTTCGTCCAAAGCTTACATATCGAACACAATGTTGGGCAACTTACAAATAGTATGATAATAAACTAACAGCAGCTAAGATAGATTTCACATGAGAGCAAGATTTGTTAACACCGCAAACCCCACAGGCAGATCCTTTGGGACCATTTATAATCAAACCATTCTCAGAAAAAAAATATGCAACTTAGTTTTCCTCAAATGGAATTAAAAACGAAAAAATAATATAAAATAACATTTTGCTCAAACGAGAATGCTACGAAATCAAATAAATAGTTAAATAAAAGACACAGAAACTAAAACATTTTGAATGAAGGTTATAGCTTTTCCAAAAAAGAACAAAATGTGTTTTGTTTATTTTGCGTGTGAGTTAACACTTGGATAAATATTTTCTGACGTTATCTTTCAAAAAATTTAAGAAAACAAATATATATGTATACCGCACATAGAAACAAATAAGTTATATTTTTCTTAGTTTGGTTTAAATATGTTGTTGGTAAATTGTTAAATTGTACACAAATAATACAAATTTATATACTAGATTGTACATATTAAAAAATTATAAAGCAATTCAATTAAAAATTGGTATTTAGACAGCACCACGAGTCATTTGTGACCTCTGTTATCAGCTTATTATGGCAGACAGTTTTACACGATCTAGGCATATATATAGCTTAGTTGCTATCTTATTCTCAATGTAGCAATTCATCACAAAAAAAAGAGCACATTTAAGTTTGATGATCAGATTGTTTGACATTGTCTTTAATTTATGAGAGTTTTTCTGCAAATTATGCATTATCTTCTATTTTTAATAAACAAAGAAATTGAATAAAATTATAATTGTACTTATGTAGGTATATGAATATTGATAAGCAAAACATCACACAACGTATTAAATTTCTTATGTACTTTTGAAGCACATTCAATATAATTTTTGCAAGTTCCTTTTGTGAGGTTCAGCTAACGATTTTAAGAAAGCCCTTTGAATTGAATCGCAAATTTATCATTCAAAACAAGTTTTCCCGCATTTTTTGTAACACATACCTATTTTTAAAATGACAACTTCTTGTTTTGCAAAAACATTTTTCATTAAATTTTCATTACGAATTGTTTAGAAAACATATGTATTTTCAAATTCATAAAGATCCGGAGAACTCCACAATACAAGTGCAATGTTCTCAATGTTCTATGGAAAATAATTGAGAACATAGTATTTCGAGGGAATTAATTCCGAAATTAAGAAAGTGCCAGATTAAATTGTGAAATAAAAGTTTGCGAAAATTTACATTAGCGGAATGAGAACTTGCTAATTCCAAACAACCAAAAGCGAAATAATAAACTGCAAGACAAAATATTCGCTAGTTTATTTCTATTCTTTTAGTTGACATTCATGCCTATTACCGTTGTCGTAAAGAAGAACACGATGGAGAAAACGAAAGCTGTCGTAAGTGACAAACGATAACGGTAATGACTATAGAGTTCTTAAGGAAACGGCTATATAGAAATATATATCTTTATTTTCTCTCTCAGTCCAAGGCATCAAAAAAAGTCAAACGAAATCCTTTGTTGGAAAACAAACCAAAAGTTGTGATTTTTGTAAGGAAAAGAGATCGGTCTTCCACAAAATATAAAGAAAAATTATCTTGGACTAGAATTTCTTATTATTTTTTGCTACTAAACAATTAACAAATAGTTTCTTAATGTTTTAAATAATAATTTGATTAAAAATAGTGGAAGTGTGTTAGTGTTAATACGGGATTCAAGTGCGAGATTGTACTCCGCCAGTACAAAATGCTATTGTTTTCCATCAAAGAATTTAGCTGTCAACTTTTTTCTTGATTCGATGTTAGACTCTGACGTATTCGGATACTTCATACCCCTTACCTTTCTAGTTTGTCGCCTACGACAGCTGTCGTTTTTTCTGTCGTGTCGTTTGTTACGACAAACGACAACGGTAACAAACATGATTAATTTTGCTGCTCAAAACTACAAAAATCAACAAATTTTGACGAAAATTGGTCAAATCCGTTTCCGGAATGAACAAATTTTTTTATTTTTTTTAACAGAAGAGAAAACCCTTGAGAGTTCCCCATGGTGCAAATTTTAATCCAAGAAATGTCTTTGGGCAGAAATTTGAACAGAGAGTTCTATCAATTTTTTTTTGTCGGTTAATAATTTAAAAACTTCTTTAAAATTAAAACCTTAACGTTCGTATTATTCTTTGGTTTGATCTATTTCCATATTAAGTCTAAACTTAGCAAAGATGTGAATAATATGAATAATTCATCTGTATTAATTTGGATTAAAAAAGTGGAATACAGTGTAATGCCTTTCATTGTTATTTCCAAAAATCAATAAAAATAATATTCGAGTTAATCTGCTAAAATCTTTACTATAGTAAAGAATTATGAATTTTGAGTCAATTAAAAGTGTCTACTGGCTGTTTTAATAAGTATACCGTTTTCGATAGGAAAAAGATTTGCCAAAAAAAAAGTACATTTAGTAAATGTTCTCCATTATTTGTCAAAATCGTTCTAACTGAAGGTTGGTTCGATGTTCGCTTGAACCGTTTTATGTGACACTTTTATAGCCAGTTTTGTTACAGTACGCGCGTACTGTTTGGGCTCAAACTTGTCCCATAATTTTATCGCTGCAATAAGGCAGAGCTGTCAAAATTTGAATTTTTGACACACTTTTATACATACATATATAACATTTTGTGAGATTAGGAAAGAACCATTTCTTAAATTGGAAACACTTGGTCGACTCTTTTAGTGTTTTTAGTTTAATTTTATTGAAATTATTTGTTTATCCAGTTGTTAAATATTTAAAGCGAACAAAACTATTACTACAGCTTAACAGAAGGCATATTAGACTTGTCATAGGTTTCCTCACGGGCATTGCCGAGTGAAAAAAACATCTTATGGCTATGGGAATAGCACAAGAAAATGTCTGTAGAATGTGCTTTGAGGATGAAGAAACAGCAGAACACATCTTGTGTGACTGCAACTGTCTCATCAAAATACGTCAACAGTATTTAGGTAAATTTTACCTTGAATCAGCTAATATTGCTGCTAGCTCACCCAAAGATATAGCTGCGTTCCTTACAAAATGCAGCGTCATGAATGAGCAACAATAGGCCCAATGTGGCCGCAGTGATTTGGGATAATTTATACCACCTATAATCTTAAATCTAAATCTAAATCTTACTTTTCAAAGAATACAATGAGTAAAAACAGGTGAACTTTGGAACACGTCCCAGAAGTGTTAGAACAATCTATCGAAGGTTATGGTATCAGTTATGATATCTTTGTAATGTGGAATTAATAGTTAAAACAAAAATTAATCGACAATTTATATTATTTTTTTCTATCCCAGTTCAATTTTCCCATAGCATAAATCAATAAATTAAACAAGCTACTTTCACGATTTTAACATTTTGTATTTTTTGTATTTTATTTTATTTTATTAACGCTTAGCTTACACTGTAAGATATAGTATCTTTTTTATAGTGTAGCTTTATGAAGGTAAAAACAAAAAAACATTTGCCAAGATTTTTAACCGCTGTATAAATACCTCGTTTAAGTGGGTTCATACAACCATGAGTTTTAAAGGTGATAACCCGATTTAAGCACTCATACTCATTTAAACTTGTACTCAAGTAGTAGGTTTGAAATTGGTTCAAATTATATTCGGTTCCCGCATCTATGTTTAGATTCCATTTAAACATGATGAAGATTTCACCTTCCTTAACTTAGTAGTGTTTTAAATCTCTTAAAAATGCGCAAAATTTGACAAATTTTGTAAAATACAATTGCTGTAATTTACAATTTGTAAATTTAATAAACATAGCACGACGATGCACAAAGCAAATGCAACGACCAACGTTCAGTTGGTCCTTGCTATAGAACAACACAAAACTGACAAGCTTTCTGACGTTTACTAATGTCAACCAGGCAATTTTAGGCTACAGCAGTGTTTGGTTTTCATTCAAGTTCATTAACGTCATTGAAAATGAAGAATAAAAACCACTGTCACTTAAATATAACAAACGACCACTGATTTAGACGAGATTTGTGTTGTTATAATTATCTTTGAATTTAAGTACGTCGGTACATCCCACCACTATCAGGGACGGCAAAATAATAGTTTGTTTACCAAGTCTCATTGTGTTTTTCCAAAATAAGAACATACAAAAGAATGTTACAATTGTCCAATGTAAATGTTATGGCTTTTCCTGTCTGTTGATTATTTTCGATGTTTTTAAACCTCAGTAGATATAATAATAATAATATTTTTAACTATGTGTCTGCAAGGCACATTGCTGTTTAAATGCAACAGGTGTTGCACGACACTAGTTAGAAGGAATAGAAAGACACAAAAGAATTGTTTTGGTACAATAGATAGAGAGCAACTTGATTTTTATTTTTCATTGCATAACCTTTTCATTGCTGAATAGAAAAAAATGATTTGTACCTGAGTGAGAATTGAACCTGCACCCTCTGGGTTAACAAGAAAGCACTCCATCCATTTACTATTACCGCCTACTAACTATGGTATTATGTCAGATGAAATATTCTGAAATTGATTTGTAAGGTTTCTTTAAATTGATATCTTCGAGCTCGCGACTCCAATTCACCTACACAGAACGGTAGGATTTAATTAAGAGAAAAAACAAATTATAGTCCCAAATAAATCAATCACAGAAGTAAATATGTACATACAAAACAATAATTTTACAAATACTCAATTATTTAGCAAATTAACAACAATTAATTATTTTTATAAAGTAAAACACCTTGATTGTTTTTTTCGGTTATTGACCATCATCACATCATATTTTTCTCAATTTTGTCTCAAATCAAAATGTATTTTTTTGCTTTTACATTTTTTTCAATTAAAAAAAAAAAACGGATTTATATGAAGCAAGATAAGAAACATTTAAGGTTACATAATTTAAATAAAACATAAATACATTTCTACGTAGAATCAAGAACCTACACGCCGTTATACATGTCTGTCTACAGATACAAATATAATATATAAGATAAAAGTGGAACAGCAAAATAAGTTATTGATGTAGAGATAGCCTATGTGCGAAGATAGATTACCACTTATCAAACATAACATTTCTTTAGCGGGCTTCATTTCACGACCATTTCGTTCACTACATTCCTACTAATGATTTGTAAACTACAAAAACTAGGTTTATAAACTGTGAAGCCAGCCATCATCAAAACAGGAAAGAAGTCACAAATAAAATAAATTAAAAACACGAATACGACCCGCTTATACTAGCCCTGTTGACAAAAACATTCAGCCGGTAAATATTTACGTCCTCCTCCTCAGTTGGCAGCATACGTATGTCTTCCATTTTTACATTATATTTACTTTGATGCAACTTGGACTTCCACTTAATGACCTAATTTAGAAAATTGTTTAATAACCGATTTGTGAATCACAATGTACTTGTATCGTAATTCGTAATCGTACCCGCGCCAAGTTGAAGCTGCGGGTGCAACATTCCATTTCTACTCTCTAAGAGCAGGAGGAAGAAGAATACTTTCCTTAAAAGGAACAAACAAAAATAATGGAAGAAAACGCGGCCAATAGCCCTAGCGCCAGCAACGATACGATACCGATCCGAGCACCTAAACATCAAGTGGAGTGCACACCACAGGCACAGTCAGTGTGTGGGGTGGGGTTAGTATTGGGGAAACTTGCAGACGTGTCGTTCGCCGAAAGAAGATGAAATGTGGAACGTTTTCTATACGTAAGCCACAAGTAAAAGCGAGATACGCATAGCACAGAGGCTAGAACAAATTTTTTGACATTTTCAGAATTTATTTTTCTTTTTACTCAATGCTCCCCTACTTCTTGTACCTTGTACGTATACGGATGTGTAGAAGTAGATGCAGAAGAGTATAAAATTGAAGGCGGCGGTGAAGGTGTAAGCAAAGTTGGAAGGGGATACAGAAACAGAACACGGAAAGTCAGAAACAGAAGTAGGCTGAAGGCGATTATGTTAGATATGATAGACAAAATATCTACGAACTACGACGTCGACGAAATTGGTATTTTTGTTGGTTATGTGTTAGATGAGCACGTTGTAAAATATGTATAGTATTATTTTTTTTTCAATATTTTTTTAACAAATTTGGTATGTACTTACTGTACTGTAAATCCAAAAAATCCGGCCTATTTATCTTCTACCGTATGATCCAGTTTGAGCTTGGCGTGTCTTCTTCTGGAAAAAAATTTTATTTTTGTTAAAAAAAAAAATAGAGACAAATTTTCTGTGTCCTTAATTTATTTTTTAAAGAAACCCGAATATTATTTGGAAAGAGAATATTAAAGATTTCTTTCCGGTTTAACACGCTGCTCCTTTCACAAACAACAAGAACAAGCACACACTGCCCTGAACACTTTTTTAATTCTTTTTATTCCAAAAAATGAAATTAGTGAAAAATTGTCTATTTTCGATTTCGCGTAAGGAGATTTATAATATAAATTTCCAAACAATATTCTAGCTGATAAAAAATGGAGTTAGATGAATGAAAAGGCTTTAAGCACTTAGAATTATTGAAATTATAGTTTTAAGTCATTAACTTTTGATAACAATTAGATTTTTATTAAGGGAAAAAGTTGATTTTCTTTTTTTTTAATAATGGAAAATTGCACTTGCACCCCAATGAAAAACTACGTACGTACCGACTTCCAAGTGTTAAATGATGTCGTCGACGATGGAAAAAAGTTTGGCATATCACCGACTTTCTCCTCTTTTTCGTAGTCGACGTAGGCAAGTGAAGTTATTGCTGGTTGAATAGAAAAGTTTTCACATATAGGTGGCAGTGTAATAAAGGTGAATTCGTAAATACAACTTTTTATTTGTGGTGTTGATATAAAATGAAAAATTGCGTACAAATATGACAAAGAAATCATGAACGAAAATGTGCGGAAACCATAGAATAATAAATAAATAGAACATCAACTCTGGAGAATCCACCCACTTTTGCCTACAAACTTTCAAAACTGCAGAGATTTAACTCTGTATGCGTGCCCGTGCATTTCAAAATTCAAATAGGACTGTCAAATTTGGATAAACCATACACTCTTACAATTTTGCATTTTGCTGTTCACACGTATTCATGTATAGAAAAGCGCGTGTGAAATTTTTTTTCTACGAGAGGAGACGGAGGATCACAAGTTGACCTGTGGCGGAAACACAATTGAAATAATGGGTGTGTTTTATTGAGAATTTTACTGGGAAAATCTAAAATAAGACATTTTCAACGAAACGAACCAGTATCGTCTAAACCTATAAGCCTATAAGCCTGTAAGAAAGAGAATTATTGTGAATTATTTATCGCCAGTAAGAATAACTAGGGATAAAAGGAAAAGTAAGTGTGCTATAATACCTTCCTAAAAGAGGCTCGCCTCTTTTTTTAAATCCTTCTTTGAAAAATATTCGGTGAGGCTCACGCTATTACACTGTGTTTCAGAGATTCATGACTCAAATTTTACAATCCTCTCTTTTCAGTTTTTTCTACACACAGCGCACAAGAGCATTTTGTATGCAAAGCATATGCATGTACACTCTTTCAGAACCGAAAAAGAATGAAGCGAGATAGAAAAATAACGAACAAGAGAAAAGAGGATGCAAAGATAATCACAGAAAATTCGGACCGAGGCTCACCCGTCGGCTGATTTTTGGTCTCATTGTTTTCTCTTTCGCACTCATTGTGTTCAAAAAGAGGCGAGCATCCTGTCGCAAGGTGAAATAGCACACTAAGAGTTATTCGCTATAAAATAATTGTTGTTTTTTTGTGCATACAAATTTTACTCTACTTTATATGTAAAATATTTTTTTTCAATAAAACACATGCCTATTTGCTGATGGATCAAGTCTCCATAAATTCCCGGCGGTCTCCAAATGCAAAATGATATGTGAAATAAATAGGTATGTTTGTTAACTAGATTCGACGTAAAACGTTTCTTGATTTCGCATTTGTTAACTAAAAATGTTGCAAACAGAGAGACCTGTGTACGGGAGGATTACAAGTTGATGAAATGTGTACGAAAGTAACCAAACACAGCTACTGAGTGGCATTTTGACACTGGATGGGTAAAACGAATTCCACATTAAAGTAGCTCACTGAACAGGACTTATGTCAAAATCTGACATTTGTTATGACAGGTCCACTGCTAAAAACTTTTTGCTTTTACTTCGAAATGATTTTAAATTAAATTGAAATAATAATAAAATAATTATTATAAATCATAAAAATGACTGAAAAAACAGGAAATCCATTTGATATGGACAGCACAAACTTCGAGTCTGATCATTATTTGGAAAAACTTCTCAAAGTGAGTAGAATTGGTGGATATTTTTGGAAAACAAAAAATAGATTATGTACTCAACTCTTTTTTTCCCTCAAGGATTGTACTCTCAAACAAATAATGGACACAGAAGCAGCTGTCGTAAAAGACACCCAAACTCTTCACAGCGACATGCAAACGCTTGTCTATGAGAATTACAACAAATTTATATCGGCCACAGATACAATTAGAAAAATGAAGAACGATTTCAAACAAATGGAAACCGATATGAATTTGTTAAAAACAAAAATGCAAACTATAACATCTTTTAGTGACCAAATAACAGGTACCCTACAAGGCACTAGATCACAACTGTGTAAACTATCTGAGAAACATTCGCTGCTTAAGCGATTGCAGTTTCTTTCATCATTACCGGGTAAACTTAAAGGTTTAATTGACGAAGAAAACTACAATCAAGCTGTTCAAGATTACATTCATGCAAAGAAAGTGTTCCAACAGTATGGCAATCAGCCATCGTTCGATGGCATTCAGAAAGATTGTGAAAGTATAATTGACGATCTTAAGCATAAACTACGCAGGGATTTTCAACTGGCTGGAAATACAGCACAGTCACTAACTGAAATAGGAGAGCTAATGTTGCAGCTGAATGAGAAGCCAAGTGATCTTGCTAGTGATATGTTACAATGTGCATCCAAACGATTGCATGAACAGATTGTTATGCTACAGGTAAACATTTATTTTGCTCTTGTGACTTACACTTTAAAAAATCTTATTTTACAAGGATCAAAATGAACGGGATATGATTGAATTTGTGGACATGGGAATCGAAGGATTTCTTAACGATCTTACATTGGTAGCCACTTCGTATTTTGATATGTTTTTGGCTAAGCAACACGAATCAGAAAGGTAATTTAAATAAGATTTTCAAATTGCATAAAATTAACACATATTTCAATTTATTTTTTAAAATTGGGTGACAACGGTACAGCCGGTGAAAATCCCAGTAGTTTGAAAATTTTTTTCTTTTTCAACTTAACTCCCAGTTTCATCTGGACGTCATGAGGTTTTGTCAGTTTTGTGAACAAAACAGAACAATTCTTTCCTATCTTTCTATTCCATCTAACTAGGGTTGTAAATGAATGCAATCTTATGTAAAAGCAATTTTCAATTACTTCAAAGATTGCATCGTTTACTTAACTTTGAGACTTCGACTTCTACATTTGCGAACACCATTCATTCGACTTGAAAAAGATTGCAATAATTGCTCCCCCTGTAGTTTACAGCAATCATTTGACAATTCGTTTGTTGATTGATTTTATATTTTTACCATTGAATTCCTCCCATTTTTTACATATCATCTCTCTTTCAGGGACGATTTCCAAGAAAATTCAATGCGTGAACTAAATGATTTTCTAAACCGAAACATAGACAAATATTTAAGTCTAATTCAAGATCGTGTAGAATCTGAAATCGGTTTTGGAGACACACACATAATGTTACGTGGCCTAGATCGTCTTCATCGACGTTTGATGGCAATGAGAAATATGTGCCGAGGAATTGAAATTCAACGAAACGCACTTGATATTATTATTGGTGGTGCACATCAGTTGTGCGAAGTTCATACGAAAAACTTAAAGGATCACTTCTCTGACAGTTTGAGTTCGGTACGATTATCATTGGTATCAGCAAAAAGCGAAAGTGGTAGCATTAATTTGAATGATTTAATAACAAATTTATATGTATCAACTGTTGAGAAAGTGAAAGGAGTTTTGCAAGATTTATTAGTTTTCCTACAAACTGAATGGTCTTTCAACATAAAAGCTGAGTACAAGGGTACATTGTGTGTCGAAGGAATAAGAGAAAATTTGTTAATTGGTAAGTTATTTTATAGTTACTTATAAATTATTTTTTGATTATTTTGTTTGTTAAAAGGCTTCCTGAGGCATGTTGCAAGTGTTATGTCTTCCTTTGCTGATACATCATCATCAAGTCCTCCTAATCTTTTATTAGTTTTATCAAAAACCTGTCTCGAAATGGAACAAAACGGAGCTCATGTTCTGGTAAAGAAAACAATATTTAACAAGAAGAAATATGATAAGTGCATCTTGTTTTTTCTAAATAGATTTCTCTAGGTGATGATTTATATGAAATTGACTCCGAAAATAGTGCAACACTAACGCATGAAACTGAAATTTGTAGTGAAATGAGAGAGACAGCACAAACCTTGCTAGATGCCTATGTTCGATTGCAGGGAACCAACATTTCTCAGGTAATATTTTTTGGTTCAATTATTAAAAATGTGTATAACTTATCTTCTTGAAGATGTTACGTAAAAGTGTTGAAACCAGAGACTGGCTTAATTGTTTAGAACCACGTTCAGTGCGTGCTGTCATGAAACGAGTGGTCGAAGAACTCTCAACTATTGAAAATATTGTAGCTAATTTGTACGAACCCGGTTCAAGAACTGCAGCTAGTAGTGATTCAAGTCGAAAAACTCACTTCAGTAATATTACTCAGTCAAAACAACAATATAGATCGAATTGGTCTAACTACACGCCATCACAGCTGGAATCGAGCTATGTTTCAAATATTCATCGATTGTTTTCGGAACGAATTGATATATTTACTTCGGTTGAATTTTCAAAGGTTTCCATTATAACTGGAATCATAAAGATTGGACTTAAGGTAATGATAAATTAGTGATTGTAGTTAAATAATTTTCATATATCATATTTTTAGACTTTGTTGGAATGTGTTCGATTGCGAACATTTAGCAAATTTGGTTTGCAACAAATTCAAGTTGACACTCATTATCTGCAAATGAATCTCTGGCGTTTTGTTACCGATGAAAAGTATACACTTCTAATAAACTTTGATTAGAATATTTTATATAAATAACTTTGTCTTTTCAGTCTTGTAAATTTCCTTTTGGATGAAATTTTGGGCTCAGCTGTTCATCGATGTTTGGAATCAATACTAATGGAACCGAATGCTGTTGAAATAATCTGCGAACGTGGTTAGTATTGCAATACTTATATGTTAAGTTATAGTTTTTGTTTACATTCCGAAATGTTATGTTTTATTTATTTAATAATTGTTTAATAATAAATTGTACTTGTCTTCATATATTTTACAAGCTTAACGGAAAATATAAAAAAATGATTCGCAGTTTTTTTACTTTGTTGGTTTTAATCGAAATTTGTTGAAAGTTGAGAACCCATATCATTAGAGGATGTGTTCGAGTTTTTCGATAGTCATTGTTTGTCAGACAATGAGAGCTTACTCATTTTATTATTAGAGAGCAAGGTTAACTTGACCAAATGCAAAACGCTTTAACTATCATTCAAATAAGTAGAATGAAGGTCTAGTTGGTTTATGGCAACTACGCGGAATTATCAAAAAAAACTAGATGCCAAACATTATGTTAGTTTTATAATTTTAAATAAAATGTTCAATAATTCACTTACTTTCTAAGCATAGCTTTAATTTTTAGGACACAAACGATAAAACGAAACAAAATGTTGTTCAACTATCTATATTCTCATCTTCTTGCACTACTTCATTGCCACTATCAATGGTCTTTTTTACTGTTGAAGAGCTACCAGCGACCCTACCCTTTCGATGTTTTCTATTTGCTTCCCATTCTCTGGGATGAACTTTCTTTCTATGAGAATGCATATTTGCATTTGAATTAAAAGTTTTTGGACAATGCGGACATGAATATAAAACTTCTCCTGTGTGCGTTGTCATGTGTTCCTGCAAATAAAAATTATATCTTAAAAATAAAACCAATATAATGAAATTTTTGTTACCTTCAAGTTTAAAGGTTTTTTAAAAGACTTATCACAAACACTACATGCATAAGTTCGTTCTGACGAATGCACATAACGTATGTGACTTCGTAGAGCACTTTGGTTCGGTGCTACTTTTCCACACACATTACATGTGTGAGATTTTCCTTCTTCATTGTGACGTCGCAAATGCTTTTGCAAACTATGTTTATTCTTTAACCATGATCCACATTTTTCACATTGAATTTCTGGTTGTTTAACTCCTTTGTGTTCTAATTGATGTTTTTCAAACATGGCTCTGCCACGAATTACTTTGGCGCATATATGACACATTCTACCGTTTTCGTGCAAGTGACTGTTTTTACGATGGGTATTTAATGTGTTTTCACTGGGAAATCTGTAAAAAAAAAATAACAACAACAAAACCACGTTTTAATAATTAGGTGCAACAAAAACAGCATATTATTGCAAAATTATAATGCATTTTCAAAGGTGCCCTAAAATCAAGAAAAACGGTGGGGCAAGGTTGCATTAAAAATATGGAATCTGTTATAATAACCAAAAACTTAATTGATTTAACGCAACCAGACTTGAAGACTTGAGGTATCCGACTACAGATTATAATACAATTTTGTATTCTTTTTTTCAAGGTTGATTTCAAATAGGACTACATCTTTTCAACTTAACTCAAAGACCCACAATCTATTTATCGATTTCAATGCTGCTTATAATAAAGTGAATAGAAAATAATAATGTTGCCTGGTTAATTTATACCCGAGTTTCAAACAATGAGTTCTAAAATTAGCATCATCTTGCCTGAATAATTTATTTATATAAAAACTATCGACATTTTTTTGTCTTCTTTTTGTAATCTGAAATTTTCTTAATTTTCTAATTCACTTCACTTAGCTATTTGCTTATGGGTTTCGCCGTATCATCTTAAATCTAGTAATATAAAAATAGACTTAAACAACTAAAACTGTTGGAAAAGCTATTTCGTTTCGTGTGGTGTATACATAAATACAAACATTCGCAATTGATAATATTTTTTAACTTACACTTTTGGACAAAAGTCACAAGGAAATTTTCGTTCTTCTAATGGCACATGTATAACTTGATGCTGTTCCAGAAGATATTGTTTGATGAAACGTTTGGAACAATATTCACATTGAAATGGTTTCTCTTCATCGGACTGATGTATAATGAGCATGTGGTTCTTTAAGCATTGTTTATCGGCGAAAACTTTGTTACAACTGTGGCATCTTAAAAATAAAAAAAAATTATTATAACAACCAATCAGGAAGGTAAAATAAATCATTCCATTTTACTTGAAATATTCTGGGTCCAGATGTTTATTGATGTGATCAGCAAGAAGTACACGTTTGAAAAGCTTTTTGTTACAACAAATTACATAGCCTTTTTGACCATGATTATTCCAGAAATGCTGACGAAGCGAAGCAAAGTCATTTAATACAAGTTGGCATATCTCGCAAGTTAGTTTCATGTGTTTGGCTATTAATTCATCGTATTCCTTCGAACGTATGTTATATTTTGATTCTTTTTCTAAAGCATTTTCAGACGGCGTTTTTCTATATGGTTTTCTTTTTGTTTTTTCTGTAGATACAGTATCGGGGGAGAGTTTAACATGACTAATGGTTCTGGTTCGAAGGGACAAACGACGTTCATCGTTATCAATGAGTTCTTCTGCTGGCGGTTTGATGTCAACATCTTAATGGAATATGAAAAGTAGTAATTTGAAAACAAATTAATCAAAACAGTTATAAAAATGCTCGTACCTTTAATATCTTCGTTTTTTTCATCAAATGATTCAAGAACCTCATTTTCGTTGGTAAAGTATTCACAGTTTTCGAGTTTATCTTCTATATATACAAAAACGTACAGAAAAACTATTTGAATGGTTACGTATGAGAACATTTACCTTCTTCCAGGAGTGTATAAGAGAAATCAACTTCTTCTACTTCCCAAGATATATCTTTTGGAACATCATCTTCCTTAACATCTGAAGAGATTTCTTCGTTTTCATTTTCATTTTCATTGCCAACTAAAGGCGATGATGCTTTAACAAAAAATCTTTCGGCTAACAGGCGATGAGCTTCTTCTACTGCTAAATAGTATTCATGGAAACTGATTACTCTTAACCAACAATCGTTGCATATTGCCGTTGATAAAGGATCATCAATTTTAGGCTGAAATTCGGGATATACTAACTAGGTACTAACATTTAACTTTCCATTGCAACTTACCTCAAACCAAAAGTATTTCTTAAGAATATTGGCTACATTAAGTTGGCTTCCGATTTCATCAAATATATTTATAACTTCTGTTAAATCTTTTAAACAAAGTCTACAAATCATTTTATTTTAAATATTTTTTGTTTTCCATATAAAATTATAAATAAATCCACGGAAACACAAATATTTTCCTTTTTTTTCTACATAAACAGTTAAATGTCAAAACGTTGAAATGTCAAATATGTTCAGGAGTTTTTTGAGGTTAAGAAGACCTGTTCGCTTCACCATTTGAGTTTGGAAGCATTAAGGACGGCCACGCATTTGGCAACTTCACCGAATCCAAATCTAGATTTCGATCAAAAATATTTCGATTTTCTTTGCAGCGATTATATTTAGTTTTTAGTGCGGTGAGTTTGTTTGAAGCTTCAGTAGACCTGTAGATTTTTTTTCAAAATAAACCATCTTCTTTTTCTTTTTTTCTGTAATAAAAACAATAGGTAGGTACGATCATAGTTTATACACAAAGAGAAATCATCTGTAAGTTTCAAACTTTGCTCGTAGGATGTCGTTACTATCGACTTGTTTATTTTTTACTCTTGATGCAATTATTCTTGAGTTAAAAGGCAAGAGAAATAAAGAAAAACAATTTCAAATATATGCAGAAGAATTTTGTTCGGTTCGGTTCAAGTATTTTTCGTTACAGAGAACTAGGGAAATAATGATTACTCGATATGCTCATTTAGCGACATCTACTTCGGTAAGTTTGAAACCATCTTGAGGGCTTGTTCTCTTTAACATTACTAATACTGATTGATTCAATCATTTATGTGTGTTCGTGAAATAGAGTAATGGTTTGTGGCACAAACGTTCTCAAAAATTTGATTGACGAAAATCAAACCACTTTTTATACGTATAGTGTTTTCGTAAAAAACGACATTGGGGGTTAGCCAGCTCCATTGCCAACGAAATTTTGACGTTCTCATGTAACATACATGTAGTGGTGCAGGTAATACAGTTTTTATCGGGACATATCGGGACTCAATATTACATTAATATTGAGATAACTCTGATGGAAACAGGGTTTTCAGTCAGTTGAAGATCACGGATCAGCTCACAGTTAGCTCACCAATAGAGCAAACTGACTGAAAAAAGTATTTTTATCAGAGTTAATTCGAAATTAATCTAAACTAGTGTTTTGTGTCTAAAGTGTTTAATCGGTAAATATATTTTCAGGGTCACCATTATTAAGCAGTTTTTGTTTCGCCCTAGTCGATAAATATTTCTTTTGTTTTGTTTTTTATTCATTACGTTTTTTGATCATTTCGCAATTATCATTTGGCGGTTTTACATTTCTCTTTTTTTCAAAATCCTCAAAAACCGGTCCCAAAACTCAATACAAAGCCGCAACAAAATCTCATTAATCCACACCCAACTTATTCCGATCACATGCTTTCCAAACGATGAAATGATAAATAAAGAACTAAATCCTTTTAATCCAGATATATTGTTGACACATTACAGTTATAGGCAGCGTTACCGATGTGGCACAATCTAGCTTTTTTGACACAATCTAGCTTATTTTCATTTTGATACCTTAACTTAAATTCATAGCGTGAATACATTGAAAATAAAGCATTTTATGAATCTGTCAAACCCATCAAATCTTAAGGTAGATAACCAAAACTAACAAAAAAAGCATATAACCTATATTTACATTTTACCTATTGAACGTTTGTGAAAAAGTATATTTTAATACAAAAAACTTGTGTTTTTGTAAATGGCACGAAAATGGCACGTTTTTTTTCAAAATGTGTCACGAAATTATTTTTGTTCGCGGCAACGCTGGTTATAGGTGCGAGTCTTATGTTGTAAATCAATTCAAACATAAGTAAGAAATATGGAATTGTAATCAAGAAGACCAAACTAGAGCTTGTCCAAATGATAACATTCGCGCTATTAGGCTGAACATACATAGATATATAAATTAATTTTATTGTCGAACTCAACTCCTAAAATCATTTTACAGTCTTTATGGTTATGGTATAATGACAAAAGGGCTTCGTTGTTTTAATGGGTGTACAAAAGTGTAAACAAATATGTAAGCTGATGGTTAACACAAAATTCTTGAATGGATGAGAATGATAACACTATAAATAAATACAATTGCCGATAAGGGAGTAGAACTGAATACCAATTGCAGTTAGGGGTTGATTTGTTTATTTGACCGGTCGTGCGCTTCAATTGTTTTGGTTTGACTGTTGGGTTTGTTTCTTTAATAGGGTAATGGTGGTTACATCAGATTCAATCTTCTGTTAATTACGGGATATTAATTTAACGAATGTTAAAAAGGGTTGATTCTATTCACAATAATTCATATGATTGGGTGGCACCCACATATTTTTCTCCCTTGGTTGTATTGCAAGTGTCTATTAAGATTTGTGCTAAGCCACAAAACTCATTAGCTGTAAATCATTAAAAGACCAAGACCGGCAATTTACTGCACATAATGACAATTCAGTGGTTTGACTGCCTTCAAACCACCACAATAGCTTTCAAACCACCACACAGCCTTAGAACTCCATTCAATATTGTCATTATTTGTCTTCCTCAAATTTGCATCATAAAATAACTCTTTCCCTGATTGATAAGCTCAGTTAGGGATAAAGTTAGGTATTCTATTTTTGCGTGTAGCTCGATTTGAGGTACTTAGCAAATATTACTGAAATACTTCCAATAAAATATCAACTATAGATTTTGAAAATGCATTCTTTCCAAAAAAAGACCAACATATTTTAATAAACTTAGCAATATTTGATGTAATATAAACAATTTATTTATAAACACCTCGTAAAAGAGTAAAGTATGAGTATGATGCATTTAAAAGCGATTGAAATGTTTCTAATGTCATTGGATAAACGTTGCCCAACATAATCTGCAAGAACAAAAAACAAAAATAATTATAATTAATTTAAAAAAAGCTAAATACTTCATCAAATGTCTTTTTGTCTAACCATTAATGGTTTTTGGGTTCTCATAATAAAACAAAGTAAAGTCTTCTTGAAGCGTGCACTACAAAGGAACCATTCTACATCATATGCTGCCATAGAAACTTCAACGCTCTTTTTTTATCCGGAACGCATCCAATATAGATAGCAGTAACAGATTGCGTTTTATAAAATTGTCAAGATTTTTTTTCCATTACGTATTAGATCTTGAAAAAAAAAAGACTTACCTCTGTCAAAAGTTCGTTAGCCTGCCAATAGTATGAGAAGAGGACATACAACATTGTCATGATGTACATCATGACTGCAATTTTCTGCATTACCGAGTCAATCTAAGTACAACAATTAAACAGAAGTGCATTTATGGTTAATTATACGTCTTTTTTTTTTAATGTCGCACATGTATATGATGAAACTTACGATATTCAGACAAAAGAGCAACGCACAAAGGATCACAGAGTAAATCATAAACTCAGCAAATAAAATATACGTTACCAGTGAATTTAATTCCTCTACGAATCTATTGTTAAATAAAAAGTAAAGTTGTTGGAATTTTTTTTTATGTAATTGAATTCTTATTCAAAGCACCTCATAATTCTAGCATGATATGAAATACATGCAATCAGGTCACGATAAATTTTTTCTTCAGATTTATGATGGCTGTATAAATTCTTGAGCATCATCTGGACATGTTTCAAAGCAACCGTTCCAAACATTGCAAAAGAAACGAAAAGATTCACGAATGGCATATACATTGATGTAAGGACAACGGGAAATGAAAGTTGCATGAAGTAAATAATTTCATAGACTGGATATGAGGTAACATCGACACCAGGAATGGCAACTCCAAATGGATGTACTTCCAGAAGAAAGTTTTAAAAAAATAAGTTTATTTAATAGCGTGTTAAAATATACAGGGTGATTGGTATAAGGTGCACCAAAAAGCTTGAGCGTGTAGGTGGAGTTAAGACAAGAAAAAAATCGTATCGGAGGGGGGGTCTATTTCCTCCCGTTTAGGCGGGAGGGGCAATTTTCTAAAACATTGACTTAAATCAGAAAAAAAAATATTTAAAAACAACGGTGAATGATACAAAGCCTTGTTATATTTTTTTTGAAAGCCAGAAAACTACTCTTTTATTTAATTTTTAAATTAAGTTGTTTAAGTGAACAGTTTTAAAAAAATTAATTTTCAAACTCAAAGTTTTGAAAAAAAAACTAAAAAAAAAATTTTTAAACTTATTTTTTATCAAACTTTTATGTAATTAACTATTATTTTTATTTTCAAAATTCAATGCTCTTATTAATTTTTAGTCAAAAACAGAAAACCGGATGCCAAAATGTATCTTAGTTTTTGAGAAATAAAAAAAAATTAAAAATAAAACTAGTAAGTAAAGTAAAAAGTTAATTCGTTTTTTTTTATTATTTGATTAAAATCGGATGGTATGTAATAAAAAATAAAAAAGGGATAGTTCCCTCATTAATAATTGACCTGAGCAGGTCAAATTAATAATTGACCTGAGCAGGTCAAATTTGGGAAAACCAAAAAAAAAAAGTGTTTTTCTTGGAAAAAAATAGTTCTAGTTTTTCTTAATTTCTCAAAAACTAAGATACATTTTGGCATCCGGTTTTCTGTTTTTGACTAAAAATTAATAAAAGCATTGAATTTTGAAAATAAAAATAATTGTTAATTACATAAAATTTTAAAAAAAATTAGTTTAAACATTTTTTTTTAGTTTTTTTTTTCAAAACTTTGAGTTTGAAAATTAATTTTTTTAAAACTGTTCACTTAAACAACTTAATTTAAAAATTAAGTAAAAGAATAGTTTTCTGGCTTTCAAAAAAAATATAACAAGGCTTTGTATCATTCACCGTTGTTTTTAAATAATTTTTTTTCTGATTTAAGTCAATGTTTTAGAAAATTGCCCCTCCCGCCTAAACGGGAGGAAATAGACCCCCCCTCCGATACGATTTTTTTCTTGTCTTAACTCCACCTACACGCTCAAGCTTTTTGGTGCACCTTAAATCAATCACCCTGTATATCATATGTTTCATATTCTATAAACTTTTACAAATCTCGATAATATTAAAAACAATACCTTTTTTAAATTAACTCAAGTTCAAAAAACATATCTTCAAGAATTTGACTTACCTTTGGTTTTACTAAAAATCGGATAGATGAGTGCACCAATAATATCAATAAACGATGCAGTCAAATTAAAAATTGAAATCCTTCTAGCCTGATATGTTGCTTTTCTAAGAATAATTTTTGTAGGCTCCATGTCATTTTTCTAAAAAGAAAATTAATATAAATACATCTATATAAAGAATTTTAAAAATTAACTTTAATTAATCTTACCTCAATATCAATATAAAGGATGGCGAACTCCTTCATAAAAGCTTCGAATCCTGCACGATTAAATATCACCATAACAGTTCGTAGTAAAGAATTAAAAATTGCCATAGCATAAAAAGCATTCAATATGAATGTATCTACTTCACCCCATTTCTGATAAAGAAATACAAATTGAAGTACATTCATAACTGCAATTGGTCCAACAAAAATATATCGGTGCCAAGTATGAACCAAAATGACTGACCAAAATTTCCAAATTTTAACATTTGTTGATAAAATTGGTATATTTTCAAATAACATTTTAGGCGAGCAAAACTTTGAATGCAACCAAATTCCAATTTGTAATATTTTAAATTGGATTACGAAATGATTTATATAGGATTTATATAAATGGTGTGGGATTAAAATGACAATGTATTGCAAAATTAATATGGCAATAACGTACACCTGTTAAACGGTCGCTTATTTTGATAATGAAATGTATTAGGTGACACAAGAGGGCTTCAAATTGGCACTCTTCAGCCTTTAAATGTTGGTTATAAGTGGCAATTGAGATAGTTGTATAAATGAAGTTTTATATTATTCGTAGGAGTACATATGTTTCAAAAATTCTTTTAAAATCAAGAAATTGCTGTTATTATGACATTATTATACTGAGTAGTATACTCAAGGGGGTTATAAAGAAGGGGTACGAGTTGACCATACCTGTCATTAGTTTTGATTTTTTTTTTGCAATCGCCCGCCGCACCGGCCGGCCGTGTCAAATTAAAATAAAGTGTTTTTCAAAAATAAGTATGAGATAATAAATAGACCAGCACCACCAAAAAGGAGTCTGATGATATGGGTTAGCCGCCGTGAAAAATTTATAATTCTTGCCAAAAAGTTTTCATGCACACACAGGTTGTTGTTGGTTAACTCACATACTTCCCGCAATGTATAATTAATTATGGAACTTAAAGTATGCAGCCTAAATGCAGTATGTAATTACTAATTATACAAAAACCCTACAAGAAAGAAAATAAGACAGCAAAGAACTCCAATTTTTTCGAGGAAACCGTTGCAGACGTTTCTATGTTGGAGACAAATAAGTTTATTTTAGTAACGGTTTTATGGCAATGTATATGTAGGTTATAAATTCTAGTTTCTCCTGTAAGGAATGGTCTTCACAAACTAGACCAACAGACCAACAGACTCAAGCTTACAATTAGAATTAGTCATATTGACGTAGTTATTTGTCCTAAAGTTGTCATGTCGTGTGATCGTCATTGTAACATGCTGTTCTAGCAATGACAGCTACAATGACAACCGCAATGGCACTCATTTGTATTTCCTTGTACCTAATTTTCCATGACACTGTAATCTCCCTGTCATGTGTCATGCGACACAATGATAATTTTTTTGGTAAACCTCATAGGACAAGTGTTGGTCTTGTATAAAAAAAATTCGAGGTTTAAATCAAACATGACATTACGATGTTAGAGAAGCACAAAAAAGTAGGTTTCGTCATACCGTCCGTCGGTCTGTCTGTGAGCATGTGCGGATGTGCGGATGTGCGGTTGGCTGTGCCCCAATCTACAGTCTGAACGGTTGGTCGAATTTTCTTCAAACTTCGTGTATAGTACTTTTTGGTGATTCCCTAGAGGAGAAATTTGTGTTTTAGCCAGGCTATAACGGGTTCCCCCATATGAGGATTTTAGTTTTTCCCAATTTTCTCGAAATAGGCTCTAACGATTTTAATGAAACTTGGTGTACGTGATATTTTTAGTAGTTAACGTCATTTCAGATTTTTGGCTTAAAATGCACATAACGGAGATTTGTTGTTAACGGTTTTTCACGAATGTGGCCATAAATTCATAAATGGCTGAACCGATTTAATTAATTTTTATACGGTATTTAATCTAAGCATTCAACATAAGATGGCATTTAAATTTTTTGCCTAAAGAGCCACTTAATAATAGCCACCATACTTTTCCCCCATTCAACATAATTCAGTAAATTAAATATTCCAAATCCCATAGTTTGCTACAAGGGCAAGTTCATTCGACCCAGTCGTGCATTTTATTAAATGTAAAATGCGCTTTCTTTCAATTAAAGGAATTCAAAACCTAGACAAGTTTAATTCTTTTTATAAAACAAACAGTTGTTTGAATACATGAGAGAAGATACATCAGTATCAGTATCAGTGTATCTAATTTCTCACCCTCTTAGTATTGTCTGGATGCTGGTAAATTTTTATTTTCTTCCGACTTAAATAAATCACGTTAAAAAAAACAAAAAATTCAGTTTGAAATTGTTCATATAAAATTAGTGCGACCTGTCCTGACTTTTGCTTTAAGTTTTCTTGTACCCGATGTCTGGCATATTAACGAACAAATGTCTTTTAAAACACTACACCATTTTTTAAGAAGGACCTTTATTTTACACATTTCCAAATAATCGTTGCAATGAAAACAAAAAAAAAAGTCCGAAAAAAAAATTCACAAAAAACTCTTTTAATTTCAAATTCATATACCTTTGCCGTTATTAGCGTCCTTTAACTTAATTCGTTTGCAATTGGCGGTGGAATTTACTGTGCGAGGTTAACCACCAGAACATCACAATCTCCAAATGAAAATGGTGGTACTTAAGAAAATCGTTGTAGTTAAATTAGAAACTAAGAATCGTCCACCGGAAAATTAACAAAATGTGTATAGGAAAAACCAAAACCAAAAGAAAATGATTTTGTTATCTATATTCCCCGAAGGTTGTTGAAATCATCCTGCTGTTGAAATAAAAATGCTTCTAAAGTCAGTTGGTATTTGTACTCAGAAGGAAATGTTTATTGATGTGTGCCGAAAGGATCCGAGACATAAATGGCACTATGCACTTTCATAGTATAAATATAGGAGTTAAAGTGGAAAGGATTGAGAAGGAAAAAGCTGCATGTAGCCAGAGACATAAAGAATGCCTTTGAGGTTTTGGTGCCTGACAATATTACGGAAAAGTCAACATTTCATCTTTTCGTGTAATCATGAAGTCAAATAAAAATAAAACTCTAAGCATAACGTTTACCTAAAAGAGGATCTAAACCAAAGGATTGGATATATAAATACATTGCTCTGGTCTGCCATATGGAATGTTTTACCTAAGACCCAACAAAATTGCAGAGATTTTCATTGCAGATGTAGACTATTTGTATTTCGATTAAGATAAAGCAAAAAGAGAAGATGCACTACAAATTTGCAAATAGGAAAATTATTATTTAGGTTTCCATAGGGAAGTCGGAAGGCAGTTATAACATGGTTTTGACGTTAGTAAAATTTATAAATTAACAACCATACATATGAACATATATGGTATATCATTTCAACTACACATATTCTTTATATACTTTTGTATACCGATTTGAAAATAATTTTTGGTCCAATGATTCAGGTATGATTTTGTCAAACCTTATGCTCCGATAAATCATTGTTAATATGTTTTAATCAATGAGATTCCAAAAAACTTATCCTATGAGAGGGTGGCATGTGATGAAATCCTCCACATGTTGACTTAATAACTAAGACCTAGGGGACATTTATTTTGTCCTAGCGAATGTTTTGTTCCTGAGAACACGGTTTTGAAATACATATGTGTAATGTTTAAGGCAATGTTAAGGAAGAACCCAAGGGACGCTGCACAAAACATTTTTCCTTCTGGTTCTGTACATTGGACTTTATTGAAAAAGCATTAGCCGCATTTGCAAGTCATATGCCAGTTCCAAAACAAAGTTTAACAGTTTAATTCATGATGTTTATGTGCATTTTCCCTATAAACTCCAAGCTCCAAACAGCTGAACGGATGTTAATGAAATTTGGTACAGAGATAGGTTATATTCTCGAAAAGCTAATACGCTTTTTTTTTCCAAAATTTTCGGTTGCAGTTTTAATCAAATAAAGCAGAACCTTTAGATTATAAAATTTCGTTAAAATCAGTTAAGCTGTTTTAAAACTTGAAGGTACCGTAAATAAGGTACTTCGAATTTTTTCTCTATAGATAAAAAATATCAGCGTTGGCGAAAAATCACTCATAAGAAATTTAATCAAAATCGATAAAAATGGAACTTTTGTTTTTACTTCAAACTTCTACAGATTTGAACTTGTGGTTCCTCAAATCTGTTTTTTTCTAGCGTCTTTAACGCATTTTTTCTAAAACTGCACTTTAGTTAGGACGAGCAATTACTGTCAGAGTAGTGACAGTAATTGCTCGCTGACCGTAATAAGACCGCCTTCCACTACGGAGATCATGCGAGGATGACTGGATAAGTATACGTATTACAACATTGGAAGTTCAGTTGGATGGCTATTCAGGCAGGACTTTTAAATTATAACCCCCCTAGGGAAATAGACCCCCCTCCCATACAATTTTTTTCTTGTCTTAACCCCACCTACACGCTCAAGCATTTTGGTGCACCTTAAACCAATCACCCTCTACATGTATGTATCTTCAAAATTGCCTTAAGAAGAAGAAATACTCAGGAAATTCGTTCAACAAAGTTTATAAACCAAGCCTCAACTTCTTTTAGATAACTATATATGTGGTAACAATATTGTGAGAAACTTTTTTAAAAAAGTCAAAAAATAAGATTACCGTAAAAGTTCAAGAAAAAGATAGAAGCCATGGGATTTAGATGGCTCATCTCTAAGCTTGCCAGCGTAAGCAGTTACAAAATGCATTATCAATTTAGGGCAAGCTGTTACAATTACAACCTGATGATGTCCCTCTACCATGAATATCATTGATTGGGTCTGAAAGGTATATAGCGCAATATATAACACGGCTGTCTGCGATAAACATCACGGGTTTGATTTTCGCAAACGGTTATTCCACTCAACGATCTTTTGGGTTGGGACATCAACTTGAATCGGGATTATTTCGCGTTTGCCAATTTTTCCTTGGTAAATTGGCAGAAGTTGATTTTCCCTCCACAGCTATAATTAGTCATTTGGTCGTTTATTTTCTTGACTAGAATTATTGTACCAGTTTTGATTAAACCACAAGCATTATCAGAACCTTACCAATACCATACTCATTACTCATAAGTCATAAGTATGCCTATAAATAAAGATTTATATCCCTGTAAGAGTTTTGGTTACTTACTTTAGTGTCCATAGCAATTCACTTTCATATTGTATGTACATATAGGCAAGTATATATACGTTTATAGTGTATCTACACATTTGCTATTTGGAATTTATGAAAGGTTTAATTAGTTTCATAAGCGTGAATGTCATAATACTTAGAGGCTTACACCAACATACTTTCTTGATATATGACTCCAAGTGTAGATGGCATCTATAACATACTAAAAGAGGAAAAAAAAATTAATTTCATCAAGACTTTTATACTGGCAATTCAATTAGCACAAAAAATTAAGGACAACCACACAAATGAACAAAATTTTACCACCCCTAAATGTCGTAATATCCCTTCTTCGTTAAACGTCCAATAGAAGCTTGGACTGAAGGCTGGACATGTGAACAAAAAAATGAAACGAAAATACGTGGCAAGGAAATCTAATTAAAAGATGATACAAAAATGCATGTGGCTTAGGGCAGCATTTATGCTCGACATCATAACAAACAATAATCGTAAAATATATTTTCTAAGGTTATGACAGAATATTTTTAGGGCGGCTGTTAACTAAGGATATGAACTGGAGCCAAAAAAACGGCTATTTCGGATGGAGATAAAAATTCTAATACCTTTATGTATATGTATTTATGTTAGAAGGTAATAACGTATTATTCACCACACGAATTGTCCATAACTGGGAGATTTGAGGACGCGTGTCTGTATTAAGAAGTCAGTTATTATGAATGATTGTTTTTTATTTTGTTACTTTCCATAAACTTCTGAGAGCTTAGTGCAAAAGCGAAAACATGATTCGCATTGAAAGAAAGAAAACAAAAACAAAAAAAAAAACGTTTGAATAAAAAAACCTATTCATGAAACACCTAACTTAAAACGAAACCGAATTAAAATGTTCGTATTTATTTGTTTTTTATTCGAAATATTACCTCAGCTATTAATTATAAGCTTTAATGTTCAAACCATATAGAACCCGTTGCATCATGCGCTGACTTAAATCGCTTTCAAAACTGAGTGCAATATTAAATACAGGTTATTATGAAAATCGAAATCAAAAAATTAGGACTATTAATGTGAAATTGAGCAAACCTGTTCCCGGAAATGAAAATGTCTGCCTTTTCAGTTTCTTTGGGTTTGCTCGGCATGAGGGGTTCCGGTCGCAACTCTAGGTCTAGCTGGTTCAACAAAATACATTTTATCTAGTATTTGAGTGTAAAAGGACAGGATACCGCCGATGTTGTTCTGATGTCGGATGGAAAATCATGGAACTCGGCGAAGTGTATGAAGCTTGTAGGGTTGAAAAGGGCAAACAGTTAGGTTCACTTATTTCGTATTACTCATGTTTCATGTATAATGCTCCTTTGCCTTCACATTTTCGGTAAATACGAAAAATCCGTAGTATCTTCGGATAAATTTTTAATCACTTCTAATTTCTACAAAGATACTCTGATTTTATCACATGTTTTTTTAGATCCGTAGAATATCACGAAAAATGGACTCAAAGCGCAGACATTAATCCGTATAAAAATCGTTACTGACATTTGAGTCGCTTCTTGTTTGGTTAACTATGGGCGTTTTAAGAAAGGGGTAGAAGTCAACAATGGGAATATATCCTCATCGAACTTGTCGAATGTTTATGTAACGGAATCATCAATAGATGCAATATGGCAACACTTCTTAAATCAAAAGAAGTCGCAGTCAAGCATGCAAACGTGAAACAAAACCATTTGTCATCATCAGCAACGTGCTTTCAAGGAAATCGTCATTGCACGTTGGTCACTCCAACTTCAGCAACTCTGGAAAAGCGTTTAAACTTTTTTTTTCGCATGTTCGTATATATGAACCGTTCAGAAACTGGGCTTTCCGGATTTTGGATTTCGGTATCTATTATGTCCGGCTCAACAAAAATATTTTAATTTTAATAAGAGGAACTTGGTTTTATTAAGATATCCTCAAAATTATATACCAAACAGATTAAGTCGGCAGTTTTAAACTCAAAGATGACAAAATAAGTTATTTTTTTTTTTAATATTTCTTCAGTAATTTGTGTTCGTAAGTTTTACAAATTTAAACAACATTTTCTATCAGCTCCGTTGAGAATATTTAAATATTCACCGTGTAAACTCTTCCTGAAAACTCTCTTCTGGGTTTCCATTAAGAGAAAGGCGTCTACAAAAGACTGCATTTGGGCGTCCATAGCTTTTTATTTACTAAGGTTTACTTGAAGCCTCCATTTGTTTATCATCAATAATAGGCTTTAAGACGTCTCAGCAAATCTCACAATGTCATCTGCGAATAGGAAGGATTCTACTATTATGTATAGTGTATAGAACGTTTTCAATTCCTTAATGCCGTTTATATAAAGAAAGCAAACGAAACGGGACTTAAGCTGCATTCTAATCTTACACCGTATCTTAAACCGTCTTACGGTTCTCATAAACCATTGTGGAATGCCAGCGTAGAAGCTGTGGAAAATTGGAATGAAATATGACGAAATTTCGTTGAACCATCTTCGCTGATGTATAGCTTTTTTGTCGATCATGTCGAAGATAGCCTCAAAGTCTATAAAGGAGTCATACAGCTTCTTTTTAGCTTTGATGAAAATATCTGCAATGCTCGGGAGTGTGCATATTTGATAATTTCTTGAGTAAGTACAGTTATGATATTATTATTTAATATTTTGCTTTTATTTGTTTATAAATGTAATAGGAAACTTGGTAAGCCTTTTGATAATACTTTTAAAAGATTATAATCTTGTCGTATTATGTTAATATCAAATATGAATAAATATCAAATATCAAATGATAATTTGAGTACAGTTTTGAATCCAAGTTAAACATCCTTTATATCAAAGCTTATATATTGATCGTCTTATGAATTGAACAATTTATATTATTATTCAAGGTCTTTAAACCGTACCTCGTACCATACCATTAATAAAATTTTTCTTTCAAAAAATATTACGTGATTTTTTTCAATGATCATTGAAATCACAAAAGTAATATTATTACGCGAATTAAGATCAAATTTTGAGTTATTTTTTTGATAGAAAAGTTATATAATTCATTACCTTCATTTTAATACCAATTAACACCAACAATAATGGATAATTTGCCTTAAAATTGAATTCAATGATGAGTTTCAAATGATAGCTATAACTGGCCCCTTACCGTTATTATCATTTTATTTCGATTTTCTTAAATTACATTTTTTTAAACAAAATGTTATTTTTGTTATGTTATTATATGATAAATTACGTATAGGTATATAGTTATTGTATGCTGCTTAAGTAATAACATTGAAGAAATCAACCTGATATTAGATGTTATTTTTGAAATTGAAATTACATCAAAACATAAAAATTGCATAAAATCAATCCGTGTTGCTGCTGATGGTTTACCAGTTTACCACGTCACTTGTATCGCTAAATTAGAAAAGCCCATCAAAATTGATTGCATCACAGAGTGTGGCCAGTTTGATTAACCGGTTGCAATCAAAAGTGTTTGCGAAATATTTATAGTTCAATTTTATAGAATACGCGAGGTGATCAGGCCTTAGAACTTCATGAAATCTCTTAGGGCTCGCTTCGTCTTCCAGAATTATGCTACTGGCCAACAAGATATTTCCATTCTCCATCAGGAACTAGAATCTCCTTTGCTACCCAAGAATGCTTCTTAGATTGAGAAGCGTCGATGATGTCGATAAGCTAGTCCATAATTATGAGAAGTATAAAATGCAATTACCTTAAACTACCGTGGGTTTATACCTCCTTTTGGCTTGCATCTTTCCATATACAATCTTATGGAATATGTGCTAAGGCCAAGTTATATAGGGTGTCGGCAGAACGTATAAAAGTGAAGGTGATTGAGGATAATTGCGGTCTATATTTCAGAGGATGCAAATCAGTGGCAAATGCTTGTGATGTTATTCTGTTTGGGTTGCATGAACCGTTATATTGCTATTTGTACAAAGTGGTCATTTGTGAAGGATATACAATTTCAGGTAATGGTTACTTTGAATATTGCTATAGCGGAATAATTTATGAGGAGCACAGAAATATTTTCTAACTTTTTCTAGAGCCATAATAATAAAACATTGTAAGATTATGAAAAACAAGTTCCACCTAAACATTTAATTATTACGACTTGTAGTTTTAATACCATGCCGTTGTGATCTACTTATTTGCAGAAAATGGCTTTAGAAAATGGTTCAATTTGAGGAAATATATTTTTATTGATATGTGATATATTTTTTTATTAAATCAAACCAGTTGAAAGAATTAAAAAAAAACACATAATACAACATACATTTTGAAGTTTTAAATTAATTCAAACCTTTAAGCCGACTGACAAAGCTTTGTCAACATTCCTCAACTAAAAATAAGGCAGAAATTCCATAACACAAGGAAATATGCAAATTAGCCAGCCACATTTATAATGAAAAGCAGGACTATGTTAGTCGCCGTTGTCGTTCCATTCCATCCAAAATATATAAGTCCTTTTTTCTTCATCACACGCCCTTGATATACGAATTCAATTATTTTAAACCAGAACTTTGTGAAGTGGAATTTTGTCGTACGTTTGCTATGGCGCTATTAATTTACCCCTTCCGCAGAAGCCTCATTTGCATATCTCTCTCTTTTAACTCGCGGTATATGGTTTTTTGGTGTCCTTGTAAAAGGCAATAGAAAAACCAAATGCTCATAGAAAACAATGACCAAAATGCTACTGAGCTTCGCTTTCTGCAGGTGATAACTCAGGCACTTTGCACTTTCTTCAGAGGCGTTCGGAGGCATTCAGTGAGGAGCAAATAAAAGCGAATCTAATGCCTTACCACTTCTACGGCTTTATATATTATATAAAACCGACAAAGAGTCCTTTTTGGTTGGCAAAGTTGGCTCTTTGTTTAACTGGTTCTGGTAGTGTTATTTATGATTCGAGCGAGCTCATTTTCATAACAATAAGTCGAAAGGAAAGAGTTTTATATCGACTCTGGATGGGCTTTTGTTTCATTAACTTGGCTCGGTGATTGTGACCAACTTGAAACGTTCATCGTCGTCGTTGTCGTTCCCGGTGTTAGTCGTGGGTTCATAAATAGAAAAGCTAACAAAATTAATATTCATTAGAACACGTTCGGTTGCACTCGCCATAGCATAAGTTCAAGAGGTATTATAATATCCTGGAGCTGGTGCGTCTTTCGTCTTTGCCTTTTGTTAAATGTTCCCTTGAAATAAGCAAACAGAACGCTTTTATCAATGTTAAGACAGGTTTCTACAGTCGATAAAGGGTAAGGAATTTATGGATGCGGGGGAATTCACTGAGGAAATTGTTTGGATTGTTCTTGATTTATACTGATCAGAGTGTGAATTACGTACTTGAATGGGGTTTGTTTAACAATAGAAATGCTTTGTTCTTCTTGATTTTTGAAATCAGGTTCAATGTGTGAAGGTGTACCTATATACATGTATTAATTATTATATCTTTGAATTTAGAAAATTAGTAATAAAGAAAAGGTTCTGTTACATAAGTCAACTTTGAAGTATGATTGTGGAGAAACTTGTTAACAACCACGTTTAGGGTTTCTTACATTTACTAAGCGTCTATTCTGTTACCCTGACTACAGTCGTAATAAAACAAATTAACAATATTTAAAGTATGTTATTAGTCCTTGAATCCGTTTCCTTGACAAGAGTCACAAGAGTCGTAAGCAAAACAAAAAAATCATTATTATTCCGACTGTTTTCAGGGTAAAATAAAAGGCATAATAAATGTTAGAAACTCCAAAAGAGTTGTTCACAATTTTCTTAAGATGGCAAGGCGTTGTACATTCACCATGAAAGTACTATAGAAAAGTATATGCAATGCCTATACGGTATACCTTGCTTTTCTCGAAAACCCCAATAACGATTTTGATGAAAAAATATGTTTTTGTATTTAAAGTTCTTGGGACATAACTGGTGACATCTCAAGGTTTTTGCTAAAAACGTACTTAAATTAACATTGTATTTAAATGATTTTGAACAAACTAGACAATAATTTGGTAGTAGATTTAAATTTTTTTTTTATTTATAAAAGATGACATTTCAATTTAATCGTTCAATGACTACCACACAATGTGGCCACGTTCCACAACGTGGACAATGTTCGCAAATAATGGCAATTGATGGGTTTGAATTAATTGTTTATCTAAAAATGTTCATAATGTATTAAACTTTTTAGATAAACAATTTATTGATTGAAACCAATTAAATCTAAAGGAATTTTATCTCAAATTTTCCAGAATCTACCAAAATTTTTCTGTGGGATTCTTGCGCGTTATTCGAGGTTTTTGCACCTTTTCATTCTTTTTACAAAAATTTGTACTAGCTTTATAATAACAAACAAATTTTTTGTTAATGATTCGATCTGAACGCTAAATTTTAATTAAAATTAATTTTGTAATTTTTTTGTTTTTAAAATATTTAATTGGAAAACGGGTTGACAAAAAATTTTAAATTTGTGTACAATAAATATGAACTACTCTCCTCTTAATAGTGGCGTTACTACTTTAAATTTGTAAAACATTTTTTTTTTTAATTTTTTTGTTTCTGTTAAACTTAATTTTTTTGTGCGGATGTGCGTATGTCCGTATGTACGGGTGTGCGTATGTGTGGTTATCTGTTCACCGAGCAACAGCTTAAACGGTTTGACGGATTTTCTTCAAAGTTCGTGTCTAGCACTTTTTTGTTGATTCCCTAGAGGAGGAATTCGAATTTTTGTTTTAGCCCGGCTATAACGGGTACCTCCCATACAACGGTCTTAATTTTTATGAATTTTCTCGAAAACGGCTCTAACGATTTCCATAAAACTTTGTGTATATGATATTTTCAGTAGTTCTAATATAACTGCATTTCAGGTTTTTTTTCCTAAAAATGCACATAACGGAGTTTTAGTGTTGACGGTTTTTAACAAATTTGGCCATAAATTGCTTACCCGATTTCGTTTAAATTTTATATGGTATATAATCTTAACATTCAACATAAGATGGAGTTTAAAGTTTTTGGTTAAGCAGCCATTTAATGATAGCTACCATACAACTTCACCTCACATTTAGGCCACTTTTCACTTTCCAACAGTCGTGCATTTTATTTTTTTTTGCAATTAAATTTTGGTCGGTTTTTAATAAAAATTAGAAACTGTTATGTTATTTTTAGATGATCTTTTATTATGGAAAATCACCCAAATAGTACAAAAAAAGGATCACACAAGAATAGTTTTAAGAGTCCTCCTTAATTTTTGAGCGATTTATGAGAAGGGTCTTTTTTACTCTTGTATAGTTGCAAAGGTATTCATTGATATCGACATTGAACAAATTTGCTGGCCCAGATAGCATTTTCCCATTCGTTCTTAAGAGGAGTGTTTTCACACTGGCAAAACTACTATTGTAAGCTTTTTTATCTATCATCTACTGGTCTCTTTTCTTTCCAAATGAGTGGAAAAACCGCATTCGTTCCATTATGTCAATGTCATCAGCGTAAGTTCTCTATATATAGGGAATATTACCATATTGTCAAAAAATAAATGACAGCTGCCATTACGTGGATGACAGATTAAAATTATGTATTGCGCTTTTTTCAAACTGTCAAACTCAAAATCTTGTAAAAGAGTTTTGTAAATAATCCCTTGTTTTTCTGTAAATTTTAAGATTTACGTGACTAAAAGGTTTACTAATACACTATTAACAATTTTCGCGTACAACATTAATATTTCCACTCTTGTTTTCAATCAATTTTTCAACAATGATAAAAAAAAAAGTTCAGCTGTCATCCGCATACTGCTGATTTTGACACTGCTCTGCGAACGAGAAAGTGATATATCGTTCTTACCTAAAAATCCCTATTGTCGCCGTGAGAATTTTGCATTATTCTTTAAAGAACGAATTTGGTAATGCGGGAATCTGCTTATTGTATTAGAAATTAAATGACCTTTTGGAGCACTCAATAAAAGTGGTATGGGATCCGTTTTGTGTGGTCTGTATTTCTCTTTCTAAATTTATTGCAAGGATTTCCTGTCTGAAACGTCGTATTCTAATCAACTGTTTCGCTAACGACACCACACTCAGTTGTTTATACAGGGTGATTGGTATAAGGTGCACCGAAAAGCTTGATCGTGTAGGTGGAGTTAAGACAAGAAAACAATCGTATGGGAGGGGGTGTCTATTTCCCCCCGTTTAGGCGGGAGGGGCAATTTTGTAAAACATTGACTTAAATCAGAAAAAAAATTATTTAAAAACAACGGTGAATGATACAAAGCCTTGTTATATTTTTTTTGAAAGCCAGAAAACTACTCTTTTATTTAATTTTTAAATTAAGTTGTTTAAGTGAACAGTTTTAAAAAAATTAATTTTCAAATTCAAAATTTTGAAAAAAAAAATTTTAACCTAATTCTTTTCAAAATTTTATTTCTTAGTTTTTGAGAAATTAAGAAAAACCAGAAGTATTTTTTTCCAAGCAAAAAAAACTTTTTTTTTGGTTTTCTCAAATTTGACCTGCTCAGGCCAATTATTAATTAGGGGACTATCCATTTTTATTTTTATTACATACCATCCGATTTTAAGACCCGCCCCCTCCCATACAATTTTTTTCTTGTCTTAACCCCACCTACACGCTCAAGATTTTTGGTGCACCTTATACCAATCACCCTGTATATTAATTTTACGGTTAAATCAAAGGTTGAAAGCATTTAAGTAAATGCAATTCATCATATCACAACATAAAATTGGTAATATTTTTGGTCGTTTGGATATTTTATTAATGCATATTAACCTAGAAACATTTCATTTAAAATGAAAACATGAAATCAATACATTATAATATTTAATCAAGAAAAAATCCATTATGATTTAATGCAATACATCCCCCATTTTATTTCAACACAAATCCAAATGCCCATATTTGTTCGTACAGTATACATACCTACTTAAAAATCGACTTTATTAGAAACATTCTTAAAATTACGATGCACATTAAATAAAATGATTCATTAATAAATATATTCTTCCAACTTGATGGTACATTTGGGTGTTCCACGAACCGCATCTTTATATAAAAATGTCACCCCCAGAGTCTTTAAATAAAACAAAATGCCACACTTTATGTCATTTTAAGGTTATGCGTTTTTTATTTAACGATTGTATTTTAAATTTTTACTGTTAGCTTCAAAAGGGGATATGGCTATATTTTTTATAAGTCTGTCTACATCGTTATGTCTCGAATGATTCTTTTAGGCAACAAGTTGGAACGCAAACCAAAATCTCTTCCAGAAAAACCCAAAGAAATTTCATGCATAATTATATTATCAAAACATTTATCTCCCCACAATGTTATGAAACCTCAGACCGATGGAGATGGGCCAGGAGGGCAGTAACCATCATTTTGCAGAATGCTCCCTTCTAAAAAACACATTAAAGTGTGATACAACAGTTTAAATGCTAAAACACCCCCAAGCAAAGAACACTCTCCCGCCAAAAGTTGCAAAGTACATTACACCATCAGGCAGAGTTTTCTGTAAAGGAGGGGATGGTTGGTGTTGGTTGTGTACGGTTTTATCCTCGGGCAGTCGAAAATGATACATCATATACGTTTTCGAGTTGTTTCCCCCGAAATTGTATGAAAAAGCACACAAATGCGCCCCAAACATTAAATCTGCTCTCAAACGCTGCCGCGCGTCGCGTCGCCGAGAGTGCGGAGCCGGAAACGACTTTGAGTGGAGCCGGAGCGTATATACATATACATATAGGCACGTTTTAAAGGATATTCAAATCGCAATAAAAGCAAGAGTCCTATAAATTCCATTATGACAGATTGCAATCGGCCCGCAGCGGAAATTCAACTCGTAAAATGGTTACGAAATTTTTGATATGTTCCTTCTGGCGGCACACATATACAGACTCATCTTAGCTATGTGGTGTACCTTTATCACTAAATTATTTGGAGATGGGGCTTTATTTTATTTTTCAATGGAAGAACGAATTCCTTTGCAGAAAATCAAACGACAGTAGTCTTGCTGGCTAAAGAGATTCCAATCAAAACTTCCGACACAAAAATACCAACTCCAGAAGCGAACTGTGTGTGAGATCCTTCGACGAAAAGAATACGAATGTCGAATTATGCCATGATGGTGTGCTCTGTTCTTCGCCATCATCATCACCATCGTAGCAACGGAAATTTGGGTTGTTACGACGACGACCGGGAAAGGAAATTTGCCCATTGAAAATTGTACAGGATATAACATGTCTGCAGTTTGCCTTCCCTGAATCGAATTTCGCACAGACAAAGTTTTCATATCAAATTTTAAATAAAAGCACAGAGCAAAAGACGTGAGTCCCAAATGTTTATCAAGTAAAATCGATATCCTTCTCGGAGGCACACCTGCTTCTTTTGTCTAATTATTACCTCGTAAAATTGAGGGTGCAGAGAGTGGGGTCAGTTTAGCAATGAATCATTGATGCCTTGGGATCTATTGTATAGAAGTATCTATATCCTTGAAGGACCAATTTAAATGATTAAAATATGCAAATCTTTAGTAATCCACAAGGTTGTCGTGTAGATAAAATTGCTGTTCCATTGTCAGCAGCTAAATTGGATTGTGTTCTATGAACACAAGGAGTGTGAGCAGTGGTGTTATTAGGCTACCTATATCCTGTCCTTGTAATTCCTGGCCGGGAAAGTGATAAAACAAAACCATTTCTTTGAAACTTATTGAAACGAGACTTAAGGGTACGAAACTCCAGTGTTGATGTAGTGCGAACGTTCTACCTATAAAAAGCATAAACTTTAAATTTACGAGTTAGGGAGTGGTGGATTTTCGCTAAACGATCCGAGAGGGAGTGTTTTTTAGTGAAAGACTTAATTATTTTTAGTGCAAATGACCAGCTTAAGATCATTTGTTTTTATGAGAGATTACTTACCTGCTATAACGAAGTGAGTTTCACTTTTACTCTTAAGACTTTACTTCCAAATCACCAATTTGGAACTGAAGCTGAAGTCATTAAATCTTACTTAAGTAAAGTTGTCAAAGTTTTTTTTCAAGCTGTCTGGAAAGGACTTTTTTAATTTGTCCAGGCAATGAGAAAAGAGTAGGTTATGTTTATTTGAATGTAAAGTATTGTAAAAAGGTTAATGATTATTAAATCGAGTCATCATTTCATAATTGTTTATTTTATTTTGAAAATTTTAATGAAAGCTTTACCACTTATAATTATTTTGATTTGACTTTTTTATAAGTTTTAATCAGAAGAAAATTTATATATGTATTTTAACCAAGTTGAATTAAAATATACTCATACTCAAAACAATATTTAAAGAAACTGAAAACTGAAGGCTAGACAAAATATATTATAAAATTTAATTAAGTATTTTAGTTTAATAAAGATATAATACGATTATGTAATAGGTTTTATAGGCTTTAACTTATTCTCTTATTGCAGTAGCCATAATATTATTGCATTACAAACCTGTAATTTTCAGATGTTATCAATGAAAAAAGGGTAGATTAGGATTAATCTAGTACAATCTCAAAACACTTTTGAATATTTATTGGTTGCTAAATCTTAAATAATTTTTTTCTTTTTCACCAACTACTTTTAGTTTTAAAAGGGCCAATAAATTAAAGCACCATACATTTTATAAGCCTCTTTTAAATGAAAGGACATCTGGAAATTAAAATCTAAAATAAAAGACAAAGAGGACGCTAAGATTTTTCGACTGATTTCTCCTACTTTCATTTACTCTATAATAAAGTATACTAAGATCCACATCCAGAGTTCAAATTTTTCAGTTTATTTAAAACATAATTTGTAATTTATCACATCATTTTCACAGCCGCGTTTTAACGCCGATGTGATACTCAAAGCTGTGTTGAAAACGCGCTCTAAGTGACATTGGGATGTATATTGCTGTATAAGTACGTTACAACGCGGGGTCGAAATGCGGCGTTGAAACGCGGCGTTAAAACGCGCTTTGTTTGACGAAGCCTTAAGACTATACATATATTTTGCAAAATTATATTCGATTTTAATTTAATTATTTTTTTTAATAAAATTTAATCTTTTTTCATTAAAAAAAAATGGAAATTAAGCAAATTTAATTTAGTTTCGAGTATCACTGTCGAAAATACATATATTTTTATTTTTTTTATTTTTATTTTTATAATAATAAGCTTCTAACAGTTAAAAACCAATTACAAGAAGCATTTGAAATTATATTATTTAAGCACAGTAAATTTATTAGCAATTTTTTTTTTTTTTTTTTAAGTTAAAAGAGAAATGAAAAAAGTTAATAATGCAAATAAAATGTCCATTAAATAAATGAAAAATAAATGAAAAATGAAAAGCAAAATCAAAGGCAAACTAGGAGGAATTAAAAGTGGATAAATGACGTAGAGGAAGAGTGACGTGGTACAATTCTGAATAGGTAACTGGGATTTAACAGTAATATCACTGGCACCAACGTTAAAAACATCAAACGAGAGGAAGAAGTGATTGTGATAGACTTGCATTCTTACAATTGGTGATTTAAGATATATATTAGAAAGAGCGCGAGGTGGTAAGAATGGTTGCAGTGGCTGTCTACTAGATCGAGATGACGAGCGTATGCATATTGCGTTTGAAAGTATTGACGATCGCACTTTTCCTACGATTATTTGTCTTAAATATTTTTCCGTTAATATTAATCGTCGTTGAGATAAAGCATACATTTCAAAAAGATCCAATCTATCCTCATAACTGCTATGACTGCGATATAGTTTGTATTGTAGATATCTGGTGAATTTTCTTTGCACCGATTCTATAGCTTTTGAGTGAGTACTATATATAGGGGACCAAACAACTGCCCCATATTCTAGGATACTTCTGCACAACAAGTTGAAGAGCTGGACGAAGGTATCTGATTTTTTAAAATTTTTACCTATTCTGAAAATAAAACCCATGACTTTTGATGATTTTGTAATGATAAAATCATAGTGGGGTTTAAAAAGAAATTTTGAATCAAATACTACACCTAAATCTTTGTGTTCAGATACTCTTGTCAGTGGGCTTGTATTAATGGCATAGTCGAATATAATTGTATTTAGTTTTCTAGAGTAGGTCATTATTGAACATTTTCTAATGTTAAGATGAAACTTGTTTTTGAGACACCATTCATTTAAGGTGTTTTAATCTCTTTGAAGCACTACACAATCTCTTACATTATTTATTGTTTGAAATATTTTAAAATCGTCGCCATAAGCAAGGGACATTGAAGCCATATTAGTGATTATGTCATTAATATAAATATTGAATAATATTGGGCCCAAAATTGACCCTTGTGGAACTCCTGAAGTTGGAAAGAACGGTCTTGATGAATATTTATTTAATACAACAATATTTTTTCTACTTTTTAGATAAGTTCCAAACCACATGACAAGCTTGTCGTGAAATTCAAACTTGCGTAATTTTACCAACATTATGCTGTGATTTATTTTGTCAAAGGCCTTGAAAAAGTCGGTGTAAATTACGTCCACTTGTTTGCTTTTGTCTAATGCGTCAGCTACAATATGCGAAAACGAGGCAAGGTTTGACACAGTCGATCGACCATTTACGAATCCATGCTGACAGTCATTTAAATGCAGCATAATGTGAGGCATTATATAATTATAGACACATTTTTCTAAAATAAGGGATAAAGCGTTTAAGATGGACACTGGCCGATAATTTTGTATATTGGATGGATTACCATCCTTGTGAATTGGAGTGATGAATGCGGGTTTCAGACACGACGGGAAAAGTTTATTTTGCAAAGACTTGTTGAAAAGCAGGCACAAAGGTTTTACCAGGGATGGTTCACAATGCTTATAAAAAGCGTTAGGAATATCATCAGGTCCAGAGTTTTTGGATTCATCTAAACTCTTAAGAACTTTACTGACATTATCTTCGGTTATTTTCAGCCAGTTGTTTTCATTGATTTCATATTGAGTTCGGATTTCACGATTTTTTCAGAAAGTGCCTTTACGATACAAAAAGCCATACTTAAACGTGGGTTCCAATCCCGGAATCGTCCAAAAAATTTTTTTCGAATAAACCTAAAAAATATAAATTAAAATAGACCAGCAGCACTAAAAGAATCTGATGATCAGCTTCGCCACCTTGAATTACGAATTTGCGTAAAATATTGTTCGTGCAAGGAGGTTGTTGATAGTTCATTTCATAATAGGTAGATACATTCCTCAATTTAAAGGTTGGGTGTGTTACTTTATATGTGTAACACGTATACAACACAAAAACTAGCTCATTGGCACCATATATAACTTTACATTATCAAAGTAATCTTACATTTCAAAATAACCCATCCAAAGAATTTATTACAATCTTATTTGTATATATGTACATATATCAAATTCAAATAATGCGTTTTCATTGAGCACCATCATCATCAAATGTTTCTACGCATATCTTGCCAAGTAGCACACTTCAAAAATCTCAATGTGATTAAAAAAAACATATCTCACACATGGCGCGAAAGTGTAAGATATTTTCCAGTCAACTGCCCACTGATGATAGTAAAAATAAAACAGGAAACCCGTAAACAATCACTTTGCTGGAGAGAGACGAGGGAGTATTATGTTACTCGTATCTTATCCAGTTGGCCAAGTTTAATGCAAACATACATAGCTTGAATTATGTGGACAAACTTTACATTACAAAAATATCCTTAAACGTATCCCCTTTGTGCTTCTCGTGTTCATATTTACATTCAGATACCATTTGATGCAATTTTTCCTCAAGTACCAGGGCGATTCTGGATGGAGGTTTACTTAATACAAAGTCTTTTGAAAAAGGGTGTGCGTCATTACACAAACATTGAACAAGTCGTGTGCCATTTGAAGTTAATCCGTTCGTAAAAGAATGAATGTTTACTATAGCTTTCCTTTAGCTTAGTTTAGCTTAGGGTGATGTACTTTATAGAACATCTTTGAGTCCCTCGAGGCTTGCAATCCAAAGATGTAACGGAAATTGAAAAAAAAAATTAAACACGTTGTTATAAAGATACAATAATACATAATTTTAAATAAAAACGTCTTCAGGCAGATTTAGATAAAAAAAAGTATTTACACTTAGTTGCTTAGAAAAGAAACTATTGCAATCCGAAGGGTGGTTTTTAGGTGTCTTTACATTGGAAATTGTTTCAAACAAGGGATTTACAAAAAAAGAATATTAAAAAAGTTGTTTGTATTGATGCAGAAACTTGAGATTAGTTTTTCTTAAGTCAACTAGAGAAGAACTTTTTACTATTAAGTATAATGATTTGTGAAAATTATTGAAACTGAGGGTAGTTCTGCTTGTACACACAGAGAAGACGGAGAAAAAGATTCTCGATGTCTAAAATTCCTTCATTTAACATACGATTGTTGCCAAATGTTTTTCAAATCATCTAAATAAAACAAGAAAATACAAAATGAGAGTATATAGGCATGCATTTTTGCACGATCGGAAAAACCAATCTTTTAAACCGAAATTGAAGTTAAAAAGCAATTTTAAAAAATCAAGATACCTACCAATTTCTAAAATAATTTTCTCTAGTTTTCTATCATGCAAGGTTTGTATGTACCCTTTAATAAATTGCTATCAGGTTTCGTTTAATTTATTAAAATTGCATTTGTGTCTACCTTTTCATAGTACTTACCAATTTTCTATTATTGTATCTTAAATTGTACGTTAAAAAGTTTAGGTATACAAACCAAAAATGAATTTACATTTAAATTAATTTACATTTAAAACCAACAAAAGCCCGCACTATTTAACAAACGACTTTTGAAAACCAACAACACCCCAAAAATATCTACATTGATGTCCTCTATAGTCCGTCCATCAATTATATTTGCATTACCACAAAATGAACGTTTTATCTAAACAATGAAACAACAGAACCATCATCAATAAAATGTCATCCACCCTGGCTACTCCAACCATATGAGATACGAAATGAAATGCGATTTCAATTCAATGGATGACTGAACTGAAATGGCAAACCAAAGGCAACGCGAAGTCCTTCATTTAGCCAGTTACATGAATTTACCATTACCGGCAACTGAAATGATTTGAGTATGAGACACCTCCCTTTAAACCCCCCCAAACCATCACTTATCTGCCAATGGTATGCAATAACTTCATGTAACGGACATCCGACATGTGATAAAACATGTTATGATGCCCTTTTACCATCTGCACCTTCTCAGCCCACAACTGGAATGCAAATAACTACCTATTGTCCTATAGGGATCCTTTCCACACAACACCCCCCCCCACCCAAACCAGACCGTACGTAGCACGAGTTATCCCAAAGTGGACATTAATTTTGCATATTAATTGCTGGCATTTTGTCCCTTTTTATCTAGCTCCACCTCTTCCAATATGGACTTGGACAGCAGCTAACATGCGGAGCGGCATCGATCAAGATAGTATACGTTGCATCGAATCGCTTTGGAAGCAGGTTCCACTGACCTTCAGCATCCTTTAAATTACAGTCTTGGCAACAATTGCGCCAGAGGCCAGAACAAATGTCAATTAGGTCTGAGCTAACTACGTTGGTGTTTCGCGAAACGAGTGGATTAATTTGATATCATTTGGAGCTTCATTTGGGCCAAGCTTGCAATTATAACTATGCGGGCAAGCCGCTGCTGCCTGCTCATGGTGCAGCAATTTATTAATATCGACTTAAGGGCTCGACAAAGAATTTTTCGATTATAACAACTCTGACAACATGACTAGAAGCGGTTTGATGTTAATTTTGCAGTTGAATTAACGACGCACGTCTACATGGGGAAGCTACCTATATATATTTAGATGTTGTGATGCCACGATGTATACTCATAATAATTATAAAGAAGAAAGCCCTCCCTCGCTCGATGTACTACCTCACCTTCATTCGGAGTGGTGTTGTCATCAAAGTGGTTAAGAAAACTCTGTCAAAGTAATAATGACAAAATCATGTCTTCTGTTAAATTTAATTTTAACCTCCTCGTCTGGCGATGAGAGACGACGTTCCTTCATTCCTCAGCACTAACTAATCAAATCAAAAAGCGACTCCAACTCAAGATGCAGATAACCCGACGAATGGAAGTTACGAAGAAGCTGTCAGCCGCCTAATTAAATTTGAAAATTTTATCCCCTATAAATGCTAATAATTCCCCAAGGGCAAATTATGCAAACAACCCTCCTTCTATATTGTGGTATGCTTTTACTATACATTGATGTTTGGGTAGCTATATGTTCCAGAGTCCTGTGGTTTTTCATTGCAAAAGTTTTCCTATGTCAATTCGGTTTAGGTAACCCACCGATTGTTAAATTCATCTTACATTTTCAAAGGATGCCATTGTGCTACGTCGAAGTTTGATGAAAATGCCACCTAACGACAACGACACCGCGCCGATAATGATGAAATTTACGACTCTTCTTACAAGACTTTTTGAGTCAAGCTGCAAAGGATAAATACTCCGTTTTGCTTGAAAGAAATAACTGTCTTTGGAGTATGTAATTCATCTTCATATAGTTTATGAGTTCTATTATATTTTAGCGTGTGTAAGGCTCAACGAAGATTGTAAAATTTAATCGTTTAATATTTAAGTACATTTTTATTACAAAGACAAGGCATTGTTCTTTTAACCTAAAGGCACTTTTAAGGCTGCAGGCTCTTTTTTTGTACAATGTTTTTGAATAGTTGGCTAAGCGTTTGTAATAAAAATTAACATTTTTAGGAAGACGTAAGAATTTTTAAGAGTGAGCAACCATTTGTATTGGTATTGTAATGAAGCCTTTAGGGTTTAAGCACGCAATATGAACAAAATGCAATAAAAATTCTCTACGCCAGAATTTTTGAAACTTAAAATAACTTTGTATTAAATTATAATTAATTTATTAACTTTCCAGTAATAACTTTAAGTGAGAGGTTTTGTTGTTGGCATTTAAAAAATGTTTGTACGTAGTTTCATTCTCTCTTGTAACTGCTTGAGAGAGAGAGAGAGAGAAAGAAGGAAATCTCCATATTATCTTTTTAACATCGACTTCTAATTTTTGACACAACAACATCAAAAATTAGAAGTCGATGTTAAAAAATAATATGGAGATTTCCTTCTTTTGAAGTATGCTCCTAGGTATGCTCTATTAATGGGAGCTTCAAAGAATGCTTGCACCGAATTTCGGCACCATTTGGAGAGGACACTATTTTTCAAAACTGAATTTGGATTCTTTAAATCCCTGGCATGTGTGGGCCAAAAAATAAGCAGCATAAGCATGATTCACTCTCGGGTTCATCACCTTATCTGGCTTGTGGACTGAAATAAAGAGCAAAGGACTCTAGGAGGTTCCTCTTGGAGCACACCAACTTTCATTGAGAAATTTTCGATGATACATGCAGGGTAAGTATATGTATATATCTTACCTTTATTTTTGACATTATTATCGAGTGTGTGAACTGTTAAGTTAGCCTCTTTTTTTTTTAAATAATTTTTTTTGAAATTGCCTTTTTGATTGGTCCTCAGAAGCGTTCAGAACTCTTCCGGAGACTGTTTTATTGGATGTCGGATGACAGTTCCTCTCCTCACACACACGTCACACATGAAAGTTCCTCGTTATTTGTTGCTTAAAATAAATTTTTGATAATGAATAGCGGTGTTTGCAACGAAAATACGCATTTGAAACGGCACAGAAGCGAAAAGACATTTCTGTTTAGAATTTTTCAGACTAAAGCAATTTTTAAAGAAACCACAAAATTTTAATTTCTGGTTCCAAACAAATTATTCAAGAAACTAATTTCTCCAATAGCATATCTTTTTCTCATCGAAATTGTGATTTATTTGTTGTAAAAACTAACGTTGTTTTAGAGCTTCTTCATTTCTGAAAAGTTCTAAGTATAGCCTCGTTGAACACAGATTATTTCTTTCTCATACGATGTTAATACATATACAACTACAACTACAACCAACGTCAAACTGAAAGAAAGTAGTGTTGACAGTTTTGTTTGGCATCTAATTCCGGAAAGTTCTCCCGGATTATCAATAAAAAAAGCCATTAGGTTGAGCTGCAATTGTATTTTAATATTCAACAAAGGGGGTCTTAGAGCCAAACAACTCCAGCAGAAAGTTTTAAGTTTAGCGCTCATTTTTGAGTTTCGAACATTTTTCCTTTTTCAGAATGTAAGGTGCTAGTTAAAGCTATCATTCAAACTCATCATCAAAAATTTTCTTTTTCAATTCAAAGGCAAATTAATCCAAAAAAATTGCGGTACAAATTTTATCTAAAGTGAGGAGAATTTATGATCATGTAGATTTCTATTAAAATGCAAAATCTAAAACCACAATATGCAAACTTCTTGAGGAACCACGATGTATTTCCATTTCCATTTTAATCCCTATAACCCGAATTCTCGGATTTCCAAGAAAAACATCTAGTGTGAGCGGAACATAATTAAACGTCACTCGTCATTCATTGATCGTAAGTATCCTATACAGGGGGTCAATTCCCGATCTGTGAAACTGTGAAGTGATAAAAAAATTATCATTTTACTTTTCACAGCGATTTTTCATTTTATCACTTCATGAACTCGCATAATGCGATTCTCGAACTTATTATGATAAACAGCTGTCAATGTGTGTACTAAAAAGTACTAAATGATACACCCAGAGAAAAAACAACGTGCAATCAGAGAAAACCACTTTGATTCAAGCAGATTTAAAAAAAAAATAGCTTAGATTACGAATGTCTTAAAATCAAAGTTTGAGAAAAAAAAAAATTGAGAACGAAGCATAATTAAATCAAATTTACTCGAGCTAAGGAACCATTATAAAAACAAAAATCAAATACAATCTATTAAATTTTAATTTGCCTTTTAGTCTCTCAGTGCAAGGTCTGTCAACGCGTTTTCACTACTCTTCACAGAACGATTTTACTGTGATAAGATATTTATCATTATGACAAGTTTTTGAAGTTTGTTTTCATTTTTTCACAAATCGGGAATCAAATTTAACGCTAAGGAGTGATAAAATTTATCATTTCACATTTTCACAGATCGACCCCCAGGTTCGTTTCCACATGGTTTCAACTTACATTTGTTAAGGTGCGGCTTCATCATCACAAATCGAAAGATTTCAATGAAAACAGGGATGTTATAATCTCAAACTCTTTATTAATAATCTTAAATCTGTTAAAATTGAAAATAGTTTTTCCTCTTGGGTTTTTTTCTTATTTATTATTAAATCTATTGCGCTATAAAAAAATATACCAAAACGTATATGTTCTAAGAATTTGAATGTTGGATTTATTGTTTAAATTGAATTGCATTCTTATTTCAATTTCGTTTGTTTTAGTTTGTATATAAATATAATTTTTGAATCTTTGTATACATATTTTTATGATATAATTTTTTGTGTGTTTGATTCTATTTACAGGATACAAAATAAAATATCTTACTTTTCTTTGTTACTTTTTTTTTGTTTTAATTTTAAATACTTATCGTTAAACGATTTGTTTTCGACATTATCTTAACCATTCCTCAAAGATGAAGGATGTGAAGCAAAGACTCACATCAACTTAATTATACAGCGGACGCACCAATGAAGGTAGGTAGAGCGCCGCAAGAGTTTAGTTCTTTAGTGGAACTCCCAGTCGTCCAACACACACTATTATGGTTTGGCTGGTTTATGTTACAATTAAATATCGTCACGAAATGATACAGTTCTTGTCTTTGTCCGCGGCCATATCTGAGGGTTTGCGTTTGCGATCATACGCAATGGCATCGTTGGGCACGTAGCTAACACGCACTCCGCCGTAGTGCCGCCGCTGTGGCAACTGATATAGGTAGTCTTCGGAACTGGACGAGCTTGAGGAACACGTCGAACAATCGCTAGAGGCGTCAGATTCATCATCGCGGATTTGAGTAGTCGTCGTCGTTGTCGTGATTCCCTGAAACGATGAGCCTAATGAATGTTGTTGACGGTCCTTGCTGCTGTGCCGATTATGATGAGACGAGGACGAGGTGCTGCTGCTCTTGCAAGATGACTTCCTTCGACGACGTCGTCGTGAAGAACCACCGCTACTGCTGCCACCGTTGTTGCCGCTGCCACCTCCAGTTCCAGCTCCATTGCCAGAATAACTTCTGGAACGTGGTAGAGTATCAGGGATACCCTCGAAGCGGACACCCTTTTTCTTCTCTGGCAGAGGTGCTGCTGAAGGTGACGTAGGGGACAATGACGAGTTCAATTGTGGGCTGGTAGATTGAAATTCGCCTTCAGGGGTTGTTTGTGCCCCCATTAAGTCGGGCAGGGCAGCTGTCGATGCTACCGAGAGATTTGGTGTAGGGAGCTCTGGTACCTCTGAGGGAGATACTGCCGATGAAGGGATTTCAGTGAACATGTGCTGCTCTGATGTTGGCGGTGGAGGATGGTTAGATAACTCTGGCATGCTTGAGGTAAGGGAGTTATCCATTTTGTTGCGGATATGCTGGGAGAGGTTATAACTGTTATTTGTACTACTGTTTCTGTGTTTGGGATTCCAAGTGTCAAGGTTTAGACTCATTTCGGTGAAGTTATATGGTCCTCCATCGCTGCTGACTGCCTTTTCTGGCAATATTTGGTGATACTCACCCGGAGATGTCAGTGGGGTCATGTTTTGTGAAGAGTTAGACGGCCCACCCCCAGAAAAGTCAGTGAAGTCAGCAGTGCATTGTTCACCTTGGGTATCGGACGACAGCGTGTATGGTGCGTGATGATGGGGCTTTCGTTCAAACATCGGACTCCCGGCCATCACGGGCTGACTGCGCAGTTGGTACATGGTCTGGTGGTCTAAGGGAGGTTGCAATGGATTTGCCTGCTGTGGTGACAACGGTGGTGAAGTTGATTCAGCGTTCGGCAAGCGAGCTTGCGGTCGGACCCGTTGAGTTGCAGGTGGATACATCCCAGTACCAGAACTATCCGATGGTGTTGGAGGTTCTCCCTTACTGCAGGCGATGGAGCAATAAATTGCACCACGTCGAGGCAGAAACGCCCTGCCGAGCAGTGAACAACGGCAAGTGTTGCACGAGAAACATTCATCTGTGGCATGCCAGTGCTGTCCGTCATGACTCATTTGACCCTGATCCACACCAATTGCCTCGCCACAATAGTCACAGTACTCGGCGAACATGGAGTCGAAGCATAGAAGACAATATGGCTTGCTATCTCGCATAATATATCTTTGGCCACCCAACTGCTTTTCACATTCAAAGCAGGCAAAATGATTCATATGCCAGGCACGTCCTTCAGCTTCAGTGCACTCATCGGCCAGGATGATCTATATAAAGAGGAGAGTTGAGAACATTGTATTTTAAATGGCACATCAAGGTACTCACCTCATCGCAGAAGGAGCATCTTGGTTTGAGTGTTTCTGCATGATGTCGCCCGCAGTACAAACGTCCATCACGATGGAAGTAAATCAGGTCGACTAGAAGTTCCCGACAAATGCAGCAAGAGAAACATCCTGGGTGCCAGGATGCATTCGGTCCAAGACGTGAGGCAAACACAGCTATGTCTCCAGTGGATATAGAATCGTCACACTACAAAGAATCGATACATAAAACATGTGAAACGTTATTACACTTCTTAGGATCACAATCAAAATAAAATCAAAAGGGAACACGTTTAGGGAGGGAAAAGGACATCAATCTTTGACGCAACTGATTTAGAAGAGAAAAAAAGTGGCGAAATTTATTTTAAAATTTCAGCAAGTAGTCTTTTTTTTTACAAAAAAAAAAGAGAATACAATATATTGAAGGGTGTAATTATATCGGAGAGAGTTGAAGACGGTGTCGCTTAAATCTTGTGATATCTGCATTAAGCACAAAGTGGGAGAGTCTGTGCGCGATGTCTGGTTACACAATTGTTTGCATAGGATATCTTCTGTCGTGTCGTGTGTCCTTTGAAATTGATGCAAAATGAAAGTCGACGACACAAAGGAGAATTTATAGGTATCTACGCTACGCTCATATAGAAGTCTCAAGTTTGTTGGGGACTTTAGTAAATATTTGTGATGTTTGAAGTTAGTCTTTAATGGGATTGAGGGTTTGTACTTGGAAGATGCTTATAGCAATGAAAGAGGGAATTGTTCGGTTTTGTGATTGTGTGTGTTTAAGGATTTGCCATTTGCATTGAGGAGCCATCTAAAGATGTGCACCCTTTTTGGAGCTCTTCAAACATCAAATTAAAATGTAAACAGACGTTAAATTGAGCATACGATTTCAAGTAAAGGATAAAAGTATCTATATAGTGAACCAAGATAAAGTCTAAAGGTATAAAATGCATATAAAACTTGTCGAAAGTAACTTTTAGTTATATTGGCTCACAAAGTTTTATTGGATTGTATCTAAAAGTTACTATTTAAATAATATATACTCATGTTCTCTGGTTAGAGGTTAGAAGAAAAATAATATACAGAAAAACAGAGCTATTTTTTAAAGCAAGGGACGGAATGTCTGCTGCGAAGGCGAGGGCATGCTCGCGAGGCTCGGTTTAACTCGTCGTTTGGGGGGTGGGGGTATTCATTATAAGTCGGTGGGTGATATCGATTCAAACGAAGAAAAGATTCCTTTAAACCTGATATGAAATAAAATTCACCATTACAAAACATTGAAACTCTAGGAGTAGGAACAACGGTACTTGCCACATAGTTGTTAAGGAATTATTGCGGTTTCAACTTCTGAATTATTTGAGTCTAGTAAGTTTAGCATTTTACATTCGTGTGGTGCAGCTAAAGAAAATATGTACATAAATTATACAAGAGTTTAAGATTAAGGTTCAAATTAATTGATTGTTCTTTTAACCCATATCCGGGACTTTTTTTGAAAACAAATTCGTCATCGGAGCTTGAAGAATGATCAAGATGAGTAAATGTAACTATTCCCAGGTCGTGATGCTCAAAATACTTCTTTCTTCTTTCAAAGATGGTAATGACCGCAAACGCTAAGAAAAGGAGTCATGGCAAGGTATTTTGAGAGAATAAAATTTAATTTAAGTAAAGAATGGAAATTAAAAGTAGTTTATGATATAGATATGCGATCAAAATACATGCATTGACAAAAAAAATTGGTATAATAATTGATATCATGATATCAATGAACGAAGACTGTTATCGTCTATTCGACTTGAAAAATATCACAATGCTGATTGTTTTTCGTAGTTACAGCGCCAATATTTAAAAATAAACAACAAATACCGTTATTTATAAGGATAAAGGTGATTTTTTTCGATTGTTCAATTGATTTTTTTCAGGTTTTACCTTCTGGTAGAGAATTTAACATTTTATGTGCGGAACACTCCTTACAGACAGCTTTTATATTACTTGATGAAAGTATTAAAAATAAACTAACTAAATATTTTGAAATATTTACTCATATACATATATAGATGTTCGGATAGCATTAACTTCGGCTTGAAAAATAATAGAGGACTCTTGGTACAAAATTTTATTCTGGACCTGAAAATGTTTGCACCTGGCTTTTCAGCAGTTTGATGGTTTTTTTACTGCTTAACTTCATACGGAAATTCGACTCTTAGAAACTACGCCATAGGAAATTTCGTCAAAAAATATGTTGGAAAAAAATTTTACGTTATAATTTATGAAAAAAAAAAAACACTCAAAATTTAGAAGCAAATTCGTCTGAATTGATGGAAATTACGTAAAATTTTTAGAAAAAGAGCCAAAAAGTAAAAATGGAAGTAGCGCCCAGAAACAAAATCTTTTTGCCCTAATTTATAAATTGAGTTTGAAAATAAGATCAAAAAAACTGTTTTTGCTGGCATAATTTGTTTGTATGTTTATACTCAATTTGTAAAATGTTTTCTTTCTGATGTTTTTCCCTTGCCGATTTTGAAAAAAACAGTTTGAATTTCGTTGTCATTCTTAAAAGAAAAAAAGTACGCAACTAGTTCGCGAGTACGAACATGCTCTTGTACCTTCCAGGTTGGCACAAAAATTAAATAAAATTTAATTAAAACAAATGTAATACTTTTTTTTTAAATATACATAAATGAAAAATACTCAAAAATTCATATGATTTTTAATTAAAACTACTACAGACATATAGTTAGAATTTCTAGACCCACTTTTTTCGTCTTCTCTATTATCGTAGTGTCTTGTTTGGTTGTAATCTCAATTTTTTTTTTTCACGAATTCATAACTTATTTTACGTGCCGTAGATACCTAAAATCACAAGTAAAAAGGACTAATTAATAGAAACCAAAATTTCCCGCATTAGCGTCAAAATTTGTTGGCGTTTTTTTATTAAAAAAAATCACATATTATTATCAATGAGATTTTTAAACTTTTTTCATTTAATTTTTCCGCATGGCGAAATTTTCGAAAATTTCCATTCTTACATATTAAAACTAACCGTTTTTGAAACATAAAACTGTTGTAACGGACAAGGATTTTTATATCTGTTAGCAAAAATAACAAATTAAATCAATAAATAATGTTTTTAATTGTGTTTTGTGTATAACATTAAACTTAGTATTACAATTTACCTCGGGCTATGTTCCTATTTAAATTAACGTCACAGTGGGGTAAGTTATAACATTGTCTATTTATTTTAAAGTGCAACATTTTGACCTTAAGTAGACTTTGTTGTCTTGTGGAAACTGTTACTTCCAACCGCACTCTCTATTTCTCTATTTCTCTACAAGCTCATTTTAGATTCGTTAATTTGAAATATTAATATACAGATAATGTATATTAAAAACGCCTGTACCTATCTAATTGCCAATTCAAAGGTGAAATTCCCTACAACAAAAATACTATTTATTACGTTCAAAATGACATTTTCTGCCAAACCTATCTGATTAACGATGTTAATTACAAATCAAGGTTATACAGAATAAGTCCGGTTATCCTCTTCATGAGTATCTTTATATCTATAAGAACTTGCAAATTGCTTGTAATTTACAGCGATAAGTCGATAGGTCTAACACGCACATCATCATTTACGATCTGCAAGAACATTTATGATCATCGGATTACATTAATGATCAATGATTCACTTCCCGTTATTCATACTAGAATAACAACGATCTCCTACGCGAGTTTTTGAACCTATCCAAGCATTGAGTGTAAACAAAAAATATGGCCATCATCAGAATCAGAAGATCATCTATTAGTTTTATGACCGCACCAAAGATTCAAGTGCAGATGAGCGCAACAACAACAACATCATGCAAACATCGTACGCCTGCGTTTACACTAATTAATTCAGACGTTTGCATTGATAAATGCACTCTGAAGACTCATATCGTGTTCAAATCTTCGAATCGGTTGTGGCGGCGTCGACAACATGTCAAACCACTCATAATGTTCAATTAGCATAGTCAATATTTAAAGTCTAGAAATTTAACTGCGAAAGTACACTTACCCCATCGCATGGCCTGGCATTCATCAGTTGTCGCACGTTACCACGTCCCAGTGCATCTCGTTTCCTCTGTGACGAGAACAGTCGCAGTTCTTTGCGTTCCTCATCGGTCAGTGAGTGACAGTAACGAACCTAAAATGACAACAAACAATGATCATTCAATGGGCAATTCGATCAATGCCATGCTCGCTGTCAGTGTCACCCTCGCCGTTCGTCGTTCGCTTGCCCCTTTCCACTAATGCCTCTTTGATCACACAGAATATTTCGCAACAAAATCATTTCTTCTTCTTGAGTTGAGAAGTGGTCAATCAACTCCAGCCTACGCTGACCACTTAGAACCAGCGGTTCAAAACGGTAGCCATCCCATCAGCAGCCATATATGCAAATCACTTGATCCGGACTCCTCGTGTTATGCAACAGGATCGCGTTCCATTTGGGACAAGGGGGCAGGCGAAAACCGACGACCGACGAGTCGGTGGAAAATGCAAACAAACGCGTAACTGTATATTTGAATGCGCAGAGATATCTGAGTTAGCAAGACTTTCAAAATTTTGTTCTTGTTCACTGAGAGAAGTACATACACCTATCTGACCATCAAGTGAGTGATTCTTACCTCGTTATCATGTGGCGGAAGCTGATGCAGCAATTGTCGCACTCGATACTGTTCACCAGGGCTGTTCACGTATGGCACTTTGTCATCGGGTATCTGCGAGAAATACAATCGTACCTGAAACAAGGACAAAACAACACCAATAAAATACACATATACAAAAGATACATTTGCGGGCGATATAGCGGCAATAAAATACGGTTATTAATAAGAGCATCAAATGGAATTGACCATGACCGCAGGTGCACAAAAGCTTCTTCTACAGGCCGCTCACATTTGCATCCTGTTATTTATGCTATGGAAATATCCATGAAATTTATGACGACTATTAGCTTAATGTACACATAAGAAGGACTTACGAGATCGACTGCGATTGCAACAGGTCGGAATTAGCATTTCACATAGATTGGAGTTCTCCGCGGTTTGGTTGGTTTGGTTTATTCTAAGGAATCTCCTACCATCATATTGTGGTGGCATCCAGCTGAGTGTTGCACAGCTTTTGTGTTTTTTTCTTGTATTGTTGAAATGAAGGTTTTCTTTGAAGCCCCATATAATAACCAAACAACCATGGCCTGGAGTGAGTGTAGATGGATCAAAGGTGAGAATTGAGATAGATTTTGAATAACGATTGGATAAAATTACCATGCCCCCATGGTATTCTAGATCGTGTTAATATTCTGCGAATTATCTTTTCCAATATTCACCTAGAAAAAGAACGACTCTACAACTGATTTGCAACACTATAATGTGAAGATGCAAATAGATGAGGAACGAATTCATCCTTTTGTATGATGGTAAGCAGTTGGGGCACTTAATCAGGATTATTGGAGTGGTGAAGATAGTTTAAGATAGCAGGACAAATGACTATTTTTTTTTTGTTGGGTGAAAGATATCGTCTTGGGATCGGATTAGGCACAAAAATTAATCTTTCATTTGAGGAAATGCATTTTTATGATTAAGATCTTGAAGGATTACGTTTTAACTATACTTGCTTTCTGGAAATTCCTCGAGTATAAAACAGATACTTAAGACCAACATAAATGTGTGGGCTGGTGGTAAATGTAGATGGATTGGAATTTGAAGAAAAGTTAAGTAGAACAGTTATAAGTTGTATATGATAAAACAGATGAGAAAAGGTAGAAAGGTATAGGTACTTAAGGCATTATTTTTTTTTTTAATTTTTAGTCACATTCAATTCTCAAACACAAAAGTAAACACCGAAAAGTCTAAATAATATAAAATAAACATTTTTTTACAGTTAAATTAGTTTTCCCGTGGGATTGTTTTGACTTTATTTTCAAACCGCCATCCACCGATTTAGAGGACATCACATAGAAAACTGAAATCACATTTGCCAGAAAAATAATAAAATCTTGACATTCATTATGGTCTCTCAGACCCGTAACAGTTTTTTATTACTTATTTCCTCGTTGATCAGAGCAAATTGTGCATATTAATTGGCATATTGTGTTTATCACACAAAGGGACCGTTTATAACTTGACAACAGATAAACTACCCTTTAAAGTGCATTTATTACATGCAGTAATAAAAAGACTTAATTAAAATGTTGATGAACTTTCACCAGCTTTCTAAATTAGAATCAGACAAAGACATCAAAAACAGATGCTATTTAATAAGTGTTCTTATCGAGACAGCTTATATGGTTCTCCAACGACAGATTTCTGGGTATAAATTAAGTTTATTTTTTCAGAAGAACTGACTCTCGCGAGGAAGTGAACAAAAACCTCTAAGAACATCATTTGTTACAATAAAGTCATCTCATATGACGATCGGCACCTGTCAGACGTCTGGAGATACACAGGGTATGTCCCTCCAGGAGCGGTAGAGAACTATTTCACGTACGCAAAATCAGGTGCATTTTATAGACAGACTCTTTTTTAATAGTAGGTTATTTTACAATTACTAATAGCACTATATCGGTATTAAAAGCGAGCTAGGTTTCCTTTAGGATGCATCACAATTTATTTCGAGCCTATCCGAGCAATCCGAGCAACTACAAGAGTACTCTTCTACTGTATCCAAAGAACTACTTGTGAAAACTTAATTGGAAATGGCGCCCAACGTAAGGCCTTCAATTATTATCAAAATTATAAAATTTACAAAAGTTAAAAACTACGTATTAGGAAGAATTAATATTAAAGCAAAGCAAAGTTAATCTTGGATAACTCGCAAGCCCTCTTACAACGTGAGCTGCTGAACTTATCAGCAGCTTTTTACCGCTTTCTTAAAAATACATTTAAGAAAATTCAGTTATAGACATAAAAATGTTTTGTATAATCTATTATAAAGGTAGTTTTAACCAACCGAAATCCATATATGGATTCTTGTGCAGTAATAGGTTAAATATATTTTTTATTTCTTAATTTATTGAGTAACTCTCGAAACCAGAAAAAATTATAGAAAAAGCTATTAAGTAAATTTTTGTAAAATGTTACCTAAAAACGACGGCTTATCATGCTTAGATCATGCGATAGATTTTGCTAAGACAAGAAATCCAATTCTTTATTTTAAATTTTTCTTTTCAATGAACAGTTTTAAACATGAAGACTCCCTATTTCTATACCACTTTTTTTATTTGTCTCTTTGGCAAATCACTTTGTATAAATAGGTGTGTTTAGTGAACCTGAGCTCTGACTGATTTTCGTTTGGATTTGGTTTTAGTTAAAAAAAAATTATTAACAGAAAGAGAAAGAGACTCCTGTTTTACACCAACTTAATTAAAGATATTTGCCAAGATTTTTAGGTACTTAGAACTTAACCTAAAATATATCTTAAACTCGAATTAAATTTTTTTCCTGTTTTGACTCGTTTTGAAAGTTTTAAAGTGAAAAAAATAAATAAAATAATTTCTTACTGCCCTTGAAAGGGATTTATACATATAACTCTTGTGCTTACTGCTAAATCATCGATAAAACATCGACCATGGCAAACTTGATTATTCAATCCTTTAACGGAACCAACTATCCAACAATCCACCAGACAAATCAAAAAATGAATTGTTCACAATGTAGAGATAGGTATACAAAGTTGCACAGAAAAGACTTTTTTATTTCAAATAAATTGCCAGGAAGTCCCCCATAAATCTTGAGTAATCTATTTCCCATCGTGTTAAATAAAAAATGAGCCCACAACTCTCACACAGCACTAAAAAGGACATTCTTGTTTCGACCGGGAACAGACAGAATACCATAACCAGCCAGCTATTCCTGCACTGTTTGGTTGCAGAAAGATAAAAAAATATTCATTCAATGTTCACATCCGTGCAGTATTTGTTTAACAAAAATAGTCAACATGAGCATAAGGGACACTTCAACAAAAATGAACGAAAAAATTTACGCAAAAAAGTGAAATCTGTGACAATTTTGTTCCATAAAAATACAAAAATTATATAAAAATAAAAAGAAGAAAACATTTGCCATTGGACTGGCTGCCACACAAATGCCACATTCATTTCCGGATGTCGGTATATCACGTTTTTAATCCTTGCCTGACTGCATATCAAACAGAATCCTGAATTTATTCGCACATGTATCATCCTTAACGACCATAGTGGCCACGTTTGGACGATGCGATGGTTTTAACCACCCCACCACCCTCATGAAACAGCTTTATATACATAAAAAGGATGTACACCGACTTTACAGTTTTTTTTTATTCTCCACACACCATGACCGCAACCGTACGTGAATAAACAACTTGCGCTTGTTAATTGTATAAAACGATTACTCCTGTGTTTTTTTGTTTTAATTTTTTTGTTTCACAAAAATCTTGAGCTATCCTGAGGATATCCATTGAAGGTTTCACGTTGTATTTTTCACAATTTGGAATTGAAATCAATTGGTAGGTTGCCAAAAATGGAAGGGATCTCAAAGTAAACATTGTTTTGGTTCGGTAAATATTCCTCGATCCTTGTTATTTATTGCATCCTTTACTTTACACCTTTGTCGAAATAATTGGCGTTTAGAATATAAGACACGTCAAAGGGATAAAAAAGGTATACTCTAGTTACAAGTAGATACATATATGTAATTCTATCTAAAGCTAAAGGATACTCGAAACATGCAAGCTGGGATTTGGGCTCAGGTATACTCCACGAAGAATCACATATTTGTCCTTAAAACCATGACAGACGCATTTGAAAATATATAAAAAACGTAAAATTTCTTGTTGAAATGAACTTACCATTTGATGGTAGACAAGCGTTACAATAGAAGTCTGAATGTCTAAAAAAAAAACTCGTAATGTCGTCCAAAAACTTCAAAGCGACACGAAAGTATCGTTTTCAAATGGAAAATATCAAAAAACTTTACGGGCAATAGTTTCAAACGGGAAACAACTTCACCACAAGGAATCAATTCCACCTTTTTTCATGTGTAATTATTTCCACATGGGAAATAATTTCACTTGAGAAAAAAAAACTTTACTTTGATGTCATTTAAATTTTAGTTATTTCCCGTTGGAGGTGGGAAGCATACGAACAATTTAACTTCTGAGAATTTTACTTGAAACTTTCTCGCAGACTGCGAAACAAACCCTTAATGAATTAAAATCGTGGGTGTGAATTTACTTCACACTTTAAAACTTTTTTTTTTTTTAATGAAATTATTTCCCATCTTATTTTTTTTTTTCAAAAAAGTTCTTTCCCTCAAAAAAGTGAAAGTATTTTCCATCTTATGTGAAAAATAATTTCACATGAAAAAGTGGAGTTGATTCATTTTGGTGAAGTTATTTTTCAACTGAAGTTAATTCCCCGTGAAGTGAAAAATGTCAAATTAATTCCCCCCAGAGATGCAGGGAAACTTAATAATAATTTCACATGTGAAATAACTTTGCCTTTGGTGGGAACTAATTTCAGTTTTTTTCAGGTGAAATTATTTCATATAATGGTTTCATGTTTCTCTCTTAATACCAAACAGTAATCATCGACAATTTTATACGTATTACGATATGATGGCATCTAACTGATGAGCCCACATTTGTAGTGTTTTTCATCTTTTTAAAACCTTACGAAAAACTATACGCTTACCACTTGCGTATACTCAAATAAAGTGGTGTCGCCTTCGTAGTCTGCCGCCCTGGATGAGGACACCCATGCCTCTCGGGTAAATACGGCACTATTCATAACGCCACCAACAATCGTAATTTAATAAAAAAACGAACGAACGATTTATCAAAGAACCTTAAATTTATTCAGAGATTATAGGTGATAATCTAGTTCCTTAGCAATTATCCTCTTATTCCCTTTCATTTCTTCCTTTAAAAGATTGCTTACGATAGATAGAACTAGGCCTATACATTCTTCATAGTTTCCTTAATAAATAAAACATCAAAAGATCTTAGTTCTTATCTTAAAAAATTGGTCTGATAAAGTTAGTACCTATATGCCTAAGAAAATTGAAACTAGTATAAAATTATTATTGCAAATGATGAATGAAAATTATGTCGATCAGAGATAGTGTGTGTACAAGTTTCTGCATTACTTTTATCTGCTTTCAAAGTTGGGTATCTATATAAAAATTGCATTGAATTCCTGTCCACAGTTTTCTCGGAATGTAAACGACACTTTCAAGTCTGAAATATAGCGGCGCGGCGCGTCCGCGCGGCGACGACTAATGCACGACCAGCGCGCGGAATAGATGCAAGGACTTACTTATTCATTCATTATTTTATTATCATACATATACCGTACAAATTGATAATGTGCGTAGATCTTTGCGGACATTAATATCATTGCTGAGAATTAATTAAATCCGATTAAGTTACAAGCTTGTTGGAGTTCATTTCTCTTTCCATATTTGTGTTACTGTTTTGACGTTTATTTTTATTAGTCATCATAATGAAAAACCCGTTTTCCAGTTACCAGCTTACGTGAATCTAACTATATACCATACTTAGCACAAAATGAGATCCTCCTATAATAATAATTGTGTTCGGTGCTCACGCAGTCAGTTGTCTCCTGAATAAAAATATGAACATTTTCAAATTGAATTGGATAAATGCAGTTGAACTTATAACTTCAAGCTACTGCATAAACGGTTAACATGACGTGCTCATACGAATATCTGTCTGTACAAGGTCACTACTATTGACACCATTCATTCTTTCCGCATCTTTTAACATGTCTTCAAAGTTTGAATGCGCTTACTTAAGATATTCACGTCAACGCGGGTCAAACGCTTTGACTGGCTTAACCATGATCGTGAATTCAGCGGGATTCCTTTTGAAACGTGATTCTAGCTAAAGATTGTTTGCATTAATTTTTGGAAAGAATGGAAAACACCACACACCACAGCTACTGACAGATTCCATCGGCTGCAGAGCTGCATACGTACAACAATGGTACAACAGGTTAAAAGTAAGAAGCGGCTTATAGGAAACGATTGCGCAAGCACATACTACCTATTTGACACGTTTTTTTTTATGGTTGGGTTCTTTTTCTGAAAAAATTTCTTTTGGAATCATGTTGTTATCAATAAATGTTAACTTGAGGTGGTGGACTTCAATTTGAATGTAAAAATAAATGCCATTTTTTCTTACAATAAGGAAAGAACAAGTTTTGCAAATGGTTACATTGAAATTGCAACATAGTTGTACTGCTCTAACGAAAAAAGTGGCATATGTATATGAACGGGTTTGATATATTAAAAGTTAGTTTAGAAGAAGTAAAAACTTATAGACCGAGAGCCCACATCAATTTTTGGGAGTTAATTGATAACCCAATAAAGTTGGTATTATTCGAAAGCACTACAGTTGGCATTTTCGAGAATGCATTTTTTGGAACAATGCATTTTTTTCAAGAGTCGAAATAATATTGACAAGCCCTTTAAAATTAATTTAGAAACAATATATAGCATAAATATGGGGTTGATAGATGTTTTTCGCTGCGTTTTCCGCAATTTTTTGAATGCAACCAGCAAAGCCCATTCTGAAAAACATCTTGCATTATCATATTCATATTTCCGATCAGGGCACATAGAGCGCTTAGTTTCCAAATTAATTTTAATTGCTTAACAAAATAATTTTTTCTATGAAAGAATTAAATGCCTTGTGGATGCAGTTTTTTCACAAATACCCCCGCTTTGGACTGCAAGACTCTGACTTTTGAAAATACCAATTATAGTAACATTCAATAATACCAACTTTATTGGGTTATCAACCACTACCAAAAATTACTGTGGGCTAGAGTCTATTAGTTAACTTGTGATTTATAGGACCAGGAACAGGAAGGACCATAAAACAACGGGAAGCACGATAAACCTTATCCCTTAAAATCTTTCGGATAGAGAAAATTATGGAAAACTCATCGATCAAAAAGTATCCAGTAGGTTTTATTTAATGAGATTCATGAATGTGTTTGGTTGAGGTGAAAACTAAAAATGGCATTGTAGAATTTTATCAAACCATTTTCATAGACAAAATGCATATTTTAAACCCAGAACGCAATTGAGATAAGTAATTACAAAAAATACTTTCGGTTTCATATTCCAAGAGAGACTTTTAGAGAGTGTATGAGAGGGAATATCCTTAATTAGGTATCAAAAACACATATTTTGTTTTACAGCTTTAATCCAGAAATCTTATTCTTCTTTCAATGTATGTAGCAGAAACTTGACGAAACAAATAAATCCAAATTATGAACACAATACAGGGTGAACAAGAAAAAATCGGAAGGGAGGGGGGTCTATTTCTCCCCGTTTAGGCCGGAGGGGCAATTTTCTAAAAATCTGACTTACATCAGAAAAAAAAATATTAAAAAACAACGTTAAAACCTACAAAGCCATATAATACCTTTTTGGAAAGCCTGAAATCTTTTTTTTTTATTTTATTTGTAAATAAAGTTGTTTTAGTCAACTGTTTTAAAAAAATTAATTTTCAAACTCGAAATTTTGAAAAAAAAAAATTTCTTAATTTCTCAAAAAAGATACATTTTGGTCAACGGCCTTGGCTCTGATAAAGCATCGCTTCTCAACGCAGACAGGCATTCTATTCAGTGCTCTTCTTTAGAGCACTACAGAAAAGTTAAAGACCTTCTGTCTCAAACTAAAACTGAGTATTATAGTTTCACCCCAAAGGAAGACAAACTTCAAACAGTCCTCCTGAAGGGTATCGAATCCTCTACGGATCCGCAGGCGCTCTTAGCTGAGCTCCGTCAAGTGGCGAGCGACGATCTCGATTTTATCGGGGTAAGACCGTTTACCACAGTCAAAGCCAGACGGGAGAAACGGAAGTTACCATTCTTCCTAGTTCAACTCTCGCCCCAAAGCAAATTGAGTGGTCTAAGGAATATAACAGTCCTGGATTACCAAGTTGTACGATGGGAGAAATTAAATAAGCAGAAAGACATGCTGCAATGCATGAACTGCCAAGGGTTTGGACACATTGCAGTTAACTGTGGTATGGACCCAGTCTGCGTTAAATGTGGAGATACCCACAAAACAGGGGAGTGTAAACTCGGGCAAGATAGGGTCACAGATATGACCCAGTTAAAATGTGCGCTCTGCCGAGGCTCCGGGCACCCCGCAAACTATCGGGGATGTCCGAAGTTTCAGGAGATAAAGCAAAACAAAGCCCAAAAGAAAACAGTTGAGGTGAGACGCCCTGAAGTACGCCAGACAACAACTTCCGTCAATCCCGCAATTTCCTACGCCCAAATGGCGTCTGGAAAGGGAAACACGGTACAGCCTCAACCACAGGTAGCCAAACAGGTCCAAGTGCCTACGGCTCCTGTGCCAGAGGCAGATCTGATGCAGGTGTTGCTGACCATTCATGGTCAGTTAACCGACGTGCAAAAACAGATCAGGGAGCAGGCGGCTAGGGTGGATTACCTCTACTCTATTCTGCCGGCAACGCGAAATGGTTAAAGGCGCGCTGCCTGAGCGACCCTTTAAGATCCTAGCTGTGAATGTAAATTCGCTGATTAGGACCGAACGTAGAGCAAACCTCCTTCATTTGCTGCAAGACCAAAGTCCTGATGTGTTTATGGCTAGCGAAACTAAGCTAAACCAGAAACACAAACTGACTAATAAAAATTACAATATCGTAAGAAGGGATCGGCCCAACTCCTCACAAGGGGGTGGGGTCGCAATCTTCATACGAAAGGGTATTAATCATAAAGTTATATATAATAGTGAAGTGCGAAGATTCGGGTTGCTAGAAGCCTGCATCGTTTGCATTCCTCTCCAGCAGGGGAAAAGAATGTACGCAATCGCGGTGTACGCACCTGACGCACCTCAGCCAGCTAATTTTATCGCAGAGCTCGAAAAACTTTTCGAATGCTTAAGACTGAACTTGGATGAGAATTATTATCTCATGGCAGGGGACTTAAACGCCAAACATGTAGATTGGGGAAACCAAATTCAAAATCCTAGAGGGAACCATCTTTTTAATTGGATGGGTCGATACAGTGTTGAGTGTAGGATCGACCTTCTGGCTACAGATAGACCGTCATTTCCGAGAAGTGGTAGTTTTCTGGATCTTTTACTGCTTGACACACGACTTGTTATAACTGACGCAACAAATCAACAGACAAGAAACTGTTTACGAACAATTGAATACGACAGTGATCACTGCGGACTTGCCACCGTAATACAGCTTCCGAGCGACCTTGTGGAGTTGGATGAGTATGTGCCTGTGCACTCTTACAATTTCAGTAAGACGCGCTGGCCACGCTTCTCCAACGCCTTGGCAAGAGAAATACGTTCCGATGACATTTCTCCACCAAATGCCAGAAACCTGACGAACCTCGAGATCGATGGGTTTCTGACTCAAATGGATACGACTATAAAACGAACAATAGACAGAACAATCCCAAAATATAAGGAACAAGACCCTACTGGTTTATACAAGAACGCGACAATCGACGCACTACACCGACAAAAAAGTGGACTGCTGACTAGATTGAAACTTCTGTACAGACGTTTCACGGACACACGTGATCTGGAGATTAGGACATTGAAGTCGTCGATCAAAAACATTAACGTTCTGATTAGACAAAACTATAGATTATCTATTAATTTATATTGGGATAACAGAATTCGGGCTGTTAATTCTAGCGACCCTAGTATGTTTCCCCAAATAAATAAGATATTTAGAAGAAATGATCAAAACGATCTTCCATGTCTTAAACTCCAGAGGACAACAGATAACGAAGACGTACTAACGATTGCGGGAATTGATCCGGAAGGTGCCGTTTTCGATGATAATTATTATATTATAGAAGATCCTCAGGAAAAGGTAGAGGCTGTAGGGGCTGCTTTCCAGCAAGTGTATAAGGTGAATGCTAGCATTCGTCCGAATCATGACCTGGAGAACAGAGCCTTACTGCACAACTTCTACCTTGGAAATAACATAACGCAATGGCGATCTGAGAATACTGGTTTCACCGGGTTCAATGACGAAAACTTGGCAAACGCCACCATCGCCGAGCGAAATGGACCCAGTTCATTGTTAATTTCGAAGGTAGAACTTCAGTTAATTTTTCAAACATTAAAGAAAAAGAAATCTGCGGGTGTCGATGGTATACCCAACATTGTGTTACGACATCTCCCTGAGGAAGCTATAGACATTTATACCACACTGTTTAACAACGCATTGAATAATGCATATTATCCAGTGAGTTGGAAGACAGCTGTGGTCCATCCTCTCCCCAAAAAGGGAAAGGACAGCTCCAATCCGGCAAATCTTCGGTCGATAAGTCTTCTTCCAAGTATCAGTAAGGTATTCGAAAAGATTCTCAATAGAGCTCTGTTCAAGTGGGCTGAGGACAAGAATATTATTCCAGACAATCAGTTTGGCTTTAAGGCGGGACATGATACTATTCATGCCGCGTCTAAGTTAGTTTCTGATGTTCAATGGAACAAAGCGAAAAATCAATGCACAGGTGCCGTTCTTGTTGATTTAGAGAAGGCTTTCGACACCGTATGGTTAGAGGGTCTTTATCTGAAATTAACCAGATTTGGCATAAGTAAACCACTGTTATATATGCTTCATGACATGCTCAATGGTAGAAAGTTTGTTGTCAAAAGTGGCAATGTAACTTCGACCACAACTTTTGATATTAAAAACGGTCTACAGCAAGGAGCTGTGAACTCGCCGATTCTTTTTAGTATTTACACCAGCGATCTGATAGGTAGTCTCACTCATGCGATTGCGTATGCCGATGACCTTGTAGCGTACAGGACGGGTCCAAAAGTTGAAGTCATCAGAATTCTCTTGCAGCGTGACTTCGACAAGATTCAGCGATATTGTGATGACTGGAAGTTAAAAATTAACTTTCAGAAATCAGAAACTATCCTGTTTAGAACCCCTTTGTCTAGGGCTTCTAGGGATACAAGAAAGAACTGGAGAAATCTAGTGATCGTTGGACCAAGTGGACATCCACTGGCGAGTAGAGATGTAGTAAAGTACCTTGGTATATGGCTAGATCAGTATCTATATTTCAATCGACATATAGATGCTGCTCTGGCCAGAGCTAGGGGAGCGTTTGCTCTGACAAGACGGTTGTTTTATAGCAGCCGCCTTGAAAACAGGGTGAAGGTGATTTGCTACATGGCCCTCATTCGGCCGATGATTGCCTATGGGTGCCCTGTGTGGTTTAACGTTGCCCCATCTCAAATGGAAAAGATTCGGGTGTTTGAGAGGCAGTGTCTTAGGACCTGTCTTGGATTACACAGAACACCAGAGTCGGAGTACAAACATTATTATGCCAACGAGGTCTTATACAACGGGGCCAATATAAACAGGATAGATAACTTTTTAATTAAGCTGATTCGGGGTCACATTGCAAGAGCGATGACCTCAGCCAATGGACTTATTTTCGGGGCTTATTACCCCAATGAAGAATATAGTGAGAGCGTTTGTCTTAACGGTTTCATCCCGCCCGAGACATTCCTCTATTTAGACAGTCGGGGGCTGATACAGGATAGATTGGCGGTTCCGTTAATCTACCACGTCGGCCGTAGAACTGTGGATCGGCGAATCCTGTATGGTCGAGACGTCGGCTCTGGGAACGGAGCAGAGCGTCTGCGGTTCAGTAGAGCTGTGCCCCTTCGGGATAAAAAGGACGTAGATAAGCAAGTTAAAAAATACTGGTGGTTGGGTGACCACCTTGATATTGATGGTTAGTCGAAGTTGTTGCCTTGGCCGACCTACGTATTTCTAAGGTATAACTAGGTAGATTAAGTAGGACAGTGACGGTGGCACCAAAAAAAAGATAAAAAATCCAAAAAAATTGCTGTCTGCTGTGGATATGTGCTTGAGCGCATACATATGTATATGTGTTAATATATGCACATGTATGCGCGTGTGTTCATGTGCATAGGCTGATGACAAAAAAAAAAAAAAAAAAAAAAAAAAAAAAAAAAAAAAAAAAAAACGCTGCTGGTGGCTGTTCTAGTTTTAAGTTATTTTAAGTATTTTTAAGTAGTTTTAAGGTACTTACGTATATTTACGTATATTTTAGTTTTATTTAGGTTAATATAGTTTTATTTAGGTACAGGGTAGTTTTAAGTTTTTAAATAAATAAAAAACGTCATTGAAAAACAAGTTTTTTAACGAATTTTCTTGTTTAGGTTAAGTAATATAGATTTAAATTTACACTAGAATTTACGCCGAAAGGCATTTTTAATATATAGCTAGAGAATAATTTAGAGCGCCCGTATGGGGCCAGTAAGTTAGTTAAGTTATTCTGTAAGCTAGTTTTTAAGGTTTTTGTCTAGCATTTAAGTTAGTTATAAGTTAAATGGAAAATAAAAATGAATTTAAAAAAAAAAAAAAAAAAAAAAAATCGCTTCCCAATAGATCAGCGAAATCAAGCATCATTGCGCGTGGTTAGTACTTGGATGAGGGACCGTTCATGTGCTATCCATGTGCTGTTGGCATCTGTTCTCTGTTCTGTCTTTCTTCTGTTGTGTATGTCTCTGTCATGTATCAGTCTATTTCTCTTGTGTTGTTCAAGCCGATAGCCTAAGCTGCTAGTGCTTATATGTGTCTCTACTTCGTAGATTTATCTACGGAGTAGAATAAGTAATAATAATAATAAGATACATTTTGACTAAAAATTAATAGGATCATTGAACTTTGGAAACAAAGATATTAGTTAATTACATAAAATTTAAAAAAAATAGTTTGAAATTCAAAAAAAAAATTTGTTGTCAAAATTTCGAGTTTGAAAATTAATTTTTTAAAAACTATTCACTAAAACAACTTTATTTAAAAAGAAAATAAAAGAACAATTTTCTGGCTTTCCAAAAAGTTATAACATGGCTTTTTAACCGTTGTTTTTAAATATATTTTCAGGTCAAAAAGCCAGGTTCTTAGAAAATTGCCCCTTAGTTATTGTTGACATCTAAAATGAAAGCATTCACTTTAAAAAGGTTTGTTCATAAAATTTGCAAGGAGGTAAATGATTAATTTTTAATAATGAAAATTTAAGAAATAAATTTGTAGGTATGGTAAATCTAGTGATTTAAAAGGAGATATCTGTTTAAATTAAAGTTAAATGCTTGATGTTTCTTATTTTCATTTTATTGGCTTTTGAGGCCAATAAATACAAATCTCGTCTGAGTTTTTAATCTTCAGATGCAATTTCATTTCTCTTTATTTCAAAAACTATTAATTATTTAAGAAAAAATAAAATGTATGACGCACGAACTTGCTCTTTTTGCAAACTATGGGATTAAAAACAAAAAAAACTATTTTATAAATTATTCTGAAAAGCGAAAATTATCAAAAAGTTTCTGAAATATGGGATCAAGTTACGTGACGGCTATTATCGTACCGAATTTAAATGAAATTGGTTGAGCCGTTATCAATATTTAGCCAATTTAAAAAAAACCGTTTTCCCGAATCTCCGTTAAAAAACCTGAAATGCAGTTATTCTAACAGAAAAAAGATTTATCAAAATCGTTAGAGTCGTTTTCGAAAAAAAAATTGAATAACTAAAACCGTTATATGGGAGGTACCCGTTATAGCCGAGCTAAAATAAGAACTTTAATTTTTCCTGGAATTACCAAAAAGTACTCGGTAGGTACGTACGAAGTTTGAAGGAAATCCGTCCAACCGTTGAGGCTGTTTATTTCGGTGCACAACAACCTCACATCCACACATATGCACATCCACACAGACAGACCCATGGACGACATGACGAAATCTACTTTTTGGGACTTCTATATCATAGTAATATCATGTTTGATAAAAACCTCGAATTTTTTTTACACCAAACACATACTTACTTACCGTACTAAGCAAGTAATAATGCAATTATGTGGTTTTTCGGTAGTGTTCTTTTTGCAATTTTTAATAATTTTTTTCTAGAACTAATAAAACAAAGTAACATGAATTGATGTTATAATGTTTTTAAATTTAAAAACAAGAAAACGACACTGCATGCAATACGTTCCACGATAGAAATATTGCTAAAGAAGATATAACCCGGTTAGCTGCTATATTTAAATCTCCTTTCATAATTTTCTCATTAATTTTAACGAACAGAGACCCGAGAGACGCGTTTTGAATACGACAAACAAAAAGATACAAACATAAAGTGAACTTGGAGTTTTATAATTGCTTTTTGAAAGATGAGGAGCATGGAAGGAAATCCTTTAACACAACGTTCTCATTCTATATGTTGAATGACATCAAACATAAATGTAGATAGATATTTTATTGAACTATTCCTTATGGTCTATATAAATTGTTAGTGCCACCATAGGTTAGTGCCAGTGGCTTCAAGAAACTATCGACCGCTTTATAGGCAAATGGAAATTATTTAGAACGTAAAAAGAAATAAGTAAACAAACTTTTACCTGGTCCGGTCTGAGTCCAGGTGGTACCCAGGTGTACTCCTCGAGGGCGCACCCGCTGTCATCGTCCGATTGTGAGTGCCTTTGTATGTCCAACTGTTGTCCGACCAAATAACTAGGATGCGTCGTTTGATGATGGTGGAGCAGTGATGGTGGCGATGGAGACGAGATCGATGTCGATGCTTTGCCTCCTCCACTGATGTTACCGCCTCCGCTACCGCCACCACCGGGAAGATTGGCGATATTTTGAGACGAACTAAATTTGGCACCTTGATGTAGGTGTTGCTGATGCGGCTGGAACTGGTGGTGATGATGGTGCTGGTGTTGATGCTGTTGTTGCTGCTGATGATGCTGATGCAATTGATGATGATGATGCGTCGGATGCTGGTGATGGGGCAGAAACTGTGGAAAGCCACCCGTTGGGGCTCCGATGGAGGAAGCAGGTATTTGCAAATTCGATGGAACGGCCGGTGGGAGACGGTCGTTTAGTGATGGCAGGCCTAGTGCATTTGATGTTGTGGGCATGGATTGGATAGTCGATGGATGGAATTGCCTCTGCATAGAAAGCGGTGACGTCGGGAGGACGCTTCCCAATGGCGGAGGAGGTGACAACGATCCGTCGGGTGAATATAGCGCGCTAGCCGATGAACTACTTGGCAGACCGGTACCTCGTGGTTCGATACTTCCCGCAGAGCCAATCACACCAGCAAGGGTACCCTCCTTCGAGAAGTGCCTAGGAAGCGTCGGAATCTTTTGCAAATATGAAACCTGGGTGGCAGGAGTCCTGGTTATTGGTCTGAAAAGATAAATGGTAATACAAATTTATTTTCAACTAATGGCAAAAAGCGTGATGGTCAATTTCATTTAATTAAAATGCACAACTATACGATGATTGAGGAACATGTGTGTGTCTCTTTTAAATTAGCAAGAAAAAAAAAACAAATAAAAAATACGGTCTGGTAGAATTAATTTAATTCCTGGTGTCATCCCCTTCTCTAACTAAAAATGGTAGTTCAGCTCAGAATGATGTTTGTGTTTAGGGCTGAATGCATTCGCATCCTCCCCTTTCGACAATATGATGACGACCATTTTACAACCCAACTGGAATGCAGAGTTGCACAAAAAAACACAGCATCCAGTACTCGGTTTTCTGACCAGGCTGTGTGGTTTCTCTACATTGTTTTCGACAATACCTGACAAAGACTGATATCCAGCTCATTGGTATTCCGCACAGATATGCAAATTCTTCGCCACTGGTAAATGTTACCTTTTATGTTTTTTTTATTTGCAATATATTGTTTTTACTTTTTGCTTATATGTTATGCTATGGGCAAATGTGTTGAGGTTTCTATCCAGGCATATGAAATGTGCGGAGGACCAAAAGGGGTGATCCGCATTTTATCTTTCACAAAACATTCCATTTAAAATTTTGTGGATGGAATATTAGGGAAAATTAATTGAAATACCTGAGTTTAAAGTGGTTTTCGATATAGGAATGTTATGTTTTACTGTCATATTTTTGATTAGTCTTTTTGAATTTACGAAAGTTATTTTATGATAAATTTAACATTGATGTAAAATGTTTAAAAACAGAAATTTAGATATATCAACTTACATATATCAACTTACTGCATATTTGTAATATATTTTTTTTTTTTGGGTGCACCGTTAAACAACTTTATTTTGAAGGAGTACTAATTAAGTTAAGGAAAACTAAATGTGTTTCTTAGAAGAAGTATTTATATTACAAGACAAAATAGAATCAATGCATTATCTGCTACATTTCAACCTTTAAGCTTGTTAAATTCTTTTATTAATATTATAAGGCAAAATGTTTTATATTCTCAATGAATCGCAGACAAATATGATGTATAATAAAAACATAAATTGTTAATTACATTTGGATGAATATAACAAAAGAAAATCTTAAAACATGAAAAAACAAAACTCTTAACATAGAATTAATACATATTTTTGATTACCTTTGGATGATAAACTCAAAACTCTGTTCCACAGTTAGAGCATCTCTTGTTCTTCATGGCTAAGCAACACAATATTCCCACAGGGAAAAAGAATATCGCACAAAATAAACCCAAACAAGAATATGAATCTTTGAGATAGCCAATGCGGCAGCTTGGACATCCCCCGATAACAATTATTTGAGGTGGTACGTTCACAGTGACGGCCGGAGTTGAGCCAACAGCACCGTATGATGGAATTTGTTGTGCCATTGGTGGAGGCGCCGATGGTTGGAATGATCCTTGATATTGTATTTCATTCGGATATATTATGCCAACTGGGGGCGAATTTATGACCTCCGTATAGTTTGGAGGATTGTCACTCATTTGGTTGGACATATTTTTTCGTTAAAAAGATGATATGAGTCACCTTTGTTCACTTTGAATTTGGTTTTCTGAGCTTGCACTTGTTTGTTTTCAACTAATTTATTTTTTATGTTAAATCATTTCTCTTATCTTTTTTGTTTTGACTGCTTTTATTGAATTACGAATTCAAACCTTATTATTAAAAAAAAACTAATTTGTCGCACGAATGTATACCTATTTTGCGAAATCTGAAAGAGGTATACCAACCAACAGAAATTTGATAAAACCTATAATGATTCGTTTTTGAAACTTTCTTGATGAGTTCTAATATTATAAGGATTTAAAGAAAAACCACTTCAATTTTTATTTTGGTTAAATAAAAAAAAAAACCATAAGCGATTGTCTTTCAAATGTTTCATGTTTTAAAAGCTAATGTCAGAATCCCCAACTCCTCCTGTGTTCGCAACATGTGCCGTCTATTGCAGTTCTGCCTTAAGAGATTTTTTATTTGCTCTGTTTCTTAAGCCAGCTTAAGCGAGCAGACACAATAATTATAGTTGTACCTTAGGAATAAAAGATAAAAATAAAAAAAAAACAAAAGATTATGTAGCACCACAATGGACTCTAACATCAGAAACAAAGTATATGTTTAATTCAATAATTTATTATATTTTTTTTTTAATCAATAATAATAGATAATATAACTATCTTTGCCATAACGTATAGACAAACTCCCTATTATACTTCCTTTTATACTTCTTACTTAAGCATTTTTTTTATCATGATTTCTTTGGAAAATTTCTTATTCCAAGATGATCTTTAAGGTGAATTTATCGCACTAGGTATTTCTACAATCTATAATCAATTACATTGCAACTCTAAACAAACGCACCTAAAAGCAATTATCTGGTCAATCGAATCCTCTTTGTACTTACGCAGTGACATTGTGAAATCACTGCACATGCGCACCTTCGCAATGTTATTTCACATAACTTAACTCCAAGGAATTCCATTGCGTATACTCTGCGTAGTCTTACAGACAGTGTGAAAGAAATTTTAAAAATTCAGCTGAGTGTCTTGAAGACAAATGCAGACAGTTTAAATTGTTATTCACATTATAGGAGCAGATAATCTTATAGGTTGTATGAGAAGGAATATTTATTACAGAAATTGGAAACATGTCTTATGTGTGTCTATTGTTTAACAATCTTAGAAGTACTCAATACGGATAGCAACTCTTAAATTAAGTTATTAAAAAAATTATAACTTAAAAAAAAAGTAAAATTTAAATTAAATAATATTATTCAGAGTGGCAAGAGGTGTTCGAATCTTACATATAGGTGGGCGACCAGTGCGGCCAAATTTTAAGGAACGAATATTTTTCTCCGACTCGTTTTAAGCGCCATCCGTACTCATCCTTCATTTTAATAACAAAAAATGAGTTAAAAGACAAGTTACATAGCCGTTTTACTGCGAGCTGCTTTAAACACTTCACGTTGAAGCACACATACATATAGAATATTTAGTTCAATAAAACACTGGAAAGCACTTAAATTACCTAAATTATTTTTTAAGGATTCCTCGGTTTTCAGCAATATAAACAAACTAAGGGTCCTGAATGAAGATGGAGTTCAATTTTTCTTACAAATCATCGATAACAAAAAAAAAAAAAAAACAATAAAGTTGGTATTACTGATTTTATCACGCTAAACGTTAGCTTAAGGCCGATTCCATACGAGTTTGAAAAAAAAAACAATGAAAACTGATTTCGAATTCCTTTTACCAAAATAATTGATCTGGTTTAGAAAAAATTGATTTTGTTTATAAAAACATCTGTCAAATCAAACGTCATATATTTTTTGAGGGGAAATGAAATTTTTTGATCTAAAAAAGATTATGTTTGAATCTCTATTTGGAAACAAGATTTACACGTATTTGCACGCATATAAAAGATTTGTTATTTTCGGTGGTGCCGTAAAATATCGCCGAGCGAAATAAAAAATGTAAAAATTAAAAATTCGTGCGAATTTCGTACGCGGGCGTTATTTCACGGCGCCATTTTCGGTAAATACGTCAGTTAAGTTTTTATATTCCTTAATTTGTTTTAGTTCGTGTTTTTTTATGAAATGATTGTGATTTTATATCCCAACAAGAACATGCGAAAAAATCAGTTTAATTTTACATGTTGAAGAACATTTAGCATAAAATGAATTTAAGATCAATTCATTTTAAGACTATCCATTTGATGTCGAGAAAAATTATATGTTGAGAAAAAAATCAATTTTTGTTGGTAAAAGTAATTTGACATGAAATTTTTTAAAAACTAATAATCTCAACTGACTACTTACGATGTATACAAAAATAATGAATAAATATGACTTAGATCAGTATAGGCAAGTTAACTACTTGTTAAGCCTTTCCTATAGTTTATAACTTCTCCTTGACATGTTTAGATATTTTTTTAAGTGTCAACCCATTCCTAAAACTCCATTTGCGGCCCACCCTATATTCAATGTCCCTTTCAAACACACAAAGTTGTTTTGCAAACAATGTTTTACTACCCACAGTCAGAGTAATACATCTTGCACAAAAGATGTCCCCCACAAACTTTTGCGAAACATATCACTGCACAACTCTCAGCACATAATTTATTTTAATGGATATAAAAATTCGTGAATGTCAGAAAAATACTATTCTACGGCAACAGCATATCTACACACACTTTGGCCGGTGACAATATTTATATTTTTAAGCCAAATACCAACTGAGGAGGACGACTCACGCCTCACGCGCCAACAAGCGCAAATTTCAACTCTATAAGATTTATAGTCGCACGTATTTAAGAATCTGTTGACATTTCTACCTTGGTTCTCATGCAATTAATCGCTGTAATGGATCCCTGAAAATGTATCTTTCTATTTCAATCGCAAATTGCCGACGACGATGATGCGACGCGGGACCGAACGAAAACGTACAAGCAACTGACTCAAAGTGGGCGATGTTTTTTTTTTGTTCCCGCCTAAAGGCTCTTCTTTTGCAAAACTCAGATACACTTCCTGATAAAAGAATGAACTAGAATAACAATTTTTTTTGTTTCGTTGGTTTTTGTTGCTAAACTTCCCCTCTAATATGCAAAAATTGTGGCAACTCTAATTGGACTTAATACCATAAAAATACCAACTCAGATGGCGGCAAATTGAAACAAAGAGATTTAAACGGAAGTTGCGTTGCTCACCCTGTTGCGACCCCACTGAACAGAAATAATTGTTTTGAAATTTTTAAAGCAGTTACAAGTCAATTGTATGCTTTTCTAGCATAAAATGAGGACTTACGGTTATCAAATTGTTTGTCACCCGTTATAATTGTTTTTGATAACAAACACACAAGAAAATTTCAAACGGAAATTGTTCAACAGTTCATATTTTCATTGTTCGTTTGTATAACACACATGTCCTTTTATTTAAAAAAAAAAACAATCTTCTTTTTATAATGCTCAGGACAGGACAAGGAAGAGTCTCTGAGGTGAAATTCCGAGACGGACTTTTATGGACCACCTGTCGCCTTGTTCTGTTGTTCTTTTTTTTTCTTCCTGTAAAGCAACGTACTTACATACGTGTTTATGTTTATATTTTTTGCCACAGCAAGTGTTTGTGTTTTGTAATGTTTTAATAAAAATGGGAAGAATACGAAAATGAGGAAATAATATGGTGGCTGGGAAATTATCCCTCCATTTAGGACTCCACTCCAACATTCGATGGTTTCTTAACTGGTGTTAGTATTAAAGTGAAGTTAAATGCAGGCTGACTTAACTGGAGCGGGAATGGAGATTCTTAAGGAGTCCAAGTTCCAAGGCGAAAGAGAAACGTGAGGTTTCTTTCCTTCCTATAGGGATACATTTATATGGGGTAAAACGTGTCCTTTTTAACAGACAGATGCAAGAAACGTGTTTTTATTGGAACATGTCTTGGTGTCAAATGCAAGAAGTAATTTGTTTCGCACAGTAAAAATTGTAAAAATGCTGCACAATGAAATTGAAGATAAATTTAATTAAATAAAGTTCGAAGAAATAAAGAGAAACAAAATAGGTACGTTTTTTAATTAAAACTTTCTATATGATGCTTTAATTTCTTCAATCTTAAACAAACAGAAATAGAGGGTTAAAATTTTTATTGAAAATGTTGATAATTAGAAAGAAAAAAATCTAACTAACGTTCTGTTAAACTTCTGTGCTTATCAGTGGTTTCCAGGCAGGCAATGATCACCATCCACTATCAAGCTTTCTCAGGTTGATTTACTGAACGGTTCCTTTAGTTCTCAGAAGTTTAGCTTTCAGAAATGCAATCTGACCAGAGATACCAGATTCCTGATTCTCAAGATGCATTGACAAGATTGTAGAAACAAAAATGAGGAATCAAAAAACAGTTGAGTCTAGCACTCGACAAAATCCGGAAACAGAAAGTGATGGCCTTCAGGGAGACGGGAATGAGCGAAAGGAACGATGTCGCGAATAAAAAGACTTTTGATAAAGAGCTCCTATAAAGTTGTTCAAAATGGCAACAAATGCCGCTCTAAAAAAATGAGACTGGAAAGATCAAAAGTTTTTCTTCCTCGTCATCGAGAAATTTTATTTTCCAATGAAAACAATTTTACGAATATAAAAAAAGTGCTATAAGCAAAACGATAAAGTATAAACAGAACTCTCAAGAAGGTAAAGATTACCAGGTAGAGCTTCCAGACTTCTCGATTTTGGCGGGAAAATCCCGATATTTCAACCCTGTCCGAATATTGTCCCGATTCAAAGAAAGTTCCGATTTTGTCCCGACATTTCAGTTCATTCAACTTTTGTGTGGAATTCCAAAAGTATAAATTCAAATTACAATAACCTGTGCTACGCAAAAATGCTTCACATGTTTTTGAAAAATATTTGTATCTAATCTGGTTTCAATGTTATGCGGTCAATCGTAAATACCAAATAGTGTTTTAATCATCATGCATAATGTATTGTTAATTGCAGTTGTTCTTATGAATGTATTAATTTTTGGTACGAAAGATTATTGGTAATAGTTTAAACATCAATGCTCTTAAACCTAAAATGACATATCTCGTCTTCAACAATTGTTTTCTTACATTAATTGTCAAAATATTCATTCCTCCCATTTCGGTGTTTTGTCATCCGAAGGTTAATATAAGTCCAATCGAGCTATGTAACTTAAACACAATGTTATAAAACACTACTTTTATTTACAAACATTTTCATATGTATGGAAATGTTGAAAAAATAATTTTTTCTCATAATGATTTTGATAAATCAAATTTATTTATCTATTAGCTACCTACAGATCTCTTGTATTGCTCCATGTTTGTGGCCCATTCGCCCGTTGAATGCTGGTGTTATTGCATTTGTTTGTTCCACTCTGCGCCGGTGATCTCCAGTCCCATAAGCCGTTACCCAAAAACTCTGATGCACGCTTTTGGGTAATCTTTCAAGTATTATTATATTGCTTCCTTATATGCTGACATTATAAAAGTCACCTCTTACCACAAGTTCACACTAGGTATATTATGATCCGTTTCCACACGTTAGACAAATCTCTATGTTTTTCTACATCCCGATTTCGTTGTCCCGATTTGTCAAGATTTTCGAGTCATGGTGTCCCGATATTCATAAAATTTCATCTGGCAGCCCTATTGCCAGTGTAGGGCCAAGAGAGGACATCATACAGCCTCCTTGATCAATCTTTTAAAAGTGCCACAAAAGACATTCAAAAGAAACTATTGAAACTTTTAAATGACGACCAATTCGAAGAAATTCATATGGTGTTTGATTTGAAGGGATGGCGGGGGCTTTGGGTTAGTCACCATTTTAAAAAACGCATTGTCTTAAACAACCAAATAATGCGGCTTATCGTGCAAAACAAATAATTAAATAAGAGCTTTAAAGCCTACAATTACGTATTAAATTTTAAGAGTTATGGCGTGTAAAAGTTATTTTTTTTTTCCAAAATTTGAACAAAATATATTATTTTTTTTTATTTTCAAAATAAAAAAAACTAAACTGTTATACTCTATATAACTCCTAAAGTATTATACCTACATAATAAAAGTTGTAGGCAAGAAAGAAAGAGGGTCGTATTTTCTATCGAAAAGCATTAATATATTTTTGTCCAATTTCTTTAGTTAATTAAGACAACGCGTTATTTTGCAAAATGGCGGCTTGCGGCAACCTGCCAACCCCGTTTTTTTGCTTCCCTTTAACACCCAGCGTGTGGCGAATATGTGTTTAATGTTTCTAGCCAATAGGCCAACAACAGTTTTGAATCCAAGGAACGAGATGCTTAGAAATTTAGCTGATATCGAGGAGTTACTTTGTCACTGTATAACTCACCATTTTGATTGTGTTAGCTCGGTATAACTTGGAGGTCGCCAAAGATGAACATTTACTTGAAAAAGTCAATTTACTTCTGAACCTATAGGATTACTTTCGTTAATGAGTGGGAAAATCGATTTTCTTTTTCGAAAAAATCGAAATAAAAAATTTTCAGTATTTTATTTTTAGTTTTTTTCTTTTCTAAACATATTTTTTTTTTAAATGAAATGTGTCTTTAAAAACCTTTTTGGGATTTTTTTTTTTAAATAAAAGGCATCACCGTAGGCAACAAATCGCATAAATTTTTTTAAAATCTTTCGTACGTATTTTATTTGAGAATTTTCGGTAATGCTTATGGTTTAGATAGATGGTAGCTATCTTATAGTTGCAATAGAGTTATTTTAAGACCATGATAAAAATTTAAAAAAAAATTCGGGACGTATTACTCTAATAGCCCGATTCTCCCCAATATCAGTGATACCTCACAAGTCATAAGAAGAAGTGAAATTGATTTTGTTACTTTTTCGGATTCTCCCCCGTAGTCACAACTTGTAAGAGTTATAAAAACAATCGAAATTGTGATCTGCTACAGAGCAGGTCACAGCACTCGAATTTGAATTGTTTTTTTTTTTTTTGCTTTTTTTGTGAGTTCAAACGAAAGTAATTCTTTATTTATTTTTATTTTGATGATGCATTGGGTTATGCAACTGTTTGTTTCAATTAAAAAATATCGAATCAAAAAAAAATTTGTAATTGTTAAACTTTTCTTTATTAATTCCTAGGTGATCACATTTTTTTTATAGGTGAATTCTTTCTTAGACTATCCATGTTTTTTCTCCAAAAACCTAGTTTTGCATCACCACACATATTTTTCACTGATATTAGTTCGGATACGTTGTTTATTTCTATAAAATTTGTAAATTTGATTAAATTATTTACTTTTCACATAAATTTTGCACAGAAAAATTAAAAACTTTATCGTATTCTGTCACAATCAGCTGTTCCAAGTCGAAGAAAAAAATTCACCATAACGCGGTGAGTTTACTTGAGACTTTTCTTGTGAGGATTGGGGGAGAATTCGATAAATGTTATCGAGTCACAACAATCCTCGCAATAAATTGTCACAAGGGCTTATGACTTATGACTCCTCACAAGGGGGAGAATCGGGCTATAAGAATACTTTTTACGAAGTTTGAAGAAAATTGGCTCAACCGTTCAGGCTAAAGGTGTCGATAAAGGCAGACAGGCAGCAGAACTTTTTTTCTCTATGATCGTAATATCATGTTGGATTATCTCAAAACTTTTTTTTACGAACACACAACTTGGCTTACATAAGTACCTTTATAATCGCAAGTGAAAATGTGTTAACCAATCCGTCGAACGTCATAAAATCTTTGGCGATTTTTTTCAATCAGCGCGTAGATGTCTCATACCTGAAGGACTTTAAGCACCAGTCGTTTACTGTGGATTTATGTTACCAGCCATATATCTTTCTTCAATAATGTATTTAAGTAAATATATATTCTTCTAACTTACTTTGTCTCATTTATTCAGGATCACATTGCCTTAGGCCATATCTACTTTAATTTTTATATAATGCCAGGTGCCAGGTGCCAGGTGCCAGGTCAGAAGGAAAAATATTTTCCAGATTGCCCCCAACTAATATATTTACTTTATTCAGTTTTCAATTTAAATCGAGTCTTAAATCCGTAATGCACTGTGACTTATAACGAATACGGTCAATCCATGATAATCTAACAGTTTTTAATATTTGACCTGCATCTTCTTGGTTTCGATCGTGATTTCTTACTCTGGCGTAAATAATAATAACGATAATAATGATCACAATCACAATCAGAACGCGCCACGGAACTTCACCATGGGCTTTTCAGCTCCCATTGCGAATCAACAATATCTATGACAAGAACGTTGCCAATGGTCGTGTGCGCTGCTGCTCTTGTGCAACCACCATTTCGAGCCATCCAACTGTACCTGCAACCATGGGTCTTCTCAGGTTTCCAATCATAACTCTTTTGACCACCACCATCTGCTAAAGCAGAAATAAAATAAATTTATCCGCACAGCGGTCTTCAATGTTGCCTGATGATGGTGTGGTGGTGGTGCTAGCTCTTTGATGATTCTTCGACAGGGGTCTAGATTTCACAGAGCGGTACCACGTGCCATGCACCCCTGAGCCCTGATGCCCGTCAAACGAACTACGACGATTACCCACATTGCCATTCTGAAGCTAGACAGCGAATCCATTTATTTGCGGCAATAAAGATTTTTCTCATTTTTCTTGAAGCCCCATCGTTTCCTGCCCTGCCAAGCCATGCGATTGTGATTGGTGTGACGCGATGACGCCTGTTCGAAATATATGTATATGTATCATGAATCCCTTGGTGGGTTCCTGAATACATGTTCCACATACCCACTACAATCTCCGCTGACATAGAAACCAAACCCATGGAATAGAGTATAGTCGTAAAGAGGTTGTGTAGTTTTTTGGCATTTGTCGCTTCTATAGGTAACTGGAGTAACAAAGATTGGCAGGAGCTGCTCCAACACCACCGATTTCAATTTTGTATTAAGAATAGACCGCGCTCCACAGTTGTGTGTATGATGAGCTGGGCATATTGGTGACCATGGGGACAGGGTGCTTCGGGGCTTGATTAATTTATTTGCAAATTGCGTATATAAGTACAAGCGTTAAACATTCAATAGTTTAAAGAACAGAGAGGCCATCAGGGTGCATGCTAGGCAATGATGGAGGCTCGCAGGGATTTAAAGGAATTCTTTTTATTGCACTGCCGCAACGGAATGGAAGAATCCTTTCGTAGATTTATAGTAAAGTTTATTTCTTACTATACTTTTCGAGTTTAAAGTGGACTTGCCTGATGACTGGCGGCTCAAAGTAGCTTTTTAAATGAGTTCCTATATACATATGTCGTTCATACACAAAATAAAATTAATGCCACAAAACACTAATGGAATTGTAATAAATAATTTTCAAATGTGCTCTTTAAAAATTCATGCAAATGCAATAATGTTGGAGCCGAGATTAAGCTAGAGCCCTTTATGTTGAAGGAATTCTGTTTTTTTTTATTCTTTGCCTGAAAGCTGAATAAAGTACTTTGGATAATTTATATTATGCGTTGAAGTAACACGCAAATGGTTTTATTCGTTTATTTATCTGGGTGTTTGTTGTTCGATGTAGTTTTTCGAAAACTTGTTCTTCAACCTGTAGAGGGTCGTATAAATATAACTTTTTAGTGGCACAAATACAATTGGCCTGCAATGAGACAGCGGTGTGAACTCTTGTATTTTCTCAAAACGAGATAGTTTAAAACACTATTAACACTATAAACTAACAAAAAAAATAACCGTGTACACTATTGGCCTTAAACGAGATAGTGGTAAGATAAACAACAACGCAAACAAAGATTTCGTTGGACACTATTGGCTCACGACGAAAAATTGGCGACCACCTGAAAAGATCGGTGTGATAAGTTCTTTCCCGTTAGTAGAGTAGGTATAAGGGCAGCAAAAAATTATGTATATTAAATTTTCATTTAACAAGATAAGTGACGTAAAATTGCGCCAAACGAAATAACGCTAAATTGGCCTTATAGCGTTTTTAAAGACGAAATAACACCAAATTCGGAGTTTGGCTTAGTTTCAATTCAGAAATTAGGTTGATTTGGCGTTATTTCGCTTCCAATCGACAAGCATAAGGTATTTCATGTTTCAGGCTTGCGGCGTAAAAAATAGTGAGGTTGGTATGGGGTTTCATGCTTCCCCCTGCGACCCCCCTGCCCGGGCCTACGATAGGATTTGGAATGAGTGCAAGTTTGAGTAGTTATTTGCAGAGTTGTTTATTTAAAATCTTTGCATATACCCAAACTCGCACAAACCCTAAATCCTATCGTATGCCCGGCAGGGGGGTTACACGGGGGCAGCATGCAACCCATACGTACCTACCTTACTGTTTATTATAAAATGATTTGGCTCTATTACCAAAATTAAACAAAACCATTTTTGGCATAATGTCGTTTAACACAACGAAATAAAGCATGAAAATGCAACCTGGAATTTTACTTTTTATTTTATTGGAAAAGTCCACTCAGATTTTGATATCGTCACCATTAAATGCCAATGATTGCTTTTGAGAATCTCCTGGTAGTCAGATGTCAGATATTCATTCATTTATCGGAACATATAAGATTTGCGACAAAATATTATCGTGCCTCACTGACTGTTCGAAATTGAAATGATTATAAGAATCGTACTTTGCACCATACGTGTCAGTTAAAATACCGAACGGTTATACCATATCAATTACAGTTCTCGAGATTCCTTTCTTAGGCAGTTTTTCAATAACTCAATTCCAGCCTTTGAAATAATTTTTCAAGATGGTCCGAATTAACAAAAATGGTAAACTATAGTCTTCTATGAGTTCTAATTCAGTAACAGTAATTTTATAGTGTACATCAGTAAAGAGCAAATGCTCGTCACCTTCATTCGAACTTTGGTGTGTTACACAATTTGTCCTTTGGAAGTTCATTTCCTGGAGTCCTACAAAAAGAACTGCTCATTATGAAACAATAATTATATTTTTATCAATAAAATTTTTATTACAATAGAAAATCGTGTCTGCCTCAACACCATAGCTCATTAGAATCCATCTGACCATTAATAGAAATAACCAACTTGTTTAACATTTTCGTTCAACTTTATTGCCATCACTTTTGTTTTTAATAACTTCCAAGAACAGGAATAATGAATCCAATATACTAAGCCCCATAAAAAGTTAAGAAACCAGGGTACCCCAAGCAATTACTGACCTTCAGAACCTTATAGTTGGGGCTGGTCCTTCTGATTCCTACACTTAAAAACCCATAAAACCTGTTCTCTGTTCACCAAAGATGCAACCCTAACAAAATATTTTTTTTTTTTTATATTGTAGCTGTCATGTTGTTGTTACATCTTAACATTCATTCTTATCGTTGATGTTTTATTTTTCCTTTTTTGTTTGCAAAAGTAAAATTCAAAGCTATATGGACACAATCCAAGCTCTTAGCTCGAAAGTCGTAAAGTTGCTTATGTGTGATGCTACGTTGATTTATCTCCTCTGAATGTTTTTAATTTTTTTAGTTCTGTTTGTTTTATGGCAAAAATGTGTTCTTCAATTTGTCCGAATGAGGCAATTTAATGATCAATCACTGATTCGACGAAGAGATAATACAAGCCAGACATCATGTTCTTTGCGGGACAATTTTATAGTTTTTTTTTTCTGTCTGTCTGTACCACACTTAATTTTTTTTTGTTTGATTGACATAAAGATGGAAGTTGTAACTTCACGCCCCAGTTTGTTGGTTGTTGTAAAATAAAATGGATTGAGGAACTAAAATAATAAAATTGTTTTCTTTTAAGAGATGTAAACCTAACGATAAGTGACATTTGAAGTCAACTCGATCTGTCTCGTTGAGAGTTTCGAAAGTCTGCCTTCCACCCACAAGGCCGATTATTATTTTTATTAATTTAACCAGAATAACCACTCACGCAAAACGCCGGTCATTATGTCTTGTCATTGTGTTACAGGCCCGAAAGTGGTTACAAAATCAATGTCTTTTGAATTATCAGCTTAATGTTAGCTTTACCTCTCTGGATCAACTGTCATTCAATTTAAGTGTTAAGTTTTTTTTTGTATATCTAACGATTTCTTTGTAATAAAACACTTGAAGATAATCAAGAGAGGGTTTTATGATCTTGAGGAGTTTTTTGGGTTATGAATTATGTCGGCTCATCAAGCATCGCTGGTCTTAAGTGCGTTTAGATACAAAATGAGAATTAATTTACATGAATATTTTGGATGGTAAAAACCTGTTTTAACTTACAAAAGCAACACATTTGAAATTATTCAAAAGCAATAAAAAATACATAAAATATTTATTTGTTAATTTAAGAGATTATCTGCTTGTATATTTTCCATATTTAAACAATTTGAAAATTAATTATGTTTTTAAAACTTAATTTAAGACAATTTTTATATTACGTTTCTTTAAGTTTTGGCCATTAATGTCTTTATTAAGGTTTTCTTAAGTGGGTATATCAATATAAATGCCTATAGAGGGTGGAGATTATCTTTTGATTATCAAACATTTTTAGAAATTGTATCTTTTTTATTAACATTGATACAAAAAAAAAATATATTATGTGTAGTAAGATTATACTGAATGGAGTGAGGTTTTTCAGTGGAGGAGTACCGAATCGAAAAGACGTTAAAATCTGTGCACTTATATGTTTTTTTAAGTGCTAATATTAGTAATTAGGTCTTTTCCAGAAAAACCTGGACTAATATGAGCAGCTTGTTGGATTTTATTTTATAGTTAGCGGAGATACAAATCTTTTAGAAAAAGGCAAAACTATGAAAAATTTGCGGAAACGCGTTAAACAACAAAGTTGACCCATTTTTTCTCTCGAGCAAAAAAAATGTTTGAGTAACAATCAAACATGACATTACGATGATAGCGAAGTAGAAAAAAGTGGGTCTGGCAAATCTGTCTGGTGTCTCTATCTGCCAGTCTGTCATTCGCACCTGCAGCCTAAGCGGTTGGGCCGATATCCTTTAAACTTGGTATATATATGGTTTTTAGGGTGACCGTCAAGAGGGTTTTTCGACTTTTTACCATGACATATAACGGTTATCGAAAAACTTTTTTTCTCGAAAACGGCTCTAACGATTTTGATAAAACTTTTGACATAAGTGATTTTCCACTAAATGCCTTTTAGACTGTTGAAACCGTTATTCCCAAAAAAACAGTTTAAAGTTTAAACGGTACCTGCCATATAACGTTTTTTTTTTAAATTTTGACTTTCTCGTCAACGATTCAGCGGATCTTAACTAAATTGCATTAATTTTTTTTTTATTATTTCTTATTAATTTACGTATTTGAAAAAAAAATTAAGAAATAATTTCATATTAAATAATTTCGCGGAAGGTTCTTTTAAGTTCTTATGTAACTTGCCACAAGAGCAAGTTTGTGCGACTCTTTTTTTCGTGCCTTTTATTTTTAATGAAATTGTTAACTTGAATTTATTTTCATAATTTAACTGATGCAACTTCCGTACATGTGTTTCAATCTGCAAACCTCGCCTTTAAAATACTTTAATATCGAAAAAAAAAACGCAACGGCCTAAAGCTTATTGTCTATCTATATAGTAAAATCACAAGGAAAATCCAAGAAACACTTGCACCTTTTTTTTTTTGTTGGTTATTTTTTTTACTTAAAAAAGACAGTCCCTTTTGACAGAACTCTGTGTTCATATTTCTGCCCAAAGAAAATTATTGGCCTGAAATTCGAAGTATGGGGAACTTACGCAGGACTTGAGTAATTTAATCTTAAATTTATAGTATGATGAACTTTACATCATTGGGAGAAAAATATTTTCATTTTGTAGAGATAAAGCAGTTCGAAGCTTTTCAAACACTTTGAACCTATTTGGTTAAACCAACTCGTTTGGTTGAATCCACCCGACGATTCCCGATGATTGGAATTGCAGCACAGTTTGGCCTATCTGCTGTGCATCAACTGCAGATGCATTATGCGCGACAAAGATTAAATAAGAAGTATCGTCAACATCAAGCAGCTCGTTGGACATCAAATTTGTTTCAATCACTCTCCAGAATTTTACTTTGGAATTTTTAACTTTACTGTTCAATATATCCTTTTGATACACAGTACTCAATTTGTACCATATTTTCAGTGTCGATGTATCGTATATGATCAAAATATAGAAGACTCTTCACTGTCCAGAATTTGTTTTAATGACTTGTGATTTTGTATCAAATGTGACTCATGGTTGCTGAAAACGTGTACAAATTGAGTGCTGTGAATCACATTGATACATTAGAATGTAAAGCAAAAGTTTTTTCTTTCAAAAGAAAAAATTGGGCGTAACACCACGAACCTAGCAATAAGGAGACTGCATAAATCCGCTTGTCTCCAAATTTGCCACCTGGTGGCTATAGATTGCGTGATAATCGCATCAAATCGTAGATTAATTCGTATAACGTTGACAGTCAACAAATGGCGTGAAATATAAAATTGAAGTTTCAAATACAATATTCGACCTCCGCATATAGCGGTATTGCATTTATACAAAATGAAATCTATCCCTAAAAGACGTGTTCTTAAATCTGTTTTCTTTTTAAGGCCTATATTTGCACAGCAAACATTTAAATCTGGAATTATAATTGATTTTGGCCCGCAATTTTAATTAATTAAAAATTTGACGCCACTTTCTTAAAATGTATCTTTATATATTTATTTCAGTTTTTCATTTTATATACACAACAATCAATTGGTGCACTCAAAGGAATATTTCCGGAAGCAGTATAATTTCGCATGCAACTCCCATCGATGCCGTTGGCTTAGGTATTTATATTCTAAGTTTACATATATGTACGAATGTATGGATACTTCTAAGAAATCTGCAAACTAAAATCGTAACTTCCACAAAACCTCTTATAGCTTCGAGGGTCGAAATTATTATTAAACATCAAAAAAAATTTTTTCTGTAAGTGCTGCACATGGTTATCCCCCAAGAAGCAAGTAGCGTGCTATCACGCAAGATTCTAAATTATATTCCTGTCTATGTGTATTCGAGCCGTTGTTTTTTACCAATTAAAAATATTTATTATTTCTTTTACTAAAGATGGGGTCTTGCCAGTCAATTTGGAGAGATCAATTTGCATCTACATAACAAAAAGACTTAACCCTCAAGGGTAAAGAATTGGAATGATACCTTACAATGCGAAAAACCTTAAGAAGATATTAATACTGCGGTATAAACGAAGAGCAACTTTAAGCATTTTATATTAAACTTGAGATGTAAGAAATATTGAAATCCTTTCATCAACTAAGAAGGCTCATTTCCTAAGTTTAAAGAACCATGCAACACAACACAACGCACCGTTGCAAAATTAATTTACTCGTATCTATTAGATTCCCACACGATGTTTAACTTGAATCCTTAAAATAGATTGACATTTTTTATGTTAAATCTCGCTTTCGTTAGCTTGTTTTGATCTTCCTGCCATTAAATCTTAAATTTATGTTTAGATACTTAATTGAACAGCTTGCATATCGGGTATTTGCAGTGAAAAATCCAGTTTTTATAGTTAGCGCAGTAGGAGTATATACGAAATCGCAGTTGCAATAAGTTTACCCATTTAATTCTAAATTTATTTGAACATCATCGATGCACAGGGTGCATTATACGACTACGATTGTATCTTTGGAAAAATATGGTAAAGTCTAGAAATAAAATTGTAAGAAAAAGTGCTTACAACTGGTAATTTGAGATTCTGTTCAGTACAGATGAACATGTTATGAAACTTTATGGAGTTCTAAGACATAATGCGTTCTGAGTTCGTCTTTGATTTTATGGATGTTGCTTATAAAAATGAGTATAGAAATTATTTATGATTGAAATTAATTGGAACTGGTAGAAATTCTATTAAAATAAGTTGAGAAAATGTAAAGCAATATTACCACTATTTCTTTTAAAATTACTTAACTAAATATTGATATAATCACATTAAAAACGTGGCTTTTATTATTAAATATATTTCAATCGGACGATATAGTAATCTTTTCTTTTATCTTTTGGAAGAGAAAACTTACTTTTTTTTTTAATTATAACATTAATTTAGTATATGATTTTTTTAGATACTTAAATTGATTATTTGATAACTTGAACTTATATCCACAGGTCCATAAGGGCACACAAAAAGCCATTACATAAAAATCATATACATCATTATTTGTGGGTGCAAATTTTTCTTATGTGGTGTTACCAGTGTTGTCCCTGGAAAACTTCCCGGTTTTTTAATACACTGGTTTTGGACACTAATTGAATGATATAGTAATTGGATTTGTTTCTATTAGTTGGGTTCTTATTACTTCTGCCGTCATCTTATTACTTCTGCTAAACAATTATGGCTTTTAGACCCTGATTACACCAGTCCTTTTTTCGTGCGTGACGTGTTTCGTCTTTCTGACAGGTACGTACTATGGTGACTAGACGGTTCGTTGATATTTGCCCGTTTCCATTCGTCATTTTGACGCCGGGAAGCAAAGCTTGACGCCGGAAAGCGAAGTTTGACTGCTAATAGTTTCTTTTCAATTTTTTGTCACTTTTACAACAAAATAATATCAAAACAGTTGCAATATTTAATATTCTAAATCAATTTCGCTTTCCGGCGTGAAACAAAAAACGTCAAAGTTCAACCAGAAAAAGTCTTAAAATTTTCATATGTGCTTTCGTTACTTCTTTTCTTCTTCGTTTCTACACCCCTCACCCAAAATGTCAAAAATACGTATGACAAAACGTATTGAAAAAGCACTGGTCTTATCAGGGTCTTAATGTCTGCATAATTCCGAAATGGACATTAGATTAAAAAAGGGGAGTTAAACATTTTGCCTTTTTTTGCGCTAATGTCACTTCCCATTTCCCACCAAACTGTCCAAACATACAAAAATCTCTTCACTCATAATGGCTCCATCACCAGCAAAAAAAAAAACAGATTGTTTTTCGGATTCATCACCTTATCTTTTATTAGAATGACTAGAATTATAATAAAGAGAAGAGGACTCAAGTGAAGAAGTTGCAACCAACTTCCCTTTGGAATTCTCTGGTGACTTTGCTCGAATATAACCATGCCTATTGCTTACTCCGTTGCTTTCAAAAAAAAAACATATCAACGATTTCGTAGGGAAATTAATTCTTTTTTCTTTTTGATTTTGTGGTTTGTTGAGCATCAGGTGTGCAAGTAAAAGTGGCAAGAACTCCCCTCCATTTTTCGTCGACTAATCCGTTCAACGACAAGCGTGTCGCCGCCAGTAATATTGGTACCAAAGAAGTCCCCTGGGAACCTATAAATCGCAACGAATAAGATTTCGTATGAGCCTTGTGTCATGGCACATTCAATAAAGCTGAGCCATTTAGACCAAAACCATTGTTAGCACATCTCCAGAAGCAAAAGCAATTTAGTTTAGTGTAAATAATTTTTTAAGCATGTCCGTGTCTACCCAAAGAATCTCACCTTAGTCGTTTGGACTCGACGAAAAATTGTAAGTCCCCTCCAATTCTGTAGATTGTAGAACTAACCAATATTCAAAACTTCAAAACTTCGCAGGTGGTAAAACCGTCCGCGGCAGTTTAACCCAATAGATTCTAACAGGTCAGACGCATACATTTGTCCGGTGACAAGTTGACGAAGAAAAATTAGATCTTTGTTTACTCTACGTTGATATAAGGATTATATCTGCAAAAGCCGTATTCGATGCTCGTATATGGTGGCATGTTTATAAGGATCAGCCCAGGGAAGTCCTTTGAGAGCAAAGCGAATAAACTGATGTTGGACTAATTTAATACGGTTCTTATGGATTTCATAAAAAGGAGTTCATACTTGTGAAGCGTACTCAAGATGAGCCCTAACATAGCATTGTACAAAGAGAGAGTAACGTACGGATCGTTAAATTTCTTTGCCCAAGCATAGAGTTGTCCTTTTTTACTATGAAAGTAACATGTTCAGAAAATTCAAGACTAGCACTAAAATGAACTCCTAAGTCTCTAAAACTAAAAACGTGACTGATTTTACTTTGTGTTATACAATATTCAAAGACACTTGGAACTCTTTTTTTTTGAGAAGGTAACAGTTTGGCATTTTATAGGGTTAATAGTTAACCCGTGTTTAATACACCAAATACTGAAACTATCAACATCAGCCTGTAGAAGAATGTGATCATTAGGAGGTTTGATTGTTTTAAAAAAATTTGAGAATACTAATAAGAATGGATAAATAAAGTAGATAATTAGTGGCTCTTATAGTAAGTAAGAAACAAATATGTTGATAAGTATTAAAATAGCAAGGGATTTCAGTTTTCAAGTGCGCGGCACAATTTGCGACCTTTAGGGTTCTTCAAAATGCAGAGATAAGACATTTTATTAGTGTGCCTCTTAAAAAATCTTCATCGAGAAAGTAAAAAAAATAAGTGGATATTTGATTACATAGTACATATTATTTGATTTTTAATAATGAACAAAAAGGTAGAACAGAAAAATAAAATACTCTAATAAAAATTATTTTATTCAGACCCCAATTGATATTATCACGTTTCGGCACGTAATTGCGAGGTGTTACGGAATTTTCCATCAGATATGAAATTTCTCTTGCCAACGAAACTTTAAGGAGCCAACAATTCAGGTACTGTGCTGAATAAAGTAGCATCCATCACTTGACCGTTGCTCAATGTTAATTACAGTAATGCGCTCAGAATTTCCTTGTCTGTTGCATCAACGAAATGCCAAAACCAAAGGGTAAGCATACCACCGTACCCAACCCTAAATTAAAGTTAAAACAAGAGATGAAGAAGCAACTGAAGTAAGCCCTCAAGGCAATTCGTCAGGAACGCGAAGCCACACACACAGCAACAGGATAAATTGGCGGTAGCCTAGCATTAGCTGTTGCTTCTTCGCATAAGTCCATTACTCAACCGGCATCCCATCAGAGGAGGCAGCAATGGAGCTCACCACAGAACCTATTTCGCAAGTCGACAGGAGTGTTTACATGAGCTCGAATCCCAGTAATTTCGCATTCGGTTTTTTTTTTTTTTTCTACACAGTTGGATCTAAAGTTAGATGTTAGCTTGTCACTTCTAGCCGCTCCCTCCACTCTACTATGTTGGGCTCTTGATTGCTGGGCGACGATCAACACTTCCAGGAACCAACTTCGTGAGCATACATATGTACATACCTTCAACAGGGGGTAGGTAAGGTATAGGTACCCAATGCTATCTGACGAATGAAAGGAATTTTAATTAAATCGGTGACTATATCTTTCGTCGCTGTCATTCAGTTTGACAGTTCAGCTGTCAGAATAGAAAAATCATAATAATCTGATTGGAGAAAAGTGCTCCAAGAATCGTTTGGTCGTAGGTGTATTATATCCGGGCATAGGTTTGCTCCATTGGCTTGGTCCCATAGAAGCCTCTCATTTTGTGAGTGGTTATTTCGTTGACTATATAACGGCTGATAGTGATTGTATCTACGCTACACTATGTAAGATCACCAAAACTTGTTTGCCCCGCCGACATTGTCGACGGAGACCGCTAAGAACAGTGAGTGTACACCATGATGACACGCATCAGAGTGCTGGTAAGACTTGCAATTAACATAGCACATTGGCCTAAACTGTAAAATAAAAACAAATAGTTGACAGGACTCACTGCGATGCGGCGAGAAAATGAAAAAAATGAGAAACAAAAAATCAGTAGAAGAATTTACTGCGGTCAAACAAATCGCTGTCGTCTTACAAGGTCCGATGATTTATTTACAATTTTATTAGTGAGCGTTTAAATATACGATTTTATCGGTTGCTGCATCGAGGACGGCAACATGGTCGCCATTGAAATCACCGTCTTCGTCGTAGTTGTTGTCGACGACGTTGTTGTTCTGGTACGTAACTTTGTCGTTGACTCGTCGTTATCGTCTTAAGCGCGCAATGAGTGCGCGCGTACAACACGCAGGCAAATATAAAGCTAATTAATAATTAAACGAGTGCAGATATACGGATATATCGTGGCAAGAACACAACATATTTCAGACTATGCTGTGCAGCATCATTAAAAGGTTGAGGTCCTTATAAAATTGGTGTTATCGCTGGAAATGTCTGTTACAATAGAGTATGGCATTTGCTATAGTTAATGGGGTTTTAATCCTTTTTCAGATTATTATCTTTGAAAAAAGGGTATACACAAAAAAGGTATCTTAAGCGCTCTTCAAAACGTTTAAGATAATCTTATATTTAATGTTTAATGTAACTCGATTGAGCATTGAAAAACGAAAAAGGATCGAAGTAATAATACATCTCTTATATCATGTTTAAGCTAATTTAGCACAAAGGACCGCGGTGATTGCCTTAAAAGAATTTACTAATCGGGATGACATCAGGACAAGTGTTAGCAATTCTTAACTATAATATTCAGTAAATCGGTTCAGATGACAAAAATATAGGGTGTTCCAAGAAGAATTAAAGTTTTGAAAAGTGCTTTATTTTAGCTGGTTTGATTTTACAAACAGTTATCATGGGCATGTTTTGGCGTAAAGTGTTAAGCCAGGTTAGTAAATTTTTACACGTTTATCACAAAAACCAAAAATATTAGAAGTGAAAATAAAGTTGAGCTGAGTATTTAAAATGATGAAAATGAATAGAAGACAAAATTTCGTTCCTTATTTCCTGGTTGCATTGCTATTAGCAAAAGACGAATTCAAGTATATATTATCCATGGCTGACTTGAACCTCTCTTGACGCAACCCATGGCCACGTCGACACATTATTGTCTGATAAATTTGAAAGTACTTGACGTCTACGAATATTAAGCCCAATAGCTGTCCAGCCGTCACATTTAGACAACGCCTATTCAAACGTACTTACAAATACTAAGACAAAACTTTGAGCGATGTAGCTAGAGGGGTTCAAGTCGACGGTAATAAAGACACATTTCTATTTAACTGATGGACTCTTTTACATCTCAATTGACGTATGATGTATTTATAAACAAAAGTGACGTATTTGGCGAGCAAAAACACAGGAACGATTTATAAAAAATATGTGCATCGCCAACGTATTACTCCGCTTGGTGAACTTATTTCAGGACAATTGGAATTGGAAACTAGTCGTTGGAATTTAAGATACTTCTGTATTTATTTATGTGAGAGGGTGTCTGGAGTCACAAAAGTTTATGCTAAGATGCTCATGTCCAACAAAGCGTTGAAAGTTGAAAGTGTTGCGGCAGTATCAATGCGACAAATGCGAGTACAAACTTTGAGACGCTACTGCTTCAGCCGTATATATCAAATTATCAAATAGTTATGTTTTTTTCTGTTCTGAGGAACGAGTTTTTGAAGTTGTCGATGGAAAATGCATTAATAAGCAATTGATAATGCCACAATGGCTTGCACGAGCATAGCAATTGGGGGTAAATGTGGTTCCTGATCACCAAGGTATTAATCCAACGAAATCACGAATAGATGATTGAATCTATGACTGGTGTTCATTGGTTTAAAGACTTTTTTACGGAGTTAACTTAAGGGTAAACCTGTTCCATATAACCAACATTTCTAAGGTGGAAGATCATTGAACAAAATATAAAGGAAAATTTCGTCCAGGTTACCCCGGAGCAATATTTCAAAGAAATTCTGGTGGTTCTTTCTGTTTCCACAGGATCCCTGAAATAACGCTATCGGAAATAATCCGAAAAAGAAAAGCTTTCTTGCCCGCAGCTTAGAACAAACACATAGTGACCTGAGTTCCCTTTGGGGTTGCGAGAACGAATCATCATAGTCTAATTCGCTCAAAAGATCTAAGTCAAGTTCATCCAAGCACCGTTTCGCTTATTGTTTTTTTTTTGGAACTAGTTATCCTAACACCACCATTGCTACCTATTTAGCTATTTAGACTTCAAGTGATGGTTTTTAAGGGACAATTAATGGTATATACCCACTTTTTCAGAACAGTAGAAGTCAAATCAGCAGATATATTTTGAATATTTAATTGTAAATTAACTGCACGAAACCTTACATTGTATTATAACTTTAGAGCTTCAAGCTATGGGACCTTTACCTATACAGCCTATAGACAGGGTTCGCCGCCGGATTAATCTGAGAGCAGGTATTTCTAATATCTAATATGCATTCTAATATTGTAACATCGCAAATTCACAATAAATATATACACATTAAAATTGTCGAGTCGATTTTTTCAAGGTTTAAAGTATTCAACTCGTGCCATCTTTTCAAAATCAACAGGCGCACGTCACAAGTTCAATGCCATTCATAGGTACTATTTGAATATTTTACAATACTGTATCTTCCAACATACCTACAAAATAACATTAATCCAAAAAGTAAAGGTACTTGGATATCGTTTAAAATTTATTCATAAAAAAAAATGGATATCAAAAGGATATCCACAAAATACAACACGTTATTTCAAGATGAAGAAATAAAATTTAAAAAAAAAGAGTGACTTTATTAACATCGAGCGAAGACAACGATGACGATGACGATGACGACAAATCGTAAAGGAAAATATTTCAAAATATTATATCTCACGGATGTCGCGACTCGCGATCTATTGTCATAAAAAAACTGAAAGGAGAATAAATCATAAATCCACATACAAAATATAATGCATGCATGCTGATGATGATGATGTGATTTCATGCAAAACCATCCATTCACCTCGAACTCCTTATTCAACAGCGCATATTATGGTAATTGAGAAAGTGAGTTCCAGAATCAGTCGGTACCTGCCCATGCCACCGACCATCGGGATTGGATTTCTTAAAGGAGAAAAGCCTGATTTTCTTTTTTGTTGTTGTCATGATATGATGATAATATTTTCCTGTTCATGGACAGAATCACTGTGGCGAGAGATGATTCATTTTTTTGTGGGGTTCCAACGACGACGACATGGTGACAAAATGACAAACCTGACAAAGTCTCGCCCCAGATGATTGAGTGAATGCCTGACCTCAAAGAAGTGTCATATACCGACGCACAACTTGAAGCATAACGCCACCATTGTAGATAACTTCTATACGTTCATCAAAGACTGGTCTCATGTTACGAGAGATGCGCGCAGCAATTTTGTGTTTTGATATTTTTTTTTTTTTGTGTTTTTGTTCGTTATTATGGTTTGCAAAAAAATTACAAAAGATCAAGAAAGCTCAAGCAGGATGTGGCTAAGGTATGCTTAACGATTCTGAACAAAAGGGAGCACATAAAGTGAGCACAAATGAATTGTGTTCAATGGAGCCCCTTGGGAATGGGTAACTTTGGAACACAAAATATGTAATCAATCATCTCTAAGGGCATGCAGAAGTGCACTAGTTTCGAAGACGGAGACCTCCTTGTTTGGGTCGATATACGATACACCAATGAATTTGACAAGCTATACGGCACATCTAGATTATTTAAACATTTATGGAGAATATCTTGAAAGGTGTGGCTGTCGTAGACGAAACTATATTATTATTATAATATTTCCGCATTGCTGACGAAAAGTGATTTATTGGGACTTTTGACAGAATAATGGAATTCGATTTTCTTCAAAGCGTGACAAATGACATTTTAAAATTGCAAATTTATTTTTGTCGAAGTTGGATAACTTGAAGTGGTTGAATAAATTGTAACAATGGATACAATTGTAGAGGTCAACTTTCCTAACATGCGAAAGCCATTATTTTGTCTTATCAGGTTAGATAATTATACTTAAAAAAACTGATATCCGATGGCTTACAACAGTGAAGAAAAAGAAATTCAAATCGACTACCACCTTCAGCAGCCAGTTTCATGAAATCGCGTTGGAAAGTTATACTGGACAAAGTAAATGGCAAAGCATTACCTCTCAGTGCCAAACCATCAATACACTTGAAAATAAAGAATGTGGAGTACAAAATATGGGGAGTTGAATTCTCTGTAACAAAAATTGAAATCACTGCCAAGAACTGCAAGAGGATACTACCAACGCCGGGAGAAGAAAATATATTGTAGTGGAATAATGAATCCAAATATAGAAGAAAAATCACACCTCGACTTTCGACAAAGAAACGAAAAAATTCTTCAGTGCTATTGTAAGGGACTTTTAGATGAACAGTTTCCGAAGGTATAGTTTTCAATTGTCACGTTTAACATCACAGTCAAAGCAGTCAGTTGGTATACTTTCTGGGTTCTGGAAAAAGACAGGAGACATTTGGCTAAGATTACTCACAATTTAAATTTCCAGACGTATTCAACTGATGACCGGCTGTTTAAATATATTAGAGATAACATTCTCCAAGTTTACCAGGCGAAAATGTATACGTAAAAATGAGATAAATACCAAGGGCTGGAACAGTAGAGCACGAGCTCGACGAAGTTTTGAATCCACACCTCATGTGTCATGGCAGTAAACACCTCCTTAGATTATGCGCACAAGTGGAGAAGGACCTCAAATAACTTCTCACGGGCTCAACTATAGGAAAGCTATGTATCTATAGAGACCAATCTGGCTATAGGGGCTTGCTGTTTGAGACCGTGGTCCACCCTGGACTGTGAGTTCCATCTAAAGGTAAAACGAGGTGAAGATGCTTTGCTTGTAAAGAGGAGTAACGAAGCTAATGATAGAATTAGATGTAAGAAAATCCGACGAAACTTTTGCCTCAAATACCTTTCAAATTGTATTGTTATATGTCCAAAAGAGGAACTCTAATGAAAAGTCTATCCATCAAACCATTTTCACAAAGAAGGAGAACCTGGAAAAAATAAATGCAACGTCACCAGCATTGAGTTGGCCTCGAGATGCTTCGAATTATTTTTCTAATGCCAACCCTGGAACCTCACAGGCAGGCAGATTCTTAATGGGAAGTAATACAGTGAGAAATTTGTGGAACCACTCGAACTCGACATCATTAACATCCTCGGGAAAGAAGACGAATAATACTTCCTCTTTTTTTATAACTTTTGCTTGACCATTGGAAGAAACCACCAAAGATAACTTGTAACAGCCCACAAGAAAGGTTATGAGAGCCAACAATAAATCTGAAACTGTTCTCTAATTTTTGTTTCAAGCATGACACTATTTTTCAAATTAAACCAATTTTTTTAGCGCAATTGACACACAGTTTTTAAACAATGTTGAAATTCCTACAGCAAAACCTATAAGTCACTAAACCATTAAACTTAGCAATAATAATATACACAAAAATAAAAAAAATTACACAAAGTCAGTTAAGTAATGAAATAAATATTAAAAGTAAATAATTAACTCCCAAACAAATGACAAAAAAAAAAAAACAAAAACAAAACATAAACTTACAAATTACTCAAGGAAGCCACTCAGTGTCAACGTGACTCGATTAAAACTCCCACGATCCCCTGTGACACACAAGAAATTCCTAAAAAAAAAGAAGCATAAAGTCATTAACTTACTCGGTTGAATGATCCTGACTACCATCGATAACTACCGATGGTGGTAATCCATCACCCTTATCCTGGTGTTCGGTGGCGATTTCCCTGAATGTGAAACTAATATCGTGTGCATCCTTGTATGGCTTCGAGCTCTTCGGCAAAGTACTGCACCCATGTCCACCACTTCGATTCCGCAAATTTAAATTCAAGAACTTTAGGTCACTTTCACTTAGATGCAATTCACTTCCAACACTTCCATTATCATCATTCAATCGCCCCATCGGCATCGATTTCGTCGAAACATAAGGATCATTTAATTTTCTGCTACTTTTCGGAGGCAAATCTGGTTTCTCATAGTCCTCGGGGACTAGGTGATGATTAAAGTCCACCTGCTCTTGACCCAGCTCATTGTCCGCACACATGCTAAAATAATTCTGAATGTGATCATCATTCGGCAGCAAAGAGTCTGGATAGTGGGTGCTGGACAGGGTAAATGGATCTAGATTCCCATCATCATCGTCTCCGACTTCATCCACACCGAAGAGAAACGGATCATCCAGTACCGTGACGCGGGCATTCGACTTTGTAGGCTCAGTGCTATTTAGATCATTGGAGGCTTTATTGCCGCTACTATTGCCCCGTAACGATCGGAGTAATTTCTTGTTGCGCCTCTGCGAATTCGAATTCTGTTTCAGAGGAAATAATGGTGGGCTGAAGTTGCTGCTTGTGTTGGCGTTGGTAATATCAGTGCAGCTATCGTTGGTGGTTTTATTAACGCCATTATTATTGTTGTTTGCCTTGTTGTTATTACTTAGCTCTTCGTTGCCGATGCCACTACTGGCCAGAATTGTGCTAGAGATAGTGTCTTCTTCTGGATTCTTATGCTGGACAACGGATGACAATGCCAAGCGTTGTGCAGCCGCTTTACTGTAGACCTGTCGATAATATTTCTGCTGATCGCCATACAAAAAGCAAACACGCCACCATTGTTTGCACGCCAGCAAATTGGCAGTGCGCGGCATAACCGGCTCAATTGATGCTGACATGTTTTCCATGTTGCTCAATATGCAATTTTTTTTTTATATTGTTTTTGTAATCTGTTGGTTTGAAATCTTTGGTTTAAGTCTGAAATTTTTTAAGTCTTCTGAACTAAACGGAAATTTATAAAAGCTAGTGATCGTTTTTTTTTTAATATTTGTTGTGCTGTGTTGTGTATGCTGCCCGGCTTTCGATGATGAAGTCAGCCTTAAAGGGCAGAGAGAACATGCTCGTTGCGGTGTCAGCAGCCTAAATAAATTATGTCATTGTCAGTAAAACAAGGTAATTTCTTTTTAATCTGGAATAAATGCATGAATCGACGACGAGGATGACCAGGGCCAATGTTGTTGTGTCTATAAAATATTTTCTATTGAACAGGGAGCGATGGGAAGAATTTTTACTTCTTGGTAAATTTTTTTTAATCGGTTTTTAAACAAAGGCAACTTTTTTAGAATATGTATGTATTTTTAAAAAACTACTTGTAAAAATTTAGATTGACTAACCAAAATCAAGAAAACATTGTATTTTAATACTTGCATAAAATTAAAATGGCCCAAAAAATCATCGTACTATATCACATCTTTTCGGTTCAAGAAAAAAGTTATGTTATGTTTCTTATCTTGAAATCCTGGAGAAGACTAGATTTGACAAATAGAAATTAATCCCCATAAAAAAAAATAAATAAATGATATTAATGGCACCAAAAGGTCTGAAGAACCAAAGCCAAATGACTTATACGTTGGAGTGAAATAAGGGCCGCGGAATTAAGGCCCGCGGGTCTTAATTCCCACATTGAAAGGAAACAACACCCATAGGCATTAATTCCTTCCCAAAATGGCAATTAAATCCGCAAGTGTTATTTTCCAACAGTTGAGATTGTGAAGAACAACCCCCCTGCCTGGGCCACTATAGTATTTGGGGTAAGTCAGAGTTTGGTTGAGTACAACGGGTCTTAATGCTTTTTGTAGAGGTTCTTATTGCCACTTTAGTAGTTTAATTAAGGGCGTCCTGGATCAGTGGCTCGGTGGCTCACAGGTGTGCACAGGTGTGCACAGGTGAGAACAGGTGAGAACAGGTGAGAACAGGTGAGAACAGGTGTGACAGGTGTACAGGTGTGCACAGGTGTGCACAGGTGTGCACAGGTGTGCACAGGTGAGATCAGGTGTGTACAGGTGAGATCAGGTAAGATCAGGTGTACAGGTGTGCACAGGTGAGTGTAGGTGAACAGGTGAGAAACAGGTGTGTGTAGGTGCACAGGTGAGTGTAGGTGATATAGGTAAATTCAGGTGAGCTAGGTGCAGGTGGGCGGAAGCCCAGGTAATCAGGTGACCTATATAGGTGTGGGGTGGGGTCAGTGGGTTGTGGTGGTGGTGGTTGAGGAGGGTGGCGGCTAAGTGGGCGGTGGCTCGAGAGTTTTTCCAAGGGCGGTGGCTCATGAGTTCTTAAAGAGTGGTCGTTCAAGTGTTTTCAAAGGGTGGTGGCTCATGAGTTTTTAAAGGGCGGTGGCTCATAGGTGTTCAGTGGGCTGTGGCTCATGGGTGATAGGGCTTCAAGTAGGCCGATGATCAATGGGGATTCAAGGATTTTTAATGGTAAATATGCACAGGCATACATGTATGTTAGCATTGTTTTTTCTTATCTTGCGCTTGTGGTTTGCTTAAGATTTTATTTATCTTTATTTGTCACTCTTAACGACTTCGGCTGTTTTATTATTAGAAAGATTATTTGGCTATCTCAACCCAAGGGATGTTGAGGTTATTGGAAAACAAAGAAACAATGTATGCAAAAGTAGTTAGCACTCACTCCAGATGTGCAGCATGGGCGGGTCTGCATGCATTTCAAAAGTGGAGGGTTTTTTTTCTTAATCTGCTTTTAAGATAAAATTATCCTTCATGAATATACTGCGGAAATATGCACACATGTATGCTAGCATTCGACGATAACATTTATTTCTTTTTTGGGATGATTGTTCATCGCGTATAAGTCAAAAAGTATGATAGTCATGTAATCACAACTTTCCTTCATGACTGTACAAGAATAAACATAAATGAGGTTTGATAATAAAGGGTAAGACATTAGTGTAGGTAAATAAGCCGCAAATAATATTTAGAAGTTGAGAAACTCCTCTTAACAATAGAGAGTCAATTTACATTCAGAAACTGAAAAACGGAAATCAACCCTTGATTAGAAATAAAAAATACTTTTTATGTGTTTGATTTTAAATTTTATTTTATTTTCGGATATTTAATTACTAAACAATTCTGGTTACCACTTGATTAAGGGGATTATATTCAATAATGCGATCATGCAGCATAAGGCAGTAAGCTGAAGTGTTTAGAGGAATTTTCTTTGATGATCTCATCTCCAAGCGTATATCGATAGGTCCTGTTTTTAATGTTTCATTCTGATGTCTGCAATCAATAACGAACATTGGAGCGCGCGATTTAAATTTATCCAACGATAGAAGAGGTTCAGCCATTGTTTTGTTGTAGTAAGCTTTTTGAAAATCGGTATACATTTTGTATAGCAAACTGTAATTGTTCTGTTCAAAAGAAATGTTGAGGTCTTCATGAGGGTATACATCTGAGTTTAGATAAACTTTTATGTCTGTTAGATGACAATGATCAAATGTTGTGGGATCCGCTGTTAGTTTATTATATTTTTCAGTTTGTAATGCAAGTATAATGTATCGAGGTTTTTCAATTTGTGTTGTTGTTTTAACGTTCCAAATATTATGCTCGGAGAAAGATAACATAGGATATTCATACAGATCCCAAGTGCGGAAAGCAATTTTAATTGTACTATTCTTGTTTATAGATTTATATAAATCCAACTTGACTGCATCGGACAAAGTTACATGTGGTACTTTCCATTGGACCTTATGAAGTTGAATCTCAACTTGTTCATCAATCGTGGAAATTAATGCATTTTCATCCATTCTGGCACGAGTGAGAATAAGATCATGTCTGGCGTTTGGTATAATTTTTTTGTAATCTTCAGCAAATCCCAAAAGCTTGTTTAGTGGAATACAGTAGTTAAAGTTACAGGAGGGGTCCAAGGAAATACTTGATTCAGGAGACCAGGATGCATTCAAAAGCATATCACTCTCATTTTTAGTTAAAGAAAGATAGTTTTTTAACGCTGAAGTAATTCCAACATTCCTATTGGAGTCGATTTCTTTTCCATTCAATAAATAACGCATATCACTGAAAAGAAGAGGCATTGCGTTGTTTGCCATTTCTGTGCTTACAATTCCACTTCCTCCACGCTGTTTAACTGTGCCTTGTAAGAATAAAACACTGTCCGCAGGTACAACATTAAGATTTTGATGTTGTATAGTAATCTGAATGATGTCATTGCGTTCATAATTGTTTTGATAAGGTGAATAGGTGTGGAAGTCATATTTAGATATAGATTCATCAACCTCTGGATCTTGAAAAATGTTCAACATAGTATTTCTTTGGGTTTTATTTTTTTAAGACAAATCCCAAGGATAGCAAAAATCTTTTATTTTCTTTCGTTAGATGAGGTGTCGACGAGGCTGAGCTCAAAACGTGATTAAATGATGAATTATTGATACCAGTCTTTATATAAGGATTTTGAGCGTGAGAAATTTGTTCATATACAATCATGTTTCCGGTTTCTTATTTTCTTTCGTTAGATGAGGTATCGACGAGGCTGAGCTCAAAAACGTGATTAAATGATGAATTTTTGATACCAGTCTTTATATAAGGATTTTGAGCATGAAAAAATTTGTTCATATATTATCATATTTCCGGTTTTAAATGTAATCGAACAGTTATTTTTTCTCCTCTAAAGTTAATAATTCTTCCGTCTTGATCAATGAACTTTAAGCTCAACGATGTTATTCGTTTGATGTTCACAGGTAAATAAATAACATTGCTGGGAACTTCAATGATTTTATAGCCCGGGCTTACGTTAATAGAAAATTCATGTAAGATATGCGCAGACTGACTATTTATATACGATCCATTTATAATGTTACATTCAACACGTATTGCATTTACTTTGTTTATGTCAACGTAAAGATCTGATTCATGTAATGTATTCGGCTTTAAAATCTTCTTACTGAATCCTAAAAGCGAGCCAATAGAATTTTGTTTCGAGAAATCGATTACTTCTGAACTATAAATTTCACATTTTAGAGTATTGTTGTTGGCAGCGATTTTAATTTCATATTTTCTATTTAAATTCTTTTTCTTTTTATTAATTTCAGTAATTTTCTTTTGTATGAAATTATTTATGTCTCCAATCTCATATGATCCAATAGGAAGTGAAATAACATTTTCACCTATATGCAGCAAGTTATTGAAATCATCAACGTTTGGAATAGAATTATAGGATTGAAAATCTATTAGCCCACATACATAGTTGGATTTAAGTACAATTGGTGGGAAATATTCCGCTGTAAGATTTGAATCGTTTCCACTTAGAGTTAATGTGACCGACATGTTGATTAAAAGACGAATGACACGTTTGTGTTATTTTCACATCGTTTTATTCATTTTTATTTTTAAAAACATTGTTCTAATAAATACTTTAAACATAAATGACCACATATAAATGTATTAAAATCTTGTTCTTGAATATAATTATAACTTATTTTATTTCCCAGGTAGCTTATTATTTCAATTGGTGGTCTTAAATTTCCAAAACTGTCAAAGTACCTTACAATATTGCTTTTTTTTATATATGCCACCCAATGAGTTCCTTTACCAGATTCATCATCCAAATTGATAACACCACACTCCTGTTTAAATGGCTTCTTTGGTAATGAGTTTCGCATAAAAACTCCTCTAAAATAAGGTAAATGTTTCTCTCCAAATCGTTGGATGTCAAAGTTGGTTAAGGGACGGTTGGGCAGCAAGTCTATTAGTTTTTTGCATTAGGTTTGTTTATAAAAAGGCCAAGTCCATTTTTGTATGGTTGTAAATATAAACCATTTCCCTTTATTGCAACTGCCTCCAAAGCCCTGTTATGTCGCATGCTTTCTTCCAACTGTTTCTTAGCAGCATTTGCAGCATTAAGGGTTTTTACAACACCAGCTGCTCCCCCCGTTAGAGTCCCTATAGCAGATAAGCCTGCAAGAATAGGAGCTACAAATGGAAGAAAGCCACCTGTTTTTGGAATTGGAATTATTCTTGGTGTTTTAATGGCATTTTTGTTTTTCTTTTTAATAACACTTTTTGCTGCTTTTAAAGCAATGCCAGCAATAGATGTTGTACCGCAGCAGTTGATATTGGTTTTGATAGCATTTCTTGCTTCGTTTATTGCTTGTTTAAACAAGTTTTTCATGCATGTTTTCTTCTCACTTTTTGTTTTCTGCTTTTTTTTATTCTTTTTAATACCCATCCCCAATTTTGTCTTAGCTTTTATCATGTTGGTGACTAAGAGACTGCTTAACTTTTCAGGAACTGTTGAGTCCTTCGCTTTAAATCTTTTCCACGCTTGTTCTGTTAAAATTTTATCAGCTACGTGACGTTCCGATAATGAACTACTTTTAGAATATGCAATATCATGCATGCGACATGCCTCATCCAGTTTATTAATGCCTTTATCCCCTCTACTTAAACGTTTTTCCAATTTTGTGCCAGGTCCACAGTAATTGTAAGATGGTAAATGTAGTTCAAATGGTAGTTTATCAATAATATTATTCAAAAGTCCTGCTCCTTCAGAAGATTTTTTATAACTAATGGTTTTACTGTTGTGCTCAATCATATTTATAAGGTATTGTAATTTACATACACATTACACACCCTGCTTGGTTAAAGTGCCAAACATTTATGAATGCTAGTATATATAAACGAGTTGTTTTATTATACAATAAGTCAGTCATCAATATGCGGTTCATCAAACAGTCGCAAGTCATTAAGGTACAGAACTTTGATTCTGACGTAAAAATCAAAAAGAAACATGGGTTATTATTCCCAAACAGTATCCGTGGAATAATCGTTGGCCCTTCAAACTGTGGAAAAACAAATGTTATGCTTAGCATACTTCTTGATCCCAATGGATTAAAGTTTGAAAATATTTACATATATTCCAAATCGTTACATCAACCGAAATATATGTATTTAAAGAAGGTTATAACATCAGTAAAAGGAATGGAATACAATGAATTTTCAGATAATAGTGATATAATGCCACCAGCAGATGCTAAAAATAATTCAGTGTTTATATTTGATGATGTTGCATGTCAGAAACAAAACAACATAAGAGATTATTTTTGTATGGGTCGTCACAATGGTGTTGATAGTTTTTATTTATGTCAATCCTATACACATATTCCAAAACATTTGATTCGGGATAATGCAAATTTTATTATACTTTTTAAACAAGATGAAATGAATTTAAAACATGTTCATAATGATCATGTAAACTCAGATATGACTTTTACTCAATTTAAAGAGCTATGCTTCCATTGTTGGGGTGATAGTTATGGTTTTCTAGTTATAGATAAGGAAAGCAGTATTAAGAACGGTCGCTATAAGATTGGCTTCCATGAAATTGTTTTACTATAAATACACATTTCTTCCTTAAAAGGAATTCATTCTAACAAGTGCTCTGTTTGAGAAAACTTACTACATTATTATATACTATACTATCAAAACGAAAATGAACGAAAAAACTGTGAATGACTTAATAAAAACAAAAAATATTTTAAAAAACAAATATTTACAACTGAAAACTGGTGAAATAATAAGAGATACAGAGTTGGAAAACACTTTCAAACCTATTGTTGAACCATTAAAAAAGTTTGTTGAAAATGTTGAAGAAGAGAAAGAAAAGCGAAAACCTTATGATGAACGAATTGAAACAAAACCAACTAAACGACGTCAACTTAATTTTAAATTATTCAGTAAGGAAGAAGGAGCAGACGACAATCAAATATTCGACTCACCAATAGTTGAATTAGATAGCAGGGATGATGATATGGTGTTTAGTACACCAAACAATTTCAATAAATCTGAGTTATCTACATCTTTTAATAGAAAATTATTATCTGAATCAAATCGTGATAATGTCTACGGACCGTATTATGATGCGAATACACAAACAACGAAAATCGGTAAATCGAACTTTTGGTTGAATGATGATGTTATTAAAATTGATGATGAAAGTTTTACTCGAACTCCGGGCCTCATTGAGTTGATACTAAAGAAAAAACCTCGAAAGCATATGTATACTAACGATGACTTAGAGCAATATGGGAAGATCTTACAAAAAACTAGTGCACACATGCGCAATCATGATGATACCTTTAGGATCAACAGTAATAGGGGTGTAAAGTACACTCAAATAATAAAGAACCTTGTTTCTGGATTTAAAAATAAAAAAACCGGAAAATCTTATTCCGAAATTGCTGAAATGAAGTACACAAACAAAAACATTGAATACGCATACTGGAATGATCCTAATGAGCTCGTTAACAGACTAAAACTTTTAATAGCATCCAAAAATGCTGGTAATAACAACCATCAAAATGAAATTAGCTCTATAGTTGAGGAATTAAAGGAATCAAATATCATATATTAATGTCATTCAAACCTAAAATCCATTCAAACTAAACATGAGTGTTGACAAGTTCGGAAGAAACTCCAAGGGACTTTTAAAAACTAAAGGCCCTACAGGTCCTCCAGGTCTAGGATTTAAACTTCTGCCATCTGGTGATTTCAATATGGAAAATAAACGTTTAAATAATATTGGAAGACCTGAAGAACCACACCAAGCAGCTTCTAAGGAATATGTTGACGATCAAATAGATCATATCATTGAAATCAGTGATCCTAAGAATTATATGGATGCCGTTGTAAAAAAATATCTTGATGAGCAACTTAAAATCAAAATTGTTGAGTTGATAGAAGAGAGAAAAATATTCTCACCCCCAAACTTGAAATAAAAAAAAAAAATTAAAATTAAAAAAATATTTATTCACTCAATATTGATAATTGGTTTTTATATACCTATGACTTTCTATATGAGTATATTTTAAGAATGTATGTGTGTAATTAAATATTTATGAGTATACTCTAGTTCTTCTTCCAAAAAAAAATTATATTGTTAGTATTCATTCAAAAGCCTCATCAACAACATCATCCTAAAAAAAAAAATGGACTTCGATCTTTTAATTAAAAATATTTGTGATTTTCTAAAAATATATATACATGAATTATTAGAGGAGCATTACGTTGAATTTTTAAAATGTATTAACCTATTGAAACAATTTCAAAACTCAGTTTACACAGAATCGAAGCATGGATTTCATTACTCAAGCTGTTGTTGGTCATCGGATGAATGTAGATTGGGGCCTGATACGTGTTCTTGTTATTTGGTTGAGAGGGTTATATTAAGAATTAATAAGCTGATGTTATTATATAAAAGACTCAAATAAATAAAAAAAAAAAAAAAAAAAAAAAAAAACACAATTATAAAAAACTTTTTCAATTTTCTGTAATTCATTCTTAACTAATATGAGCAAGCGAATGGTTGTTGAAGAATTACACAAGGCTGCACGTAGAAATTTTAAACGTCGCCGTGTTATCATCAAGGGCTTTGATGATTTATGGCAAGCGGACTTGGTTGAAATGATACCTTTTAGTTGTCAGAATAAAGGATTTAATTACTTAATGACCGTCATCGATACTTTTTCTAAATTCGCATGGGTCATTCCTATTAAAAATAAAACTGGTCTTGCTGTAACCAAAGCTATGGAAAACATATTCATTCAATCTTCTAGGATTCCGAAAAATTTGCAAACTGATGATGGGAAAGAGTTTTTTAACAAAAATTTCAAAATATTAATGGAAAAATATAAAGTAAATCATTACTCAACATTCAGTTCATTAAAGGCTTCTATTGTTGAAAGATTTAATAGAACTTTCAAAGACAAAATGTGGAAAGAATTTAGCTTTAATGGCAGCTATAAGTGGATAAATATTTATAAAAAAATACTTCGAGATTATAATCACTCTTTCCACAGAACCATAAAATGTCAACCTGCTAGTGTTAATAAAAGGAACTCAAAATTATTACTCAAACATTTCAAAGATCATAAAGACAATACAGTTAAACGTAAATTTAGTGTTGGGGATAGTGTAAGAATAAGCAAGTATAAACATGCATTCGAGAAAGGTTATACACCCAACTGGACTACGGAAGTTTTTAAAATAAGATCAGTTAAAACAACAAAACCTATTACATATATTCTCGAAGATAATAAAGGAGAACCAGTAAAAGGCGGGTTTTATAAAGAAGAGCTGATGAAATCCAACTGTCCAGATATATATCTTGTGGAAAAAGTAATAAAAACAAGAGGAAACGAAGTTTTTGTTAAATGGTTAGGATTCCCATCAGAAGAAAACTCATGGATTGATAAAAATAAGATACTATAATATAAAAAAAAAAAAAAATAAATTTATTGCATACATAATTTATTTGTGTTTTTTTTTTTCTTATTAAATATGCAAATACTTTATATTTATACATGAATGACTTAAATAGATTATTTAAGTTTTAAAAATTTGAGCTCGTATGTTGATCCTAATGGTCTTGTGATTTGAAAAGCGTAACCACCTTTAGCCATAGCAAGCAAGCTGTTTGATGATAGGGATGAGTATCTACTTGGTAAAAATACCTGTAAGTAAATAAAATATTACAAAAATTAATAAACATTAATACAATAAAAGAGTATATTTTTTTGGGCTTACAGTATACTCCCCCAGATCAGCTACAACTCGATCTCCCCATTTTGTGCTAATTTTTCGAATATGATAGATGTTGTAATTTGTTCCAATCGTTAGCTCGCACAATTTTCGTGTAGGTTTGAAAGCGCTCTCATGGATTGTATTGGCTTCCCGAGCTGCAAAGTCTTCCAGAGTAAAAACTGAATAATCAGGTTCTGAGAAATTCATGCTGAAGTAGATATGTTCAACCTTCGTCACTTTCTTAAAATCAACTACTCCTATTCTCAACAAATGTTAACGTTTTATAGAACTATTTTACCCCCCACTATATTATAATTTAATAGTCATGCATTAGATTGCTTTACAAAACCAGCCCCCATACTTTTTATATCTTTAAATACACAAAAATGTTTTCGCTATTCGTAGACAACTACGCGATCATGTCCTGTTTTGTCGTTTCTTACGTCTCTTTTTTTTAATACATACGTTTTTTTTTTCCTATTTGTAGATAAGTACACGTTCATTTCCCGTTTGACGTTGCTTATATCTTTTAACAAACGAACATGTTTGTTCGAGTTTGCAGATAATGTTTATATCATGTTTTGTCGTTTCTAACGTCCTTAAATACGTACGTTTTTTTTTTCCTATTTGTAGATAAGTAACGTTCATTTCCCGTTTTGCCGTTGCTTATATCTTTTAATAAACGAACATGTTTGTTCGAGTTTGCAGATATCGTTTATATCATGTTTTTTTTTTGTTTCTAACGTCCTTAAATACGTACGTTTTTTTCCTATTTGTAGATAAGTACACGTGCATTTCCCGTTTTGACGTTGCTTATATCTTTTAACAAACGCACATGTTTTTTTCGAGTTTGCAGATAACTAGGCGTTTACTACACAGGATTTTTCTGTTTTAGATAAGCACACAATCATTTCCTGGTTTGTCGTTCCTTATATCTTTTAATACACATAAAGGGTTTTTTTTTTCCTTTTTCGTAGATACTACGCGATAAATTCCTATAAAACGTTGGACATTTCAGTAATTTTTAATAGTTCTTGCTATAGAGCCACCAAGTGTAGTTGATTTTTACTATTTGTTCTAGTTTCATTAAAATAATAAAACATAACAAAAGTGTTCCTAACATTATACAAAGTGTAATAAGTATCTAGAAAATTGGACATATCAGTAATTTCTGTATAGTTCTTGCTATAGAAGCATCAAGTGTAGTTAATATTAACAGTTTGTTCCTGTCTCATTGCTAAAAAATAAAGACTTGTTTAATTTTTACAAAGTTTTTTTTTGAAACGCGGTAAAAAAAAAAAAAAAAAAAATAATGGAAAATTTTATGTGTACTGTATGTGAAAAAAATTCTCGCACGTATGTTCTTTAAAAAGACATATGAAATCACATAACGCGACTGCTCATGTAGTTCAGTGTCCAAAATGTGAAGCGAAATTTTCGCGAAAAGATGCTTTGCTTCGTCATGTTCGAAGCAGCCATCTCAATTCTGTGGACAATACAGTGAACCCCGGTGTAAGTGACCAGCATGTTGCAAGCAAACGGCAATCTGAAGAAGATATCCCGCATTGTTCGAAGAAACGCAGATGCGTAGGCTGTCAAATGGATGTTATGGTTTCTGAATGGCCAAACCATATCAGAACAAACATCCACAAAAGCAAAAACCTGGAAACGGTATCAATGACCCCTTTTATGAAAATCCGACAGTGCTTTGGAGGTAAAGTTGAAACTTACCTACTGGAAAACAAAAAGGAAGATGTCCTCAATATAAAACATTTTTTGAATGAGGCAAAAACGAATGTGCTGAATTTAGTTGGAGAATCGATCAGAAGCAAAGGCAGTGTTAAATTCAGCATTGAACTTTTCGCTGAATATGTCAAGTATTCAACCTTGGCTGGAGGAGAAGAGCAAGCGGTTATCAACATAAAATCATTCAAGTCTCCGATGGAAATAGCTATTGAAAGTCGAGATGTGGATGACATATTTTCCAGCATGGTGGAAACCATTGATACCAAAAGCGAAGAATTTGAAATTTCAGAATCTGGTTGGAGTCTGCTTGCCATCAAACATTTAGAACTAAACATCAATGAATATAAGCCATTGAGAGGGTCTAGCTACATTAGACTTCCAAAATGTATAGAAACTAAAAAAGCATGTGTGAATGTCCAGAATAATGATGTTTACTGCTTTAAATGGGCACTTGTTTCTGCTCTCCATCCTGCTAGTATTAATGTTAATAGAACAAGCAGCTATCCAATCGATGACATTAGAAATGAAGTAATAATTTTGCCAAATGGTAGTCAAATTATTTTTACAAATTTGACTTTCCCGCTGATTCTGAAAGATATTACAATCTTCGAACAACTGAACCCTACCATAAGTGTGAACGTGTTTGGAATCGAGCCGAAAAGTGATGAAGGAAGCGACTACAAAGTTGTAGGACCTTACTATCTTACAAGGAGTGTAAAGGCCAACCACATAAACTTACTGCTAATTCAAGAAGGAGCAAGTAATCATTTTATATGGATTAAATCCATATCAAAACTGATAAGCAGGCAAGTAAATCACGGCAATCACTCGATAAGAATGTGTAATGCTTGCTTATTAACGTTTAACAATACCAGTGCGTTTGAAAAACACAGATCAGAATGTAATGGTATTGTAACGGAGCTGCCTAAAGAGGGTTCGAATATATTAAAGTTCGAACATTATGCAAGATCCATTGAAGTTCCCTTTGCTGTGTATGCTGACTTCGAGTGTATGCTGGTGAATGTTCAAAGTTGCCATCCAGACCCGAGAAATTCCTCAACAACTTCAATTAAAGAGCATGTGCCCATAGCAGTTTCATATTATTTGAAATGCTCGTTCGATTCATCACTGGACAAACTCTTCAAATACACGGGTAAGTCAATCATATAAAACAAAATTAATATTTACCTAATACTTTAGTTAGTTACTATTAAATTTATTCATTATTTTTTGTTTTATTTATTTTCATTTCAGGTGTCGACTGTGCACGAGTATTTATAGACTCATTAATTGAGGAGTATAAACGTATTCATAGCGAATATTTAACAAAAAATACTGCTATGAGAGAAACAGAAGAAGATAGCCTAAAATATTCAAGTGATACAAGCTGCCACATCTGTAATAAGCCCCTTGGATTGGATAAAGTACGAGACCATTGCCACATCACTGGGAAATTTAGAGGTGCAGCACACTCTTCATGTAATTTAAATTTTAAGGTACCACTATTTTTACCTATATTTTTCCACAATTTAACTGGTTATGATCCCCATTTATTCATAAAAGAGCTGGGTAATATCGATGGGACTATTCGAATAATCCCATTAAATAAAGAAAAGTATATATCTATTTCTAAAATAATTGAAATAGATAATGTAAATACTAATCAAAAGGATCATCTTGAGTTAAGATTTTTAGACTCCTATAGATTTCTTCCCTCTAGCATTGATAATATTTCAAAAACCCTTGCAGAGGTTGATTTCAAAAATTTGGACAAGTTTTGTAGGGGCAATAAAAGATCTTTCGAACTAATGACTCGAAAGGGTGTCTTTTGTTACGACTATATAGATTCTATAGAGAAACTTTCCGAAACGGAATTACCACCTGTTTCAGCGTTTCATAATTCATTGCTCGAGACTGAGTGTAGCCAAGACGATTATGATCATGCTAAAAATGTTTGGAATAATTTCAAATGTTCTTCTTTAGCACAATATCTTGAACATTACCTGGTTACAGATGTTTTAATTCTAGCTGATATATTTGAAAAATTCCGCAAAGATTCAAAGAAATCATATGGCCTAGACCCCTGTCATTACTTCACGTTACCTGGTTTTTCATGGAGTGCTATGCTTAAACATACAAATGTCAAACTGGAGCTTCTTACAGACATAAATATGTATAATTTCTTCAGTAGGGGTATAAGAGGAGGATTGACTCAATGTAGTTTACGGCACTGTAAGGCAAATAATAAGTATATGCCAGAATATGATGCAAGCAAACCTAGCGAATATTTAATGTACTTAGATGCAAATAACCTTTACGGTTGGGCCATGTCCGATTACCTTCCACATTCAGGCTTTGAATGGATTGATCCTCCAACTAATTTATCTTTAATAAAAGAATGGTTGCTTTCTGATAAAAAAATTGGCTACGTTTTAGAAGTTGATTTAGAATATCCGCAACATATTCATGATGAACATAACGATCTTCCATTCTGTTCATCAAATATATCAATTAAAAACAAACCAAAGAAATTGATCGCAGACTTGCGGAATAAAAAAAATTACACAATACACTATAAAACATTAATACAGTGTATTGAGAATGGGTTGGTTTTGAAAAAAATACACCGCGTAATAAAATTCAACCAATCTTCATGGTTAAAAGAATACATTGATCTTAATAACAGACTTAGAACAGAAGCGACAAATAAGTTTGAAAAAGATCTACGAAAATTATGTAATAACGCTGTATTTGGGAAAACAATGGAGAATGTTGACAAAAGAAAAGATGTACGAATTGTTTCATCATCAGACAATTCGAGTAATGGACGAAGGTTAGGGTCTTGTGCCCTTATAGCGAAACCAAATTTTCACAGCATTCTAGAGTTTGGTGATAACATGGCTGCTATTCAAATGAAAAGAACCTCTACGGTATATAACAAGCCAATATACTTAGGGTTTTCCGTTCTAGAAATCTCTAAGTATAAGATGTATGATTTCCATTACGCGTATATGAAACCAAAATTTTCGGAAAAAAACCTTCGGTTGGCGTATATGGACACCGATTCATTCGTTTACCAAATTAACACAGACGACTTTTACAATGATATAAAAGATGATATTAAGGATAAATTTGACACATCTGATTACCCTCCTAATAATCCCTTTGGTATTGCCCAGCTCAATATGAAAAAATTAGGGTACATGAAAGATGAAAATTGTGGGAAAATAATGACAGAATTTATTGGTCTAAGAGCGAAAATGTATAGCATAAATATTCAAAATTCTGAAGTTATTAAAAAAGCAAAAGGTGTCAAAGGTTCAGCTGTAAAAAAATTAAGTTTAAGTAATTATAGAGACTGCTTATTACAAAAAAAAGATTACTATTGCACAATGATAAATTTCCGATCCAAGCAACATAAAATATATACACAAACAATAAATAAAAAAAGTCTTAGTTGCGAAGATGATAAAAGGCACATATGTGAAAATAATATAAACACACTTGCTTGGGGTCATTGCAAAATACTTTCTTAATATTCTCTAAATTTATTATATTGTGCTATACATGAGTAGATCCCTAACTATAAAATAAAGATATACCTTATTTATAAAAAAAAATATTTTTTTTTTGTGATAAAAAAATGTAATAATTGTGATATTAATTATAAATATATGTATACTGTCTTTTGTTTAAGAATAAAATATAAAAAAAAAAAATAAATAAAAAATCAAACGCTTAAAAAAAGGTATTTTTTTTCGAACAAAGGGTTGACTTCCGTTTTTTATTTTTAGATATGTTTGTAGACTTCTATTTCTAATCAAGGGTTGATTTCCGTTTTTCAGTTTCTGAATGTAAATTGACTCTCTATTGTTAAGAGGAGTTTCTCAACTTCTAAATATTATTTGCGGCTTATTTACCTACACTAATGTCTTACCCTTTATTATCAAACCTCATTTATGTTTATTCTTGTACAGTCATGAAGGAAAGTTGTGATTACATGACTATCATACTTTTTGACTTATACGCGATGAACAATCATCCCAAAAAAGAAATAAATGTTATCGTCGAATGCTAGCATACATGTGTGCATATTTCCGCAGTATATTCATGAAGGATAATTTTATCTTAAAAGCAGATTAAGAAAAAAAACCCTCCACTTTTGAAATGCATGCAGACCCGCCCATGCTGCACATCTGGAGTGAGTGCTAACTACTTTTGCATACATTGTTTCTTTGTTTTCCAATAACCTCAACATCCCTTGGGTTGAGATAGCCAAATAATCTTTCTAATAATAAAACAGCCGAAGTCGTTAAGAGTGACAAATAAAGATAAATAAAATCTTAAGCAAACCACAAGCGCAAGATAAGAAAAAACAATGCTAACATACATGTATGCCTGTGCATATTTACCATTAAAAATCCTTGAATCCCCATTGATCATCGGCCTACTTGAAGCCCTATCACCCATGAGCCACAGCCCACTGAACACCTATGAGCCACCGCCCTTTAAAAACTCATGAGCCACCACCCTTTGAAAACACTTGAACGACCACTCTTTAAGAACTCATGAGCCACCGCCCTTGGAAAAACTCTCGAGCCACCGCCCACTTAGCCGCCACCCTCCTCAACCACCACCACCACAACCCACTGACCCCACCCCACACCTATATAGGTCACCTGATTACCTGGGCTTCCGCCCACCTGCACCTAGCTCACCTGAATTTACCTATATCACCTACACTCACCTGTGCACCTACACACACCTGTTTCTCACCTGTTCACCTACACTCACCTGTGCACACCTGTACACCTGATCTTACCTGATCTCACCTGTACACACCTGATCTCACCTGTGCACACCTGTGCACACCTGTGCACACCTGTGCACACCTGTACACCTGTCACACCTGTTCTCACCTGTTCTCACCTGTTCTCACCTGTTCTCACCTGTGCACACCTGTGCACACCTGTGAGCCACCGAGCCACTGATCCAGGACGCCCTTAATTAAACTACTCACTTTGAAAAGGAATTAATGCCCGCGGTTGTTATTTCCAAGGAGACACTATACAGAACACTCATCATCCCGGTCCTGCTGTATGGTGCAGAAGCATGGATCCTCTCCCAATCGGATGAAAAGTCACTTGGAGTTTTCGATAGAAAAGTTCTGCGTACGATTTATGGTCCTGATACAACGACGAACTATACGGGCTGTACAGCGACATAAGCCTAGCCAGAAAGATTCGTCAACAACGACTAAGATGGCTTGGCCATGTAGAGCGAATGGACATCAACTCTCCACCACGTAAAGTCTTCAACGCCAAACCAGAGGGAGTCAGAAGCCAAGGTAGTCCTCACCTTCGATGGAGCGACCAGGTAGAGGGAGATTTCCGATTACTTGGAGTGCAAAATTGGAGACGGCAGGCTAGAGATCGAGCCGCCTGGAGGGGCATATTAAAAGAGGACTAGGAGGACAACACTCTAGTTGAGCCAGCATAACAGTAACCGTTGTTATTTCCTGTTATAGTGGGAATTATGTCCCACGGGCCTTATTTCCGCAGCCCTTATTTCACTTCACCGACTTATACATTCACTCTCTACCGAGCATTTGCGTGCGTTGTTTGTTCTACAGTATTGGAGGGGATCTACAATTTTTTCTCTGAAATTAGAAGTATGGTCATAAGTTTCAAAATTCTATTTAGAATAAACTCTAGTATATTTAATTTGGTATCTAAAACTTAAATCTAGATCAAATCCTTCTTATATAGAAATAAAAGGGTCCTATTCAAAAAGTCATTTGCTTGCATTACAGAAACTTCAGTCTTGTAATTTCTGACTCAAGATCATTTTACAATTAAGACATTTTTGAAATTCAGATGGTGGTAAAATTCAATAGAAGTTGACGAGTTAACGAAAGCATGTCAATACTCTAATATTCCAGCAAAACAACATGTAAGTCCTAAGGGATCATCTTGTTGGATCTTATAACAATTTACTTCATCATCAGGTGATAAAAAACAAAGGATTGAAAGGAGAGTCCTTATTATTAATGGAAATCGAAGTTGATCAAATTCTCAATACTTGATTGCTGAAAGACATATGTGCCGGTGCTCTGTTAATGTAGAAACGTTGATCCTAAACCAGAACCATTTTATACTGAGCTCATCACGTATAGATACAAAACAGCTGGATAAATGTTTGATAAGGTCAGGTTGCGGATTCCAGAAAGAGATCCGCAGAGCTTTTAGTGGTGGATTCAAATATTTTATATGATATTCTTAATGTGAAAATTGGAATTAGACACCAAAAGCGCGGCGGAAAACTTTCTGGAATCGGCTAACTGTTGCTTTATATGCAATGACGAAGATGTTATAGGGTGAGAAAATATTTTTGGAAAAACAAGATTCTACAACACGAAGAACGAGATATTTTCAATGGTTCCAAAAGCCAAACACATCGAAGAAAAGGAAGTAGTCGTAGTTGTTGACGAAGACTGCTAATTAGACATGCCTTAATTAGAAAAGCAAATTCGAGAACAAAAACAAGTTCTGGATTATATGGTAAGCCCCAGGCAAGGTTAGCGGTTCTAAATTGTAGCCAGAAGTGAACATGGGCAATTATCAAGCATTCAAACCAACGGAAATTTTACCGACACGTATTTTAACACTTTGTTCAGAAAAAATACTTTGATTTATTATCGAATTTATTTTTCAGTTTTAGTTATTGTACATACAAATGGAATTTTAAAATAACAAATATATTAAATAGAAAAAATTATTGCAACAATGTTGCATTTTCATATAAAAAAATATTGTTCGAAAAACTGTTTTATCGATTTTTATAAGTGTTAATTAAATTAAATTGATTTTTTCAATTTTTTCAAATGTTGATATCTTTAAAAGCAATCACACATGCTTTTGCAACAATCAATTGATTGCAATATCTTTTTTGCAGAATGACAGATTTATTTGAAAACTCATACAACAAATCTAAAATTCTAATGAAGTGCAATAAAAATGGTATCAGATTTCGTAAGTGTGCTGTCATTCATGGACATGAAACATGATTATCAGATATGGTTGCATGCGATGTCCGACATGGCTTGTTAAACTTGTCAACGATGCTGGCTGAATATATTGTAATAATTTGTTTTTCTGTATATAGAAATGTATTCTATACTCGATATAATTTAATACTGCAATCTTAAGTATTGAGTTTTTTTGCTGAGTGAAAAAAAGTGAATATTTAAACGAAATGATAAATATTTATATAATTGTTTTAATGATATTAATGCTATGGACTGGAACTAGATTCTTTTTATAAAGTTAAGGATGAGAAGAACTTTAGGCGTGAAATTTCTCTGATGGTGGCGGCGAAACGGCGCGACGCGGATCAGTTAAAAGACCATTTACAGTATAATTCAATGATTCAATTATACTTAATGGTATATATTTGTGATGTGATGTACTTTATGTGTTATAAATGTATTTACGAGAAAATATTATAAATGGTTGAGATCTTTTACCATCTGGAAAGTTTTATAGTGGAACGAGACAATTTGAGTTTATAGTATCATATATTTTGTTAATTCTTAATTTATTGTTTAATTATTTCTGATAAACATAATCTATTGTGAGGTTCGCGCGGAAAATATTTCGCCTAGCGAAAATCTATTCGCCCGGAATTTCAAATATTAATATGTTGCAAATATCCTGCTTTTCACAACTTTTTCAATCGTGCGCTTTAAAAAAAAAATATGTAAATATTTTAGCTGTAATGATATTTGGTTTTTGCCACGAAAATAAGATCATAACATGGGGGTTTTTGGAACATTAAATATTTATTTACAATAGGTGGAAAGTGAAATTTCTATATTTCCGGGTGAAATGCCATTCGGGCGAACTTCACATAAAGGCTGAATAAAAATTAAAAACTATAAGAAATTATTTAAAATTAATATCTACTTAAAATTTGGTCGCTTTGAAGTTTGAAGAAAAGTGAAGTTTTGCCGATAAAAATGATAACCTCGGTTTAGGTTTTGACATCGACAGATTTAAACAAAAATAATAAGGGGCACTTCTGGCTCGAACAAACTTAGTCTTGTGGAAAGTTGCATTGGTGTCAGAGAATAATTTTTTTCGGGAATTATTGGTAGCGATTATAATATGAGTAGGTATTGTTACTTTAATACTTAATCGCAAGTACACAAGTTTTGAGATAACAATCAAACATGCGGACAGTACTATAATAAAGAAGACGAAAAAAGTTCGTCCGGCAAGTCTTTGTCTATTTGTCTGGATGTATCTATTTGTCTATGTATATTCTAAAAAGGTGGGCAGATTTTCATCAAATTAAGCACAAACTATATAGTTTTAGAGAAATATCCTCGGAAGATTTTTTTATTTTTGACATTGGTCTTAAAAAACGGTAACTACCGTAACAACCGTTACCGATGATTGTATTTTTCTCTAAAAAATACAATTAATTTAAATAAAATTTTATATGAGTGATTTGTTGTCATTTTTTTCAGAAAAAGCTTATTAACGGTACCTGTGATAAAACCGTTTTTTACACCGACTATCTTTTGAACGGGTGCACTGATTTTAATGCTAAACATGAGTAATACTCGAAAATAAATTAAAAGGAAGTAATTTTTATATAAAATATAGGGCACGTCGCAAAAGCTTGCTCTTTTTGCAAGTTAGTTTCGTATTGACGACTGGAAAATTAATATAACAAGTTTTTTATGAAAAAAAAAAGGATTTCAGTATTTTATTATTTTACATTTTATATAAATAATTATTTTTTTTTTTTAATTTGTTGAAAACAAATTTAGGGAATAAAAAAGGATTTATGTATTTGCAAGACATCACGTGACGGCAAAAATTCAATTAAAGAAATTTTATCAAAACTACATGTTTTACTTTTTTTAAAAAAATTATTTGCAATATTATTAATGTTAAGCGGTAGTCTAAAGAATATACAAATTTGGTAAAATCGGTGCAGTCATTCGGAGTAATAAAAACCGATTTATTACAGGGCAGGTACTGTTAATAATTGATTATGAAAATAATTTCAAATGAAGAACACCACCATTGGCAACAAATAACTCATATAAAATCAAAATTTATCGTATTTTTTATCAAAATTTATCGTATTTTTTCGAGAAAAATGAAAAAAAAAAAATGCTATGGGGATATTTTTCTAAAAATAGTTTGTACCAAAAGTTTGAAGAAAATCGACGTTTAGACAGTCTAGACCTTATTCTCTCCCTTTATAAAAGACGGACATACCTGCATATTATTTAAAATAAGTAAGTATAAGTGTCAGCGTCCTTTTATGGGAGTGTTCTTGTATGTGACCTTTGAAACCTTTAGATAATAAGTTTGACAACGGCCGACAGCTAGATAAAACTATCTGGTTCACTTTTCAATGTCTATATCATCGTCCCATATGTTTTTTTTACTATGTTCTAATATTTTGGACGAACCATTAACATGCCTGAATCGCAATAAGAAATAAAAGCTAACACGCATTTTATTTGTTTCCTCGTAAATCCATGGATTTATGTTTAATTTTCATAAAAAAAAATCCACGATTTAGAGCAAAAAAAGCATAATATTCAACTTATTTACTGGTGTATGTGTTTCGATGGACTAAATAAATAAATTATTTCGGAAAGGTCATAAATATAATATGTGATTGCATCCTATGAGACTTTTAATAGCAAACTCTCAACGGTGTTCAGAGCTTGCCCAGTCACACACATCGCCATTCAAAACTTGAATCATAAATCGTGAATATTCACACAAACCACTCTAAAACGAAAATTCCCATCGCATACTCGCATTGTCCCATCGACACACAAAACTTTATGACTTATGCAAATTTTCATCCTTCAATATCCGATTTTGCAAAGCCGATACGTTTGCCCCCAAAAGCGGAAATCAATCAGAGTCTATAAATCGGATTAAATATTAAAAAATAATAAAAAAAAGTAAATTCTACCGGCATCAGTCGATGGCGCACAGATCTGCCGACGACGACATCAAAATATACTATAAACACTCTGGGTACAACACAACACAGTTATTATATACGTTTTGTAATCTGCTTTTCAAGTGATTATTTTCCATTAATTTCCGGTGAATGTGAGAGGCAACCATGTTCCCGTTAACGAAGATATAACGGAGTGTGTGTATATGTGTGGTTATAGAAATAGAAAAACTGAAAAACCTCTCTCGTGAAAAATAGACCTTTCGAATTTTGTTGTAGACCCATTTTTAAAGAGTGGCCTCTATGGCAAACCCAAATAGACGTGACTGACTGACATTTTGATGATGCCTACTTTAAGAAGTATCTGTATCTGGACCTGAAACAACGAAGCTGAAATTGAATCCCCTGGGGGATATTGTACCTCTATGATGTTTTGTGTCTTTTATTTTTATTTTAAGGCCATATATAAAATAAAGTCGCGTCATCGTCTTCCATTATCTGGGAGATACATTCATTTGTGTGCATCCATCCATCCATTTGATGTGGTCACCATTTTGGCTACAAAATTTAATCATTATATTTATAATGTTCCACCATCAGTGAATGGTCCCCGTTCGATTCGATTAAGGGTAACAACAATCTTAATATAGCAATTAAATATGCTCATATAAAGCTTGACTAACACTTACATGCATCAATATCTAAAACAGCTTTGTATTATATTGTGAAGCTAGCTGCCAGTTCTTGATGGGATTGGATGTTTGCTTCCTCCATTAGGGATCATCACAAGCCGCATTGTGGTCGCGGACATAATTAAGACAAAGTCTTAGGCAAAATCGTAAACGATCATCGCTACTCTACTCCACCTCAGCCGACCGCAGCCGAAGCCGAACAAGTTTAATCCAATCCCATCAACCAAACGAACAACCTCCCAGACAGAGATACACTCAATCTCCAGAGATACGCATACATAGTGGAAACAGTGAATTATGCAAGCTCACCGATGCCGTCCGATCATCAATTGATGGACCGACCGGCGTTGCTGAGAAATGGTGGGGCTCTATCTGTTTAATAAGACATTTCGAATAACTTATGATGTTCTCGAGTCCGTATAATGCCTGTGACTTCTGTAGGTACACCATACCCATTCAAAGGAGCATTCTCACTTTGGGAGTGGACTGAGTGCCACATGACTTCCAGGTATAAGGCTATGGCATCTCAATGCGGTTCGGTTTGGCTGCTGTTTAAGTGTAGATATGTTTTGTGGCTAAGGCTGATGGAGGAAAGAGTGTGAGCCTTTGTTTCTTTTTTTGATACTGTGGAGCCTGTGCAGTATGATGCCATTGAACCAGTGAACGTGAATTCCATAAAGTGCAAAAGTGTATTTCAACATTCAACCATCAGTGATGTAGATGATAATGATGATGATGATGCTGATGTTGACCAAGACAAGAGATCTCTGGGAGAACGCATCCAATACAACAGAAGCATCATGTCCGACACTTAAGGCGGCAAGCCGATCCCCACTGGCGATGTGTTTTATAAAAAAAAAAAAAAAACTTCTCTGAACATATTTCCGGTGTTGTCCGGCGAATGGACTTATGGAACATTAAAAAATCAATTAAGGTCAGAGGCACAATATAGCAACCAATATGGTTTAAGTATTTTATAAGCCGACTGGTCTTTTGATCATGAGACAAGATAACAAAAATTGAAGCTTGCTGCGTGCTATATAAAATAACTTTACATAAATGTTAAACTCTTAGAAAATAAATTGTCTATGCAACATGCGCTTGGGAATTTTTGTTTTTCTCAAAATGAATTTTAATGACACAGGCACTTCAGAATGAAAGCTTAATTAGAAAATGATCTATCTTAAACTTAAACTTAACTTTCCAAATTTATTTTCTATTAATGATGGTACCTACCTGTGCCATAGAACAGTTTATTATAACACCGATTTTTTTTTTGAGGTTTTTGATAAAATTTAATATTCTAAAACTACTCCAAATCTTAAATAAAACTACAAAAAAAATAGTAATTTTTGAAAAAAGTTTTTTCCAAAAATAGTCCAGTCACAGATGTATAATAATACATCTGTGTATGCGTCAAATCCGATGTTTATGATTTTTTGCAGACTTGTTTATGATTTTGGCCTAATGAATAATCCAAGTTTGTGACTTCGAGCGCCGGACGCAAAAATGAAAAAAACTGCGAAAATTTTGGATTTTTTTCATATTTCGGCGATTATAACAAAGAATTAGTTTTTGACAGTTTCTTTTCAGGACGTTTTTAAAGTTTACTAAATTTGCTACAATATGAGACTTCAATGGTTTCTGTACACCCAACAGTTTTTGAGATACAGCTTTTCAAAATTAATCATTTTTTCGAAATTTACTCTTTTTCGCAATATTCTGTAGAGATCTTAGTCCATTACCTCAAAACCAGGAGATCTGATTTTTTGCAGACTTATTTATGATGTTGGCCTTATGAATAATCCAAGCTTTTAATCTCGAGCACCTATGTCAAAAACCGAAAAAACCGCGAAAATTTCACATTTTTGTTAAAACTTTAGCGATTTTTCCCAAAAAGGACTAAATAGTGACTACTTTTTACTTGCTCTTTATAGGTACTATAAGACAAGTCTTTGATTCGTGGAAAAAAAATGTTTGAGGTAACAATCAAACATGATATGACGATGATAGCGAGGTCGAAAAAAGTGGGTCCGGCAATGCTGTCTGTCTGTTTTTATAGGCATGGGTGGGCCGATTTACTTTATCCATCGCTCGGTTGGTATGGTTTTTAGAGTAATATGCCCAGAGTTTTTATTTTTTAGGTCACTAAAAATAGCGGTACCTGCCATATAACGGTATTATCTATAAAATTGTGAAAACTAAACTTTCAAGAAAATGCATTTAACGATACCTGTCATATAGCGGTATTTTTAAATTTCGACTATCTCGAAACGGCTTAAGCGATTTTGATGAAACTCACTACTGAAATTTTCCCAGCTATTTCATATAACATGGCATAAAATGATTTTTCAAAAATGTTTTTGCTAAGTTTTAAATAATTTTTGAAAAACTGTTTTTGAAAAACTGTAATGAAATTTAGTTTCAAGGTGTAATAAATTAAGTGTAAGAAACCTGCATACTCACTTTTTCTTAGAAAAAAGTTTTAGAAAAATATTTTTAAAAAATCGATTTTTTTGAAAACCGGTCCAACGATTTAGAAGTTTTTTTTTCTGAAATTAGTAAAGAAAATTTTTTGCATACTTTGATTTTGGTTTGAATTTTCGTAAGATATGGTTTTCAAACTTTAGAAAAAAATCATACGATTTTTTCCTATATTCCCTTTGTACTTTAAACGAAACCCTCAGGTAACTTGCCACAAGAGCAAATTTGTGAGACCCAGTCGTGCCCTATATTTTAGAACGGTTTATTTTTTTTACAGCAGACTAAATTGGTTACAATATGACATTATGATTGTCTCTGTATTACCGAAATAAAGCTCTTCAAAGTTTAAAATTAATATAATTGCGAATTTCAAAAAAAATATCATTTTAATAGTATAAAGCTTTTACTCGCGTTTATGCATGTGCCCTTGAATAATCTGAACTGACTTTTATTTAAAAACTAGCTGTTTCCCGGCGAGTTGCGAATTTTCGAAATTGCATCACCTACGGGGTATAGTTACAATAGCCTTAGTTACTTCTTACAACATCTACAATAAATTAGTGAAAGTCATGTCAAAATCTAACCAGTCATTTTTGGTAAGTTAATATATGAGAATTTTCAAAATAACGACCTTTATTAGATGAGTAACTCCTTAAAAGTTACAACATCACTTATCTGTCAGTGAAAGTCAAGTCAAAATCAGTCCAGCAGTTTCTGGTCGGATCAAATATAGGAACAAAAGTGACCCGAGCGCCACCTATTTACAATAGCATTAGTTATTATCGTACAACATCATCATCAGTGAAAGTCTCTTCAAAATCGGTAAAGCCGTTTCCCGTTCGTCCATAAAAAAGTATTTATTAAATAGCTACCCCAGCGCCATCTAGGGAGTAATTAATCTTGTTCAGCAATTTCCGAGATTAGCCAGAACAAACAGACAGACAACCATGTCTGTAAAAAGATGTTATTTTGACATTACAAACAGACACTTCATTTTTATTTATATGGACAGATGTCTTTCTGACAGTAGTGATGTCAATTAATGTCATAATTTAAAATAAAATTGTGTCATTACAATAGAATAAGCAAACATGTTTTTAAATTTTAATTACTGTCACCTAATTAGACACGATTAATCAAATGACACTTTGCATCATCTATATCTATATGTTTTCAATAACATTATTAACATAATACGAATGTAATAAGCCGCAATACGACGTTCGACCTCAAGTAACAGATTGAATGAAACATACCAACGTTAAATACGTACACACTTCAAGCTTGTCATTTGAGATATGTGAACTGCAATCACTTATTTTCAATAGTTAAACTATTTTAAAAAGTGATTGTAGTTCGGATATTAAATTTCTTATATCTTCTGTCAATGCGAATCAATGTTATTTACGATTGCCATGTAAACTGATAAATTGATCGGTTTGTGGTTTGTTCGAAATAACATTCACAAAAATTAAGGTGTTGTTTGCACCGCTTAAATGCGAATTAAATTACGTCATTTAGAAAAACAAAATCTTACTTACAATGTATAGAGATATCCTTAATAAGTTTGCAAAAAAGAATTTAAAATATCAGCAAACGCTGTCAATCAAACCCGGAAACGGGTGAGGGTGATTTCGACGAAACACGTTTCGTAAATCTCATTTCGCAATTAAAATTTTTTCATTGTCTCGCAATAGTTAGTAGGAAAATTTTCTTTTGGTTTTAAATCAACTCGCAAATTGATCATTTCCCAAAACCTTTACCGCATTTTTTGTAACGCAAATTATTAAGTGGCATTTTGTTTAGCAAAAACTTATAAAAATAAAGGACACTGTGTCGCACAAACTTGCTCCAGTGGCCAGTTACTTTCGTGTTGATGAATGGAAAATTCATTAATTTTTTTTTTAAATGGTATTCTGTATTTTATTTTGAAATAAGTATTTAGTATTTAAAAAAAATCATTAAAAAATAGGTATGAAATAGAAGGCAACAATTCAATTGCATGAAACTTTATCCATATAGCTAGTTTGTGTATGGGAATTTATAAGTAAAAACATTTACTAGCGTTTATGCATACGGCCCAATTATGTGTATAAAATTGTGAAGGGTGTTTAAAATGTATTACATTATCGAAAAGTTCTAGAACTTTTGTAAATGGCGGCAACGGAAACTGTCAGAAGTTTTGTTTTGATATTTGCAAAGTGAACAGATGAAGATTTCGGTGATGAGAATTGGCTAATTTATAGGTTGTTCATTTTTACTAAGGCTAATATGCCTTATTTTTCTTATACATACATTAACCAAAATAATTTTCGATTCTTAAGGTGTATCCAGAACAAAGAAACATTATTAAAAAAAAGTTTCCTGAAACCGATCACGAATGGGAAAGAAAGAGACATTTCAAAGAAATGTTTATCAAGCGTATAAACCAAATAAGCTTTGTAAAAAACAGTTAGGAAACATGAAATTTAATAAAAAAAATTCTAAAATGTTTCTTAAATGTGTTTAAAATGTTGTCGAAATGTTTCTGAGATGATTCTGTTGTTTGTTTCATCTTTACATAATTTTATATGAAATCTATTTAACCAAATATTTATTTTCATTCAATGACACCATCTGTGACAAATTAGTTAAGTGTTCTAAATTAAACAAAAGAACACATCAAGCAATCATGTTAACATAACAAAAGAATTTTTTGATTGAAATAAATCTTATTTTATTACCATTTAGGTTTGTTTCTCATTAAAGTGTTAATGAAGTTGATGATTTATTTATTAACTTTAAACTATGAATACAAAAACCGTGACCCAAAAAGAGCCTATAAACCAAACCAAAAGAACCTTTTAAACAGATTGACTTGTAAATCTAACCTCACAGATTAGTCATATATAATAAGGGTCAAATTTATAACTGCATACATAAAGCAACATTTATAACACCAACTTAATTCTTATATATCAACTTCCGTCTAAAATAGAATGTGATGAGCATGGGAACTGTTGCATTGGAATATGTAGTGGAAATCCATCGTAGTACGATATCATGAAATTCATCATCAAGTTTAAGGAGAAATTGTTACGGGTTCTATCTATTCTTTGTTCAGTTCAGTTCTTGAAAAAAGAAAAGTCAGCCTTACAAACAAAAAAGTTGCATAACTTATTTGTTATTTAATTTATAACACCGATCCCGTTGTATCTTTTGTTGGTTGATCAGGCTTAATTCAGTAGATACTTAATTTGCATAAATGTTAATGATTATTATGAAAGTAAAGATTTAAAAGAAGTTTTTTTTTTTTTTGCTGTCTTGAGGTTCTTGTCCTAATCAATTTATATCAACAGAAAAGTAAGATATTATATTTCTGAAAAGGTGAATGAGTTATGTTTATTGGGTTTTGGTTACTTTGAATGTGTCATGATTTTGTCGTGTGAGAAATTTTCGTTTGCGTTTTATTTGAGATTGTCATTCATTTAATATACATACATATATTCGAAGAAACTAACTAATTTTTTTGTTTAAAACCTTATAAGTTGGATGTAGTAAATGAAAGCTATAAATAAACTAGCTTACCCGGCAGACGTTGTTCTGTAGTTTCCCATTTTTATTAAATACAGTCAGTATGTCCTGATTTAAAGAAAATGTTATTGGTGATATAAAAATTATATACAGGAAATATTATTTTCGTAAATATCTCCACCACATCGCTACCTATTGGATCCAAATTTTGTCAACACTTTCTTTTCAAATATAATATATAGTTAGTGAACCGCCCCAGCTTTGCACTGGATATCACCATTGAGTTTATACTTATAGAGAAATCATGTGTAAGTTTCAAACTTTCCTCGTAGGATGTTGTTACTATCGAATGGTTTTTTGCAAATCAAATGTATGCAGAAGAATTAAGTTTGGTTCGGTTTGAAAGTTTTTATTTACAAGGAATTATTGCAATAATTATTTGGGAACTTTGAAACCATCTTGATTCCTTTATGTGTATAAACTCAATGATATCACTAGGTATCTGCTTAAGAAGGACGACCGACAGATTTACTTAATTTATTTTATTTTTTAGCCATACTGAAGAAGCTGCACTTCAAAAAATACATAGTACACAGTCCCGGCGGACGTTGTTTCTTTCTCTCCTCTTTTTGGATACAAAAATTTCGACTGGATCTTGCCCAGAGTGTTTGTCTATTCTACGTACCATTGCCCAAGATTTGTGGTTGCTATTCGTGGCTTGTTTCTTTATACCCACATTCACGAAATATAAATTTAAAAATTTCAGGAAAAACGCTTATTACCTACCTTACCTAATAAGTCAACATCTAAAAAAATCAAGAAAAGTACTAAAAACAGACCCAAAAAGATAAAAAACAGTTGGTTTGAAAATAAAAGAAAAAACTCTTTACCTTCCGCATTCAATTTTCATTACCAACCATCCACATAACCGTAACCTAGAAAATATGTATAAGAACATCAAAATCGTTCAAGTCATTTAGAAGGAGAAGAATTAAGTACATCACGCGCACACAGAAATTTTATTTTTCGTTTGAAATAAAATGGTTCCGAATGGTACTGTAAGTTTAAAAATTATTTGGTTTTATTATATGTGAAAAATTTAACAGAAAACACATTTTTTTTAATAGAAAAACTGCATTGCAACAACAACGCCATCTACCGGGTGAAACTCTAGCACCCATGAGTATATAGACAAAAAAATTTATCAAAATTGGTGGAACCGTAGGAAGAAAAAATTACAAACATATACGCATATACTGTACTTTTGTATGTAAAGATACAAAAATACTCTGCATCGCTAGAACACAAACACCTATTGAGGTCAACTTTAACTAAAAACCATCCAGATAACTTCATGAGCTCTGGATCTCCACAACATGCCCATTCAGGCGTACCCCAGGGAAGTCATTTGGGCCCTTTCTTTTTCATTCTAGGTATAAATGACGTTTCATCTTGTATACGCTTTAGTGAGATTCTCATATTTGCAGATGATATGAAATTTTTTAAAACAATCAAATCTCCTAATGACCACAATCTTCTGCAGGCTGATGTCAATAGTTTCAGTGTATGGTGTTATAAAAACGGGTAAACTCTTAACCCTAAAAAATGCCAAACAATGACCTTCTCAAAGAAAAGATCCCCAAGTTTCTTTGAATATTGTATATCTCAAAATAAAATCTGTCGCTTGGTTAGTTTCAAAGACTTAGGTGTAAATTTTAGTGTTAATCTAGAATTTTCTGAACATATTAATTTTATGGTAAATAAAGCGAACTCTATGCTTGGATTCATAAAACGGTGGGCAAAAGAATTTAACGATCCGTACGTCACTCTCTCATTGTAAAACGGAGGGTCTTACCACCTGCGAAGATCTGAAATTTTGAATGTTGAACTCCAGAGAACTAATTATGGCATGCATGAGCCTCTCACACGGATGAGTAAGTTTTATAACTTGAATGAGAGCCTTATAGACTTTAATTTAAATAGAAATAATTTAAAAACTCTCTTTCGAACCAGTGCTCCACGATCATAATTGTTTCTGTGTTGTATTGTAATAATGTATTTATGTTGTATTTATGTGCATGTGTTTTTGTTTCTGTACCTTTGTGCTTACTAACAACTAACACCTGCACTAAGTGATGAGCCAGTGGGACACATTATATGTGTTGGCAAATCTTTCTTTCATATGTTGATGCTTGCTTTAAGCTCCATTTGAAAATAGATCTGATAGTGTAAAAAAAAAAAAAAAAAATCGCCGCCTACTTAATTCAACTGTAGCTAAGAACCATTCAGTTAATTATAAAGGTATCTGAAACAAATTTCATCAAAATCGGAACCATTCAGGAGCAGGAGAATTACGAACACACGTAGGTACATCGGAATCTTATATATAAAGAAAGAAGAAGAAGATGTGTTGAAGATTTTTTAAGTAAAGATTTTAAGCTCAGGAGTTCAAAGTACAATATCAACATGATGGTTAACATTAACCAAAAACCTTTTTTTTTTACTTCATGGCCCCAGCATGAAAGTCACATACTGTCACCATCAGCCCGTTCCTATTGGGAAATCCATTATATTATGATTTCGTGGGGTATTCTTATTGGCATTTGATTATAGATCACAATAAGTAAGATTGAGATTGCACAGTTAAAATTTCTGTACCTATACGTCAAGATCTTCAAGAAAACGTTTATAAAGAAGAAACCTTCACCTCTTACTTTTTGTTATTTCTGTCCTTTTATATAATGTTATATAGTCTCGAAAACACAAAATTGTTTATACTGCACGACTTCACCAAACACCATACCCTCAAAGGAGAAAAAAAAAAATGCCACACCTAGTGTAAACAAACGAAATTATCCCCATTTTCCCAGCAAATCACTAAATATATTTATGGCGAATAATAACCATATTAAATAATAATTCTTTTTTTCACACATGTACGGTTAAAAATAATTTCAAAATCGACCTCACCTACATTCGTTTCAATAATTTGATTTTAATTCACCTCAAACTTTCACATGTTCAAACAAGAGTCATCAATTTGTACATTTTTTTCTGTGTGCAACATTCTATCATGTCCATATGTAAGTTTTGGGTCAACAACATGCTCCCATGCACATAACATGGAAATTATTGCATTATAACAACACTAACTCATACAAACCTAGTATTCACAGCACTTTAAGTATCAAAAGAATATGTACAAACTATGATGAGTTGAAAATTGAATATAATTTGCATAAATTAAAAAGATATTAATGTTGATAGCAGATACTATAACAGTGGATGAAAATAAATAGATAAACGTGGTTGTTGTATCTTTTGTATCTTACCTACTGTTTTTTAAGGTGTTTTTTGATAGGAATATCAGATAGGAGTAGGGTAGACTGGGTACGGTTGAAACAATTTTGCTTATATCGCCCATAATATTTATTTCTGTAATGCGAGCGATAAAGAAGACATGTTCAATGAAAAAGCGGGTTTCCATCTACAAATAGGGACGGTCTTTTTAGTGCTCCGTGCATAATTTTTTGTAGAACATGGATTTAAAAAAAAAATCTTTTTTGTTTCAACCGTACCCATACCAGGGGCGGTTGAAACAGCGATTGGGGTCAGTTGAAACACATGAAAATAACAAACATATACCTACTTATTTAATAATAATTCATTTATAGTAAAATAACAAAAAAAAATCAACAGTAATTTTAAACAAAACAAACAACAAAAATAAATAAATAATCCACATTTTTACAAAAGAAAACAAACTTTTTCAACTCAAACAACTCATTTTCTGGTGGTATGGGAACAACCTCTACTTCGGTTGAATTTTCAGGTGATGGTAACAAAAGAAGGAGCGAAATCCAGCTCAGGTGCCTATTAAATGGATAAATTCCCGTCTTACAAAAGCCGGCTTGAATGTTTACTGAGGTCAGAGCAAGCGGCATAGCAGATGCCACAATGCCGGGAATGTCATATATTGACATTGTCTTTCCTGGATGACTTCTCATCCAAGCATCGCTGTTGGAGTCAACAGCTTTCTTCAAAGGGCCGAATGCAGATGGATCAAGCGGCTGGAGTTTGTGTGAGCAATGGGGAGGAAAAGATAGTAAGACAATACCATTGTCCTTACAGAAGTCCCATGCGTTAATATGAATGTGCGACATTTCGCAACGAACCGCCTGCTTTGACATCGTCATAGGCCTTACTTTAGTTTGTTAAGTCAGTCTGTCCTCTGGATGTCTTTCTTGCACGAACTCTTGGCATCTGGAAAGCATGAAAACTAAATAAACATTTTGTTTCAACTGTACCCAGACAAAATGTTTCAACCGTCACTGGGATACGTTCTACACTCTTCGCTTCAAACACAAACACAACCTCAATACTCTAACATGAATAGAAACACAGTAATAGGAAAAAAAACCGCACACAAATACTTACTTTTTGTTACCGATATAAAAAAATTGCTCTTTTACACAACTGCCACGTGCCACGTGCTAAGCAAGAATGACGATTGTTCAAATATGTTATCGCTTCGTTTGCTTTGGGGAAACATTCGCGTACCGTCTGCTGTTACTGGAATATTTGTGTTGTTTCAACCGTCCTTTGTTTCAACCGTACCCAGTCTACCCTACTTGGCCAGCATATTGAAACTATGGTTTTGAACTTACGCCATATGGTCTTAGTTCAATTTCGAAATTGAATTTAAGCAATTATTAGATTATGGCTTTAATTCGCTTTTGAAAGTGAACTAACACCATCGCGTCAGTAATTATGGGGTTCGTTCACGGCACCCATAAAATATTCCCCCCTTAAACTTTTAACAATTATTTCAAGTACGGAAAGAGTACTGTGCTCCAAACAAACTGGATTTTCCTTGTGAGATAACTACAGCGAAGACACGCCGATCTTAACTAACCCAATAGTTCTTTAAATTTCAGACACCATATAATTGTATGGAAAGTAGGTATATCAAGTTTTTGTCTACTCTTCTTTATTTGTCTTAGACCAAAAACGTCTGCAAAAAAGACAATTCCATTCACCTAAATCTCATCACTATAATAATAATGATTATGCAGCACCAATTAATTTCTCGTGCATGTTAGCATATTTTATATACCTATAATAAGTTCCAGCACACCTCTCGGAAAACAAATCAAATTTGCATCGTTGCCCATTAAATATATCATTCCTCAATGTCGTTTCATATCAAGTGGAAAATCTATGCCAACGACGACGTCGACTATATACGATGTTACTCCTTATAATCCAAAGAGTGCATACCTCTCTTACTTATACCGACAACATGCAAAGTAGTGTGTTGGTTGTGTGATGTGATGCCTGCCCCGACATCAACCCAACAGTATGTTTTAACTATCTTGCCCCAACATCTTTTATACAATCGAAACCAATTTATCTGTGATCCATATCTTGGGCGCATTAATCTATTATATGCTACAATTTTAAATCTACACCCTTGTTCCTCTCCTTCGAGGATGCAGGAATATGCATCAAGGGCTTACACTGAATGGGTAACTTTAATGTACGAGTGGGTATACCGCTCAATCGCAATGCAACACGACAGCCCCTGTCAAAACGGACAGATTAAACATTGCACAAAATCTCGTATACTTGAATAGTATAGAGGTAGGTGTATTTCTATGGTATAAACCCTAGGTAGTCCAAATATATATTTTTGTTGCAACATTTTCAAAGGATGATATATACCTAAACAATTTTAAATTTTTTTTGTGTGTTTAAGTCTAAGTTGCAACACTTCAATGCACAAGGTATGCATATAGAGGTGCTCCAATTCGTAAAGTGAATTTAAAAAAAATCGTATATGGAATTGAAAGTGCATGCTCTTGACTTTTTCCAGCTAAAGTGGGCAAACTGCAACATAAATAAATTTCATATGCAAACAAAGTTCTCACAACACACAAATTTTCCAATCAGCAAATTGTTTGCCTGATTCACTTCCCAAAGGCAAAAGGAGTCGTCACAGTCTTTATAACCAACACAAGCCTGGGCACTTGGGAAGATAATAAATTTGTATGCGGTCAAAAGCCCAAGATAGATATACTCAGTCGTCGGTCGTAGCAATGAGTTTCTTATTTCACAGTTTGAATTTTTTTTTGCAGAGGTGTTAGATACGACTTGCATAAATGCATATGTACAGAAATTGAATTGATTTGTTGTGTCGCCTGGAGTTGTGGTGCATGTGCATTAGTTTTGTTGTGATTGCTGTTATTCTAAGTTATCGCTTCAAATGCAACGTGTAGATAAATAAATTGTACATGTGTATCTACTTGTGTTATAGGTTGTTTGTTGTTATATGCGAGAACTGTTTTATAGTTGACATCATGTTTAGGCATTTGCATATTAATTGACATAAATCGATCGTTTAATGAAAAACACCCACCTTCTGTGGAAAAACATTTTAATGACAACACAAACGAGTATAATGCCTATGGAAATGTTTCTACAAACTTGTAATTTAAGATCGAGGCAGTAAATTTTTCGCAGTTTGTTTTTCACTAATTGGTAGATTAACGTGATAAGCCGGCATTTGTTTTGCGTCACAGTATTATGGCTTTTTGTTTTTATAAACAATCTGGACCTTAGTATGGCCTGACTAAGATACTTCATAAAAGATCAAATTTACCAATAACAGTCTTATCATTTCCCTCATGAAGATTATACTTTTAATAGTAGTTGGATATCCAATGCGGAAAAGGGCGATTACATGGAAAACATAAGAGTTTCTAGTTAGCAACGGTCATAAAGGTCCCACACATGATCGTATATTATGTTGATAGCACAAAACCAATAGCAGCTTCGGAAGCCATATTCAGCCTACTATTTTTTTAACTCTATAATAATTATGCAAGAATCTGCAGAACTAATTAAGAATCTGACGATACGACTTTTTAAATAAATACATAAATGTTAAATAGTTAACATAATATCTCTTTTATGAGAACTTAAAATCAAAAACATGAAGTGCAGTTGTTAAAACATCACTGCAAAAATATAACATTGCCAAAGTTTTATCAAAATAGATAATCGTTTAGAGAAATTTTGAAAAAAACTAAAACCGTTATATGGATTTTGTCAGTCCATCATCTTTTTTGACTCATTTTGACTTTAAATTACATTAGAAGGCAATAAGTTGAGCTGTCAAATTACCTGTCATACATGAAAATAAAAATAGTAAGGCATTTTAACAGGCCTTACTCATATTTCCGTATAGTTGGCTCTTTCACACCACAGGAGTTTTTACGGGTAATATTCTGTTTTCCTTCAATTGCCTCAAATTTCTTGGGATGATTTTCTTGTTTTGACAGATTCGTTAAATGTTCCATGGACATTAGTGTGTCACACAAACGTGTTCTTCTGTCTCATTGTTAACACAAAAAATTATATAAATGAAAAAATAAGTTTTATTGTTTTAGAAAAATATGCCCATCAGAGACAAGCACCAAAATAAGTTGCTAAATATTAAATTTATCGGAAATCCGACCGGAAAAGGTGGAATTTATAATAAAAATTTTCACCAGAATATTAAGCCAATTTTAACGACCACCAATATTTATCCGTCTGTTTCTCAGCAATCATTGAACCGATTTACACGGTTCGTATGTTGTTGGACAGATAACATTTCAAACTAATATGTTCACGGTTTGGCTAAGACACCAAATTTGCACTTCGAAAAATTATGGGAAAAATAACTGTTTTTAATATATTTCTTTGTCAAAATAATTAAAAAAAGAAAACTGTAAATTTGGAAAACTACAGTGTTGATTCTTAGCTCAAAAGTTAATTTAATAAGAATTGACCAACAGGTTTTCAAAACATTGCATTAACAAAATACGTTAATAACATACAAGAATGGTCATTATTTACTTCTAAGACTTTAAACATTTGGTTCTGAAATAAAGTTGCTAAATATACACAAAATAAATGATTTTTTTTTCCAAGAAATGTCAAACTTCAAAGAAGGATGATTTAAAGAATTAAAGATGATTTTAAAATTAAATAAAGCTTCTTAATTCCTTCTATCAGACCGCCCGTTTTTTCCTATTATCTACTTAGTAAGAACTTAATTGCTTCTTAAAGAAGAATATATGTAACGATTTATAACTCTTAGGCCCGTTTGCTGATATTTAGCATAAGGCCTTAAGTACAACCTAAATCACTTTGTTCCACTTAATTGTTTGCACGAACTTCTAACTACATCATAAATATCATTAAATTGAACTTAATTTAAGAGGAAGAAAAAGTAGATCTTAAGGACTTAAGGTCCACTTAAGAATGTTTTGATATTCGGTTTTGCCTATAAAAAAAAAACTTATTCCAAAAAATATATGTTATTTCGATATTTTCGCATTGAATTGAATTTAAAAAAACTATGACCGTTCCAAAAAATTAATATAAAAACACAATTCAAATATTTCACTCCATTTTAGACGCACTTCAAAAATTATGCACACACAATTTTTTATTAATATCCACAAGCTATATTTTGCTGAAAAACATTAAAAAAACACCAACGAAAATGTAAATAAACAAAAGAACACGAACTGCGAAATAAATTTGACTTTTCGGGCAAATTGACATTTTGATTGAGATTTCTCTCATGAAACTAAATCATAGCTATGTTAAACATATGTTTTTTGCAGCAATGTAGAATAATTTATGTTGTACATAAGAACTAAGTTTTATACTTAGCTATGATATAGATTTATGTAGAGTATAAACAAATGGGCCTTAAAAACTTCTAATTTTCGGAGGTTCTAGCAATAACAAAAGTGTCAGAGTCGCCTCGATGATGGCAATACCGCGGTACGATATTAGGTACTATTTTTATTTTTAACTATATAGGCAGTAACAAAAACAATTTCTTCTATTATACTTGCAATAGATTTCAAGCTTGTGAAAAGCTGTCGCGAAGAGCTTAAAATTTTCGCTACACAGGACAAAAAAAATTTTACTTATGGTCCCCGGTCACTTGGGAATCATTGGAAATGAAAAAGTTGACGAATTTGCATTAATGGGGTCAGCATTCGGTCTATAAAATTCTCAGAAGACAGTTTTTTACTACAGTGACAATAACCTAATAAAACCCTCCTTAACGAATCCCGACCTTTAATAAACTGTATAAATTCTATAAGAACAGTTTTCTATTATTCACAATGGCAACGGATGAAAGATACGCCTTCAAGGTTATCAACCTTCATATTTGAGTTACAAATGTTGTAAAACTTACAAAAGAGCCAATAATCAGAATTCACCCGCAAGGCTTAACCTTGAAATCAATTTTTAAATCATTAATTTTGGTTTAAATATTTTCCCAAAGTTTCTCACGAACTAAAATAATATTACGAGTAGTATGTAACATCCTTACAACTTAATTAATCATCATAAAACAATAACTGTTTAATATTTTCATTTATTAAAGCTCAGCTTAGAAATATCATTGGTTGTTCTTTGTTAAAATAAACATTGATGAGCTACATTATTTAATATGCTTCCATCAGCAAAACATTTATGGTATTTTTGTGTATTGGTATAAGTGTTATAACAACAAAAAACCCAAATAACCTGTCTTCACAAACTTATTAAATTTTGACATTGTAAATGCTTGGAACGTGATTGAACTACAAGTGAATTCTACGAGCTACATGTTAAGCCACTCTTTAATAAAGAAACACGAGTTTCAATAAAATATACGTGCGTCAATTTTTTTCAAGTTGAATAAATTATAACCTAAATCTGCGTTTAATTTTTAACTTATGATCACACTTTGTATTGTGTAATTTGCTTACCACCAACTTTTAAAGTGGAGTATATTTTTTGTAGGTTTTGCATTCGATAGATTTTATAAAAGTTACAAATGTTTTCAGTGCGAAAGAGGGCAACAAGTGCTGGGAGATTAATTCACCATTCAGCAATTTTATCTTAATCAGAGCCAGTGCGAGTTAGTGCATAATTTATTAGCAAATTGCATGCAATTAAAATTATCACTATCACTAAATTGGTCAAAGCTTACAATTTAGGAGTTATTTGGGACTTAAGTGCGCTTAGAATTTAAAATACCAAAATAATTATAAATAAATATTATTCATATGGAATGTTGTTAAACATTGCTTTTTATATGAAAAATGATAAAATTATATTGTTATGTTAATTTTAAATGGAATGAAGCATCTTAAGAAGGATTATAATGATAAAAATCGCTTCGGGGCCCTAGAGTCATCGGCTGCTTGTTAGAATAAGAAACAACTTAATTTAACTAATTAACATAAAACCGATTTTATTTTTTTAGTTTATGAGTTTATTGAATATTTTGTATGTTTCATGAATTTTTGATTTGTTAATAGAATTGTTGAAATTAATGAAATGTTTGTTCCCATAAAATAAACATTAATGTGATTTTTTGTCATTTACAATCGAGGTGTCAAACCCGAAATATATAATATATACTGAAGATTTAATTCAATAAATCAGGTTTCATTTGAAACGATGTATGTATGTATTGACAAAACAATAAGTATATTTAATGAAATGGTATTAAATTTTAATCGATGCGAAGTAGTTATCCTTTAATTAAAAAAAAAACATTATCCGTCAAATAAATTTTTCATAATTTTTCGTTTAGGAAGTTTTCATTTCGCTATAGTTTATTCATTTTGCACTTTTAGCTTGCAATTTTTTACGAGTATTTTCTTTATGAAAATTTATAATTGCACATTTGTGTTTTGAACTTTTACTTGTTGATGCATTTCGTGCGAGACATTTTTGCCTACATCAAAACGCGAATCCTTATCTCCCAAAAAATTCGTCACTTATTTTATGTGTTCCATTATCTTCTAATGTTACCAAGCTTATATTTCACTTGGTGAAAAGTTCATTGGAGCAATTTAAAATCTCGAATAACGAAATCTTGTTGTTTTCAAATATCGAAAACACAAATCTCAAAAGTTTATAATCTGCGCTTTTCATAATCTCACAATCACAAAATTCCGCACTTATTTCATCATATTTCATCATAGGAAATTTTTCGGGATATTTCTTACCAACAAATGGGCTTTTTAGTTTTGCAGTTTTATCACTGTCATATGTTTCAGTCAGTCCTATATTTTGGCATTTGTCAGTTAGCAAGCAAATTTTCATTAGTTAGTCCAATAAATAATTTTTCTTACAAAAAATAAAAGATTAAATTCATATTTTATTCAAGAAAAAATTATTTTATGTTATTTGTAATTGTCTTACATCATTTGTTTGTTGGATATCAATGTAAAAGTAATAAAATAATGCAAAAGAAAAATTGTGTTGATATTTTTTAGTAGTTAACCGAACCCATGCTTTGTGTTTTATTTTACATTTATTATTAAATTGCTCTCAACTATTGCCCTGTGATTAAAAGAATATTGTTATTTTAGAAACAATAAACCAATTAAAAAAAGAAATGCACATAATTTTGTTGAGAAAATAAAATTCGTTCTACGCAGTCGATCAGAAAAATATGAACGACAAAGATCGATAGCTTATACGAAATTTTTCGTTCAAAATTGAGATTCGCAATACCAAATCAGATCTTCTATGTTCGACTATCGACAAAAGTCGTTTATCGATAGAAAAACGACACTCGCAATAAGGGCCTTTAATTGAAAATAACTTTACCATATCTATAGAAGTAAATCATCAACTAATGATTTTTTTTTTCAAATTAATATTTTCGATTCATTTTCATAAAATTATTTCAAACAATTCATAAAAAGTTTAATTAACAAGGTGGCATCCAATCTGACTGTTTTTTTTTCTTATTTTCTTATCTATACATGATTCTGGTAATTCAAACAATCCATTTTGTTGAATATATTTGAATCTAATTTTAAGTATGTTTTTTTTTATAAAACTTTGAAAAAGCGATTATTTATGTTAATTTTATTTCTCAGTTGGGTATCTTGAAAAAAGTTATGTGATGAAAACAAAAAGCCATTAGATAAAATTCTCTGGGTTTTTAATTCTAATAATTTTTTCAAAAAAAATATTTAATAATTTTTCAGAGGAGTTTAAGAATAGTTCACCATTCATTTACCTATTAATTATTTTGTGCATCTATTCAATATAATCCTACCATGTCATTAGTGTTTGAGTAAAAATTATTAAAATTAGGATTATTTAAACTGTCGAAAAAGATTATACATTTGTTCATGGTATCACTTTATTTCCTAGCTTATTTATTGTTTTTGTTTTCTTTTTCAAAACGTAACGTAGAAAACCCAATCAATACATTATATTACAACAAATTGCATTTTCTTGCAATTAAAAGCGAGAAAGTTGATAATCACAACATTCCAATTTTGTATCCATCACCAATTAGCCATGTCGTCCATCAATTCGATCCAATTACAGTCAGATACTTTAAAGATGCTAGACACGTAGTTTTATTTGTGCAATCTCCTACGAAAGTGTTTGTACACCTTTCAACCATCAATCTATAATTGCACTCACCAACAACAAGAAAAGCCTTCGAGCTATCATTGGAAAGTGCAGCAAAACGTCGTTGCAATGCCCAAAAAGGGGTTTACTCTCTGCCACCATCCGTGTATACATTTAACCTGAATTCGTTGCCCAAAGTGTAATTCATTCATTAATTTTATCTTAAACAGTAGTAGCATCTGAGATGCAGTGTTGAAGAGGAGAGGGTCTAACTCTATAGCATGGATTGTAAAGATAGATGCGCTTGCGCAATTGACTTTCCAAAATGTAATGGTAGAGCCAATTCCACCTGCACCACAAGGCTAGATTAATGAAAAACAAAAATTTACATTTTTATTACATATCGTCGCAAGCAATTAATTTCATTATTACTAACTGATAATTTCACGTAAACATTCTGAGGCGGTCTGGGGTTAATTGAAAAGCCTGTTGCAAGATTCTTCTGAAGACCACGATCTTGACACTGGATGGAAACACCGCATAAAAATATAAATTTGTGTTGGGAAACTCCTGGTTGTTTTTTTTTTCTTTTGAAAAGGTGAATACCCGTGTAACGATGTTGATCAATTAGTTGGCTATACATTTTTCCACAACATGATCTTTTCATTAAAAACGGCATTTATATATGCCCGGCTAACTAAAAGCTACTATTCGAGAACAAAACACGGAAAGTGGTTATGTTAATTTATTCTTTCTTATTCTTGAGATAAAGGGATTTTCCTTAATTGTTGTTGACGGTGTAGACATGGAGTGCTGCAACACATAAGTTTGATGGAATTTTAAAGAACAACACCAAATGCATAATTTATTATGACATCAGTGGCGGGACATGAATTCCATTTTACTTTTGAAAACTCATATCTTTTATAAGCTGTTGTCTTGTATTTCATTGTTAACAAATCATTTCTTGGGGCTTATAGGAGATTAAGGTCTCTTAATAGTTGTGGTGTGTGTCGATGTATGAATTAAAGCATTATTGACTGATGGTAATAAAAGTGGTCAATAGGGCAATAGAAATAGAAGCCATATGTTATGAAAGATAAATGTCTATTGGATTGTAGAAATTAATTTTAAGTTATACATTCATTGTATGAGATACCATATTAAGAGTGCTGTAGCTTTCAGGGACACGAGGAGGAAATAAGCACTAGAGACAGTAACATTGAAAAATTATTTTGTAAACGACATTCATATTTAAATATAAAATAAAATATACGAATAGGTTGCAAGAACTTGTTCTTAAATCAGCCAGATACGGAAGGTTCTTTAATATCTGTATTCTAACATAAAATGTAAGGCTGCATTTTAATCAACATCTTATCACGACCTTAACTAGTCTGTATTACACCTTCTTAACAATTAAGAATCACTTAATAAACTGTTTCTCTATTCTTAAAAATCCTATATTATTTCGGAATAGAAAATTGATCAGTTTACGCTTGATCAGTTTACGAAAGAGATGCCCATATTAAGTCTTTGATTCCAAAAAGACAGTGTGCCGTCATATAGACTTTAATCTTAACTAAGAAAATAAAATACACGACTGGGTCGCACAAAATTGCTCTTGTAACAAAAAATTAAATTTTTTAAATTCTGAAAAAAGTGCGAAAAATATTGAAAAATGGCCTAAACGTGAGATCAATTTGTATGATAGTGAAAGCTATCGTTAAACGGTTGTTTTGCCAAAAACTGTGATGCCCATCTTGTATTAAATGTCAAATTTAAAACCTGTACTGAATTTAAAAAGAATCGGATAAGCCGTTATCTAGTTATAGCCAAATTTTTAAGTTTATATATACAACCAAACGGCAATTATAGCCAACACCTCAACTGTTGCGTGTTCTTAACTAGAAATGCACTCAGCTACGTTTCGATAGGTTCCAGAACCCATCACTCAGCTACGTTTCGACAGGTTCTAGAACCCATCAGTGATATATAAATGGGAACCATATGTCAGACCACCATACTATAAAAGGGTTTTCCTTTTCACTTGAACTTGGCCTAACCGAAGCTTCGGTCATGATACCGCTGAAGCAAGAATATCAGAATAGAAAAAAACTTATTGTTCTATGCTCTAAATTTTAAAAATATTGAATCAACAAAAAGGTGAAAATAATGATTCGTGGATTATAAATTTTTTTATAAATCTGTATTGAACATTTTTGTATGAAAAAAAATTCTTCGACATTTAAAAAGTGTATTAAAAAGGTAAACAGTTTAATTTTCTACAAATTTGTATTTGGATAATTTTCTGTTTGACTAACGGTTTTCAAGATTTTATTAACTTTAAGCTATCAAGACTTTTTTAAAAATAAAGCGGCTTAAGTATACGATCCATAGTCCAAAGAAAATTATTTTTTATACTCAGGAATCGCTCTACCAATGTTAAAAAATTCTTGAATGACTTTATAGCATCAACTGAATAAGTTGTTCGTCTCAATTAAAAATACAATTTTTATTCACCACATAATTGAATGAAATGAAATGAAATCATAAAATTGTACGTGTATCTGTAAGATATTTATATACTCGCAGCCATTTTCCCAGATTCTACTTTTTTTAAATTTTTTTATAATTAATGATGACCAATTCATTCAAACTTAATTTGTTATTCAACTCTTCATTAAAGAAGTTTTATTTTGTAAATGCAAAACTTCATATCAATAGTAGTAGTATATAGTCTTTAGTCTTGAAAGATACAACTTTGAAATGATAAATTAAGAATTGTTTAGATTTTATGCGTGGAAAATGCAGGCTATAGAAATGATGTTGGGAATTTTAAATAATAGCATAATTAAGCTACTCAGAATTCTCTTCGGAGATACGTTATGGCCCGCAGCTCATTTGGATGAGTTGTTATTCACTTTTATTATGGAAAGGTATACAAACTTTATTTTAAATTAGTGCACAAGTAGGTTGAATTGGGTGTGTGTTTATGACCAAACACAACAACAATTACTTTAAATTAGGCCTTGAAAAAATATAAAAGAAGGTTAATAAAACTAACAATTCAAATGGTACCTAGGTAATCAGAAACATGTTTAGGTGAGATTTTATAATTGAGACTTTATACATTTGTTTTTAAGTTCTTAATTTGTTCGGTTTGTGTTTAATAACCGAAATGTTTTAAAATAACATTTTGGGCGTTTTGTAGTTTTTTTTTGTGAAAATAATTGCTATTAATTATTTTATTGAGGGTATTTTGTTTGCAATAAAAGTTTTAATTGTAAATAATTAAAACAAAAACAATGACTTAACTTGCAAACTAAGGAAAAGTAAAAGTTATCGTGATGTTGATCTGGGAAAACACTGGTATAATGATGAAAATTGAGAAAAAAAACATTATTGAAATATTATAATATTATTATTATTATTTTAGTCTGTTTTTTTTTCGACAGTGCAATTTTAAAACAAACTAAAAGATAAATGATCTACTTTATATATATACCTATCCTTATTTTTAGTTCACGACTCAACCGTTAAAATGTTAATTTGACATAATATGTGATTTTTATTGTTCTTCGGAGAATGACAGCGAGTATGCGTGTTTTTATTTGATGAATTTTATTGATACATTTTAGTATGGACTTTTATTTATGCATCTCTGTGACATCTTTTTAAACAAAGATGAAACAAATCAAAAATATAAAAAAAAGTTTGTTGGTCAACTCTTTTGTTTAAACAAGCCCAACATATTAAGCTTGCTAAAAAGCGCTTAATTATCTATTTTCATATTAAAATCATATCTAGATGTCAACGTAAGAATACGGTTAAATGCACAAAAAATGTTTCATTAATTTTAATATGCGAGATACACATATATAAATACCGTTTTTCTCATTTTTGTCGGCACATAATTCTTATATATTATACATTTAAACGATTAAACTCAATGTAAGAAAAATTGCAATGCACACCGTTTAACACCCTGTAACTTTATTTACAGTCAATAAAAAAATTGAGGTAAGTGTCAGTGTGCAGGCCTATTCAAGACCTATCCATTAAAATCTATTTTACCCCAATGGAACATCAACCGATTTTAGAGAGCAGAATTTTAATAGCTGTCCATCAATTTATCTCATACTTTGACTTCAATCGTTTAAACGTCTTTCTGAAACCAGGGTGATGTCTGATTGGGATAAAATAAATTATAAAAGACACGTTTTAAATTAGTCTTCACGCTGAAAGCAAAATGTTTTTTTTTTGACAGGGAAAAATATTAGAGGGTGTTAATTGGTGCATGTGCATCAATTTTTCTTATTTTGACCAAATTTCTGAATTTGGCCTTCTGTCAGTAAGAATGTAAAACATAAATACTACAGTGTAATAAAAATTACAATATTTTATCAAACGCATAATATGATCCGCCATTTTGAAAAAAACATTTCCAGGTATTCCCATGGTAGGATTTTGTCTGATTTTGAATACGTTGTTGAGAAATGATTTCGGACTTAAAACCAGTTAAAAAAGCTACTGTTGCAATTTGCCCACGTTTACCGTATGTTTACTGAATTAAGTTTGCCTGGACTATCATAAAATAGATTTGCGGGAGACCAGCGTTTGCTTTATTTCAATCCGAATTTAACGTATTTAATTAAATGGGTTCGATGAAAAAAAGCCAAACCAGCAGTAAAGTGTGCAAAACATAATTGTGCGAACATAGTATTATTGGCATAGCAAATCTGTTTTAATAGAGTAGAGACATGAAGTTCAATGGAGATTGAAGAAAACTTGCCTTGGCGAGATTTCATATAAGAACATTTGTTTATTTGTATAACAATTTTAAAAGTCGTAGTCAAACGAAACTTCTAGTGGAATTTAAAACATTTCACTCTCCAGTCGAATAGCTTGAACGATTTCTTAATGTTGTCTTATTCTTATCCGAATTTAATTTCCATGATGAAGATGAATATTATTTATTCCTGGCTAGAAATACTATAGTCATAAATACTCCATCACTTTATGAAATTATTTGAATTAATTTGTCTATTTAATTGTTTATATTTTTACAACTTAGAAATTAGTTAAGCAATTTAATTTCATATAACAGAAATATCTTTATGGCTTAATCTATGTGACCATTTTCTATATATACTAATGAAATAAATTTCTACTCATAATATTTTTTACATTGTTTAACCACCAAAAAACGAATGTGTTTGTAACCCATCAATACAAAAAAAAAACACTCAAAGTCACTTGCTATATAGACAAACACTATATGCTTATCTGACTAAATTGTATTCGTTAAATGTATAAATGTACCCGGCCCATCAATACAATCAAGGTAATAACTTTGTGATAGAACACCATGTTAAATCCTTATAGCAATACCAAGATTATCATAATATCTATGTGAAGGCATTTTGCTTCTTGAAATCAAAAAGAAAAAAAAAAAAAAAAAATACAAATCAAAATGACTCGCGGCTAATGTCCGCGTTCGGATTCCATAATGCCTAGAGTAACTCGTAGGGAATTCCTTAGAAAAGTTAAAATCTCTTCTCCGCCGCGCTGCCGTTCAATTCGTACGAGATCAGGCTTCATAAAGAACCTGTGCGCTGACGACAACAACAACTCTCGACGACGATTCATGCATTTAAAAACAGAAAAATCACAACTTAGCACACATTCAATGTATATGTTGATGGCTTCTGAAAAGAGAAGCCCATATCCACATAATGCAGCATATAAGCGATATCAAAACTGCGGTCTTTAAGCCAAACCCACCTTCGTCTCCGTATAATTTTATTGCTATTTATCCATTCAGCAGTTGTACGAGATGGTTCTGGAAAAAAATCCCAAACGCCCAATGCTAGTTATTCCAGTGGAGAGCTCTTTTAAAAGTTCACCTCAAATACACACCCGCACTATTATAGGTACACCAGGTGTTCACAATCGATCGAAAGGCTTTTTATTTAAAAAAAAGATTTTTTTTTTATCTTAACCGCCTCGTAACCGAATCTTTGAAATCTGCCTACGGCTACTTTACAATTATATTACAATACCGAACTACTAGGAGCAATGTAAATGACCACAAGGTAAAGCCTATAACGTATGTTCGAACGCATTTATTCACTTTTGTTTGGGGATCCGCATACACATTATCCCGAGCGTGATTTATTGCCCGTCTTAATGAAACTGCTCGTTTTATATTCAAACACACGCCCAACGAATGCGAATCCTTGTTACACGCTGATTTAACGGAAATAAGAATGCGTGGGACGCGTTTAACACTTCGATCTGCAGCGGTTTGGCAGTGAATGAATTTCGCACTTGGTTAGACCCTTGAGTGGGCTAAAATGGAACTATTTCTATGGACGAAACAAGGATAGAGGCGTACTATGCACACATGTTCGACAACGTAATCCAAACAGGCGCGGAGACACGAATTCCATTAATACTTTGTCAACACTTTAGAGCGAGGTGTTAAATGTCACCCGGTGTGTTGTTGTCCTGCGCGAAGAAGAAATACCCCCGAAGAGAACTTAAGACGACAAATGCTATCAAAACATCCGACCAAAGCAATGCGGATTCGTTGGGTCAGCAAAAGAATCGAAATCAGTTTTTTTCTGTTTTGCTTTTGGCTATTTTTCTTGACTTGACTGTTCGGTTATTTTATCTGTCCGACACTAACAGGTGCAACCGATCGCGATCACGTTTTCTCACTTACTGATCGTGAGGTTTGATCGAACGGTTGAGCAGACTTGAATTTGCTATTTCGTGGATGGTTTAAGCCAGGTTTTAAGTTGGGTTGTTATCTGTTCGACCAAACCATCGATCTGATGGCAATGAAAGTGAATTTTTTTTCTTCGAGTAGATTTAGATGAGGCAAATCTGTCGATCTTGTCGAGGTTGCTACTTGGTTGTTGTGTGTTAGTTTTGTAGGCTACTGTGGTGATTAAAGTTCAAGAATAATTTGAAGATGGAATTAAAAACTAATGAGAAAAAAAAATGATTTTCGATGTTAAGGTTCTTGCACTTTGAGGAATCATGCGATATTTTAGTTTTGAAAAAAATAAATATGGACTAAATTATTTCAGGAATGTTTTCATGAAATTGATTTAAAGGGGTGTTTTAAACAAAAAATTATATTTATAGACAATTTTGATGGAAGGACGTTATGCATCTTAAGAACATAACAATGGTAATACAAAGTGGCATAAGAATTCAATAAATGTAAAAGAAAATTTCTATTTTGGCAATCTGTCATTTTCTGTCAATCTGTCAGTCCTCGAGAACAGCTCTGATTTTCATGATTTTTTTCGAGTCCTCGAGAACAGCTCTGATTTTCATTTTTTTTTGTTAGTTTTTTTTTTATACTATTTAAAATCAGAAAACTTTTGGAGAGACATTCGGTTTTCAGTTTTTGACTTAAAATAAGTAAAGCATTAAATTAAAAAAGTAATTGATTAGTACGAATTAAAAAAAAAAAAACAATTTAAAACTTTTGTTGTTATTTTCGAGGGGTTTGTCACTAGCCAATTTAGTGATTCAATGATTTCAATATTTCAAATGACTTCATATGATTTCAGGTGATTTCAAGCAGTATTTAAATTGATTTAAAAATATTTTGATTGCATTGATTTCAAACATTGTTTTTTTAAATTTTATCACATAAAATAGTGATTGCACCTGATTTCAATGTGATTTCAAATGATTGCAAGTATAAGCGGTCAGGTAATTTCATTCGTGACAAACCCCTCGGTTATTTTTTTTTCGGGTTTGGTGTTTGAAAATTAATTTTTCAAAAACTTTTCACTAAACCGACCTTAAAAAAAAAAGAAAAGTCTTATATCTATACAATAAAAAATAAAGGGCATGAGTGGGTCGCACAAACTTTTTTTGTATTTTTTTTTTTAAATCTTTTGAAAACAAATTTATGGAACAAAATAAGATTTATATGAGCATGTCGCTGCTTTCGGTAAAAAGTAAATTACATGAAATTTCATCAAAATTGTATTTAAATATTTTTTCGAGTAAATTATAGGTTTTTGCAAGAAAAAACTTTTTCAGAAATTACTTTTTTTTTTAATTTTTGCAGATTTATTCAGGCTTAGCTTGTAGTTTTAGAATACTAAATTTTGTCAAAATTAGTTGCAGCCGTTCAAAAGATAGTCGGAGTTATAAAAAAAACGGTTCTATGACAGGTACCGTTAAGCTGATTCTGAAAAAAATGTCTGTGTGGGTGGGGAAGTCACCATTGGCAACAAATCACTCATATAAAATGTTATCGAAATTGATCGTATTTTTTTTCGAGAAAAGTGGAATTTTAGGTTACGCTTATATGGTATAGGTACCGTTATTTTTATACCTAGGTCAAAAATAAAAAAAGGCCTTTTTCTCTAAAAATAGTTTGGAACAAGTTTGAGAAAATCAAGAACAAAATAAAACAATAAAACATAAACGTGCGTGTTCGTTTGTTAGCAAGAAAATTTATGATTGAAAAGACACAAGCAACGCAGATTTTACGTTTTTTGTGTTTATTTCTTAAAAGTGGTCAATTACTTCTTTTTTTCTTAAGCGGACAAATTTTTTGACACCTTCAGTGTCCGGTTTGGAGCTAGTTCACCTAGCGGTTTTTTTTAATATCTTTTTTTCGGTTTAAAGTTAATTTAGAAGAAAATAATCCTCCTCTGGCCTTAATCCCTTTGGTGGTATATGTAGTTCTGAAAAAACGTTTAAATAACATTTCATTTTGTCATTTCATTAAGGGATTTTTTACAGAGACCAAGCAGTATACCAAATTTTATAAAAATCGTCCTTCCTTGTTGTTAAGAAATCGGACTAATTGGTAACGCTTTTTATATAGCGATAAAAGACCTACGAAAAATATAAAAAAACATTTTCGTGCATAATTACTTTAGAAAAACGAAGTTTCCAGATTGAAGAAAATCGACTCAACCGCTTTTGTAGCATATAGGTAGCTGTTGATAATTCAAGACAGACAAAAAAGCCGGACTCACTTTGACTTCTAGTTCCAGATATCAACGTAAAGTCTTTCTGTGCGGATATGTAGTTTGTTTGACGGATTTCTATAATTATAATTCCATTTCAGGTTATTCTCTGAAAATGCACATAACGGAAATTTAGCTACCATATAACTTGATCTCACGTTATAATATATAAACTAGCGTACCCTCACCCGCTTCGCTGGTTGTTACCTATACATAAAAAAACACATTTATTTAAAGTAATGCTTTTTGTATACTTAAAATTTTTTTCGTCTTTTTATTTGTGGTGTATATAAATAACGCTGGCGGTTTTCCTACTCTGGAGCATGCAACATAAAACGGCCCATGTAAAAATATTGGGTATTTTAAATGTATGCCATATATGTACTTCCAAAGACTGGCCTTGTTAATTGTCATTGCAAAAGCAAAAAAAAAAAGGTAATAAAATTCATTTACATATTTGCCTATGTTTTACAACAACTTCAAATAATTCTTTTGTTTGATCTGCTACTTCTGCTGATATCACCATCAATTTTAATTGGTCTTATTTTAAAATTTTAAAAACCAACCAAATAAGGATGTGCACGCGAGTCAGTTCTTCTTTTTCCTACGAATACATATAGCAACGAATTTCTCCAAATGATAATGGAAGCGACTGTCAGATTACCTATCTCATCGCACCTTTTGGAAATATGAACACTAACCGATAGGTTAAGCTCTAACGTTTGGAAAACTGATGGTCGGAGAAACTTTTTCAGATATTTGTATGGCTTTGAAATAAAGAAACACGAATAAACGTCAAAAAAGACTGGAAATAGTCATTTTCTGACCAAACGTACCTGAAAAAGTTTTTCAGACAATCAGTTTTGCAAATTTATAGGCTTAACCCATCAGTTAGTGTACAATTTTCTACAAGCCGCGATAAGATTGGTTATCCTATACGATCGCCTCCCGGAATAAATAACTTTTTATTTAATCAGAAAATAAATGCTTTCAATTTTTGCTTGAATATGCGCGCTGTTATGTTCGGTCCTATCGAGGTATCCGTTCGGAATAAAATTTTGTCCGATTCGTACAAAATCGGAGAATTTTGAATTTTTCTGACACACTAAAATTTAATTTTTCTGATAGACTATTGATGTGCTATGCGAGTCGTTGATCATTTTATTTTTGACAGCTACACGGAAAATATTTTCAGAAGTTCTCTGATAACAAATTGCTGCGGAACATTCAAGAAAAAAATATTTTTAAAAAATTGTTGCTGATTCGATTGAAAAAAAATTGGTTTTGTTATTTAGTTGCTATATGTTTGTATTTTCAAGCTACAGATTAAAAAAAAACAATCTTTTTGAATTGTTTTGATTAATTGTGTGAAGGCATCTACATTATAAAATTCTAACTTCATTGTTAATAATTATGTTTTTAAATCATCAGAATATTTTTTACATTGTATGTGAATGAAGCATTTGATAGAAAATGTCAAATGAGTCCGTTTATATGCTTTATTTATTCTGTGCCGAAAGGGTTATCTCGATCGAAATTTGAGTTCCGATCTGCAATCTTTTCCGATCTTAACTTTTTCCGAACGGATACCTTGATAGGGCTGGTCATGCCGGTTGCTGTTGTTACTGAAAGAATTTCTTTACTTTAACGTTAAGTTTAGATTTTAAAATTATACTTGTAAAAAAAATTGGTAACAAGTGCATTTTACCTTGTGTAAAAAAAATAATAAAAATTCGATGTATTTCGAGTGCCCTGCATTATTGATCCGGCCAATATTGCGGTATAGGTATACCTCCTATACGCTATACGCCTTGACCCCTTATAAAGGTGTTTTTTTTTCGAGGTAAAGAACTTTAAGTTGGCATTACTTTTCAAGACGGCAACCAATTTAACAGCTGTCAAGTGATTTGTGTACAATGGGCCCAAAACGAGATGGCCGTTGTTCCCGATTTTCATAAGCGAATTTTGTTTAGCGATGAAGCGCACTTCTGGTTGAATGGCTACGTCAACAAACAAAACTGCCACATTTGGAGTGAAGGTAATCCTCTAGTGTATGTCGAAACACTGTTACATCCAGAAAAACTGACTGTTTGTTGCACTTTATGGGCTGGTGGAATCATTGGTCCGTACTTCTTCAAAAACGATGATGGCCACAACGTTACAGTCAATGGTAATCGGTATAAAGCCATGATTACTAACTTTGTCATTCCTGAATTGAACAATCATGATGTCCAGGAGCTGTGGTTCCAACAAGACGGCGCATTATGTCACACAGCTCGTACCACAATTGATTTATTGAAAGACACGTTTGGCCGCCTAATTTCACTTTTCGGACCTGTGAATTGGCCTCCAAGATCTTGTGATTTAACACCGCTAGACTATTTTCTGTGGGGTTATGTAAAGTCATTGTTCTATGCGGATAAGCCAAAAACGCTTGACCATTTGGAAGACAACATTCGCCGTGTTATTGCCAATATACGGCCACAAATGTTGGAAAAAGTCATCGAAAATTAGACGTCCAGATTGGACTACATCCGATCAGAAATCATATTTAAAATGTAATGCCACAAGATTATCTTTTCAATAAATAAAAAATTGTGTCCATCCAATATTCCATCGTTGTTTTATTGCAATTTAAAGTTCTATACTTCTAAAAAAAAAACACCCTTTACAAAGAAGTTGATAAAAATAATGAGAAAATGTTGTCTATCTATTTTTCAGTTTTTTTTGTATGTTAGCCATTCGCAGACAAAATGTTTAACGGATTTCATTTAAAATTTGTATCTGATGTAACTTACAGAGTAGCGATCTTATAATTATGTTACGCATTTATTATTTTTATCAATATTTTTTAATATGTTATAACTACAACTATCTTTACTTATCAAGTTTAAAATTGAAATACTGTCTTAAAAAAAAATAAACCAAATAAGGCGGATTCCTTTTACTCTATAATTAAGCGATTTGCTTATTATTCTTTAAGTTAAAAAAAAAAAAATACAAAGGCCTACATGGAAGACTTAGTTATTTGTAGATCTTTTTATGGATATCAGAACCAGATATTACGCCCTTAATTTCCCCACTAATAAGTTGGTACGCATGTCCATGCATAAAGTGATACAACAAGTTCAAACGAATTCCTTATACTCAAAGCGTTTAGAAAAAAAAATCGCTCTTCCTTACTCAGCTGCTATGCAAGTAATAATGTTCTTTAGTTCAGCCTGTCGCCATTTATTGCTTACGACAGACTCATTTAATGAGCTTTACATACCTTTTAAAAGAATATACGCTTTAATATCCTTCGAGGCTTAAATTTATGTTATATTTGTAGTATCCATTGAGGATTTCATCTCGCTTGCCTTTTAACCGCATGCAGACTTTTTATACCTTGACACTTACATAATGGACAGAACAGATTCTAGGCAAGTCAATGGTTTTTAATTGGAAGCAATCTTCAAGTATGGCAGGCTTTTTATGTTCCCAGTTTTTTTTAACCGCTTGCTTCCCATGTTCAAAAGTCGCGGATTAATTAAACCATATACGCGGTTCGATAACATAAAAAGCCCGTGAAACGAAGCCGTCGTCGACAAGTTCTGGCAACAGAGACGCATCATGATGCGATGAGTATACGCGCAGTCTTTAAAAATTCATTGGCCATAACTGCGTTAACTGAATGCTTTAGTTTACTTGTGCATTGCCCACACGCTCCTTTTGTGTGATCTGCATAACAGCTCTATGAAACAGGAAAACACTTTTAGTGTCTAGGACGTTGCTGCGGGATGTCCATGTCCAAGTTCAGTCTGTTCCGTATACCCCAGCTGAGGGAAGAAGCTAAACATCTGATGCTATATTATATGCGGATCTCGATCTTGAAGAAAATAATATCGTTTTAGTTTCGCACCACATACCCTTCTTTTTGCCTTGTTCTCTGTAGGTCGCTGATCTTACACGGTCTTCTAATTAGCCATTGGCAGTAAAGCAGTTTCTAAACTCCTGGCCGGGGTGGAAGAGTGTGTAAAGAAATAAAACTTTACATGGTATCCCTGTCTTGGTATCAGATGTAATTGGATTATTTTACCAACGTCGTTGTCGGTCGTTGTTGTCCACGTCGTCGTCGTCGAAATATGCACTCAAGCTGTGGCAGCTTTCTGATTAAGCCATACTTAAATACCAGATAATTACATGTGTATATGTTTAGAATATACATAATAAAGGATCGCGACAACGACAATAAAAAAAAAACGCATCAAAAGAAGTCAGACTCAGAATGATTGATGTCATCGTGTTTCGCATAGCGAAAAATCGAGAGTACTTTCGATGAAAACGCGCCTTAATCTCTTTTAGATTCAAATGAATCAATCATTTGCACTTTTATTGCGTTTTGTCATTGGGAAGAATGATTAATTGCTCTCGAAGTGCATCTAGGATAAGTGGTATATCTACGTAGAGGGTATACATCCTTGCAGTGCCAGAGACAGTAAATGTCGTTGAGAAGATAAAATAAACTTGATTGGGACAACTGGTGTGGAAGAATGATGTTTTTGGTTTTTACTTTCGTCGAAGGATGCATTTTCGCGCAATTGTCGTATCTATATCTTATTATTTAGAGGAAGAATATGGAATGTTGTTGGGACTGTTTCGATGGGGTTTTGGATAACGAAAATGAATATTTATATACAATCCATTAATATTGACGATTGGATCTGTTTTGACAAGTTTACTTTTGATGTAATCTGGGATAAACTTAAAGTCTTTTTGAATAAAGGGTAGGGATAGGTCGCAAGTAATTGGTGTTTGGATGTGGATTTGCTGTCAGAGATCGACTCAGCCAAAAAGTCTTGGAATTTCGCGAGGTTAGCAAAAGAATAGCGAAGATTCTCTTCAAGACTAAATCCCTCAACCTCATGGCCTTATGAGTGCTGAGAGTTCTACAAAAAAGAAGGACGACGAGACCAAAAAAGTTTTCTAAGAGTTCGTCGTAAAAACCTATAAGCGATTTTCTAAACATCATAACATGAGATAGAAATGGACCACGTATCCAGAACAACAAGTTGGCACTTCTCTATAGCATACCTAATGGATGTACGTACTTTCTGAGAAGACAACATCGAAAAAATACATGCCGGACGAGACTATATAGATCTAAACTTTGAAGGCCACTGCCAGCATTGTCAACAAGCTATCAATCAATAACGCTGTAGAGGTTTTAGGATTCTCACAAATATTTCTCAGCTACAGTATCAAAATTGATAGATCAGGAGGCGTGGTATTGACGTGGCAGTCGATGTCATGATGATTGATAATTGATGATTGATGATTGATGATTGATGATTGATGATTGATGATTGATGATTGATGATTGATGATTGATGATTGATGATTGATGATTGATGATTGATGATTGATGATTGATGATTGATGATTGATGATTGATGATTGATGATTGATGATTGATGATTGATGATTGATGATTGATGATTGATGATTGATGATTGATGATTGATGATTGATGATTGATGATTGATGATTGATGATTGATGATTGATGATTGATGATTGATGATTGATGATTGATGATTGATGATTGATGATTGATGATTGATGATTGATGATTGATGATTGATGATTGATGATTGATGATTGATGATTGATGATTGATGATTGATGATTGATGATTGATGATTGATGATTGATGATTGATGATTGATGATTGATGATTGATGATTGATGATTGATGATTGATGATTGATGATTGATGATTGATGATTGATGATTGATGATTGATGATTGATGATTGATGATTGATGATTGATGATTGATGATTGATGATTGATGATTGATGATTGATGATTGATGATTGATTTTGATAAACACGGTGCCATGACATTTGGCTATCATATGGCCATATTTACAAATATGGGCATTTGCCATATTCACAATGCGTCATATGGCCATACATATTTGTACATATAGCCAATTGTCTCTTTACAAAAGTGCCTTTTGATCATTTTGGCATAATGTCACTGTAAAATGCATTTTGTCATATTTTGGTATGTATGACATAAAGACACTTTTTTTTATTTCACTTCTTTACTAGCACATTAGTTTTAAGTCCTTAATGAGCTTTGCTTTATATACGCAAAATAAATTTACACCAGAATAGAAAGCCGTTTATTAATGTTGTCCTACTGTGAATAATAAACAAAATTCTCTCATGAACGTGCATTTTGTTTGAAGTTTAATTTTTCTAATTTTTCTAATGTTATAACCTGACAGTTCCCAAATCCCCAGGCTTAAAATGCTACCAACTAATTCGTAAGCTAAATTCTGAATTCTCTTGATCAATTAAAAATTAAACATAAAACAAAAGGCCCGTTCACGAGAGAATTTTGTCTATTATTCACAGTAGGACAAAAATAATTAATAAAACGGCAATCATACCTTATATCGAAATTTTGTTTGATTGATGTATGTTATCGTATATCAAACAACTGATCTTTGACAAAAGTAATAAAGGTGACAGTTAAAGTCGGTTTTATGCTCATTGGGAATCTGAACTTTGTGCTTGTGATATGAAATTGGTATTAGTTATGAGTTGATTTTTCATCTGTTAAGTTTTCAAATACCAAATTTTTATTTTGTTTTGCAAGAATTATTCGGAAAATACTTTAAGATAAATAAAAAATCTATTTTCGTGTTCCGATGATCGTCTAGTCGTCTTCTAATTTCTACTGTATCACTATTGATTATCCACTTATAAAAATACATACATGTTTTTCAAAGCATCAAAATATGTGTGTATGTAAATTTCAAACATCATTGAATTGTCAAAACTCATGCCTTTGATCTTAAAAAAAATCCATTAACATTCGCAATATTTCATCGAAACATAACCGTTTTCAATTTAAGCAATTTACATAAAATATTACAACACAACATTGAAAAACTTCCAAACCCTTTATAAGTCAAGGATTGAAGAAATTGTACTCACTCATATGTCAAAACTTCCACGAATTTTACGTTTCTATTGAAATTTAAGTTTACCTGAAAAGAAAGAAAGAAAAAAATGTTAATAAAATTGAATTTATATTTTTGCATAATTCACAAGAAAAAAGTCAAATAAATCTATGTGTACAATATAATGACACACATTCTTAAAAAGGAGAAAATAGGATCTCATCAAATTTATCGATTCACCCCTTAGGCGCTATTTAGACGATTACATTTACATTGTATGTTGAAATCTACTCCTCTTCCTTGCCAGCAATTTGGAATGACAATAAGACGATAAGAGAGTCAAAGTTTATTGATTCCATTAAGGGGTTTCTGTTGTGTGTTCTGTTTTGTGTATTGTCCTACTGTGATATTTGAAATGGTCTTTTTATTGGTGTGCCAGGTGCGGACATTAAATAGGATTTCTCGACTAAATTAGGAAACAATGTTGGGAATCCCTATTTGAAACATGAAGTGGGTCATTGAATATCAATTTAATTGGTTTCTTGAATTGAATTGAATCTTTATGATGATGGTTTATGGAACAATTTTAAGGACACTTAAGTTTAAGAATGAATGTGGGTTATGAGAAATATTTCAAATATTTGGATCATTTCGAAATGTATAGGACTTTGAATGAATGATAGTAAAATGACTACGCAGGAATGACTAACAGAACATCACAATCTTAGATGAAGACAAGAAACTTTGATCTACAAAAGCGCCAATCATTATTCTTATTTAAACACACAATTTGAGTAAGTAATTCACCATTTTTTTATTTTTAGAATAATTTGTCTGTTAAAAAAGGTGTTATTTTTGAAAACTTCAATGGTAATGTGAGTTCAGTAACAGAATATGGTAATGTTTCTTAACTATTCACTTCGGGCCATTTCAATCGAGCACAACAGACTTTAATGTTGTGGATTGTGGCCCTTCTATGTTTTCCTCAAAGCTTTATGGTCATTTTTAGGTTAGAAACAATCCTCATCTTAGTTTCTATTGGTTTTCCTGAACTCTTTGGGTTCGTATTTTTGTTACTAAATGGTTTTTCATTCTAACAAATTGGTAGAACTTGTTCCCTCTTTTTTAACATTTTTTTTATTTGACAAAACAGCAATGATTGTATCTTTATATTTTATTTTTAATTATACCTTTGATTAGAACAAAAATGAAAAACCACAATTTTTTATTCTAATTAATGAAACATTAACATCAAAGGATCCATCCATTTCTCCCCCCTTTTTTTGTACAAAAGAACGAAATAAGACTGTGCTTCAATTTCCATTTTATATTTTTGCTTTATTTGAAAATATCTTTGTGTGGTCCTTTGATTATTCGAGAGAACGAACAAACCAAAGGGAAACAAAACAAAACAACAAAAAAATCAGTCTCTTCATATGAGAAATATTAATAACTTCCAATTTTACCCTCAGACACCTCTTGCGTATGGTTGAGGACGCTATTAGTTAGCAAGGATTTTTTGTCTTATCATATTAAATGAATACACCATCACTGTCGAAGAAATAAAGAAACAAATTAAGGAAGGATACATTGTCTTGCAATGTTGGAGAGGTTTTAAGGGAGAAAGATTAACTAGTAAGTGAATGTTGAGTAGGTAAAAGTAAAATAAAAAAAAAAAATAAAAATGGGACCCCTTTAATTTGGTAACATATTTGTTTGTTTATATGGGTAAATGGCAACCCTCCCATATGTTATTGAAATGAATCCAGATTCAGAATAAGAACTAAGAAGCATCCAGTTGTCACATACAAGCATCTGTTCACAGTTGTTTTTCAGCGCGGGATTATTCCAGAGTTAACCTCGAGTTAACTCCGATTAAAACATGTCTTGCAGTCAGTTTGAAATTAACTCATATAGATAATAACAATAGCCAGCTCATTCAGACTTTTTGATTACAAGAGCATCTTCCAAGCTAATGACATGGGAGTGACAAAAACTACTAATCAGGTCGCAATGACATAGCAATACCAAAAGATGTATATTAGTTCTTTTAGCTTTTCTGCCATCAATATAAAATAGAAGGCGCGAAGAACTAAGGTTCTTCACTGTCCTATAGCTAAGGAAACTAAAAAAGAAACTAAAATAAATGATCGCAACTAAAAAAATCGCAAGTAAAAACAGTTGATCATGTTGATTATTTCACTATAAAGGTCGCGACATCACGGTTGGTCACAAATCGTGATCGTATTTTTTTTGAGAAAAATTGAATTATCTGTTACGTTTATATGGAATGTATTTTTAATTTTAGTGCCTAGGACAAAACTCAAAAATACTTCTTGACATATTTCTCTTGCAATACAGTGTTTGATTGTTATATCAAAACTTTTTTTTTACGAATCCAAAACTCGCCTTAATAGCTTTAATCGTAAGTAAAAAGGCTTTGGATGAAAGTTGCATTTATATTTTTTTTATTGCATTTGCTTTTGCTTGTGAGTTGCGTTACGTTGGTCAATTGGATGAAGGACCTTTCTCCTGTCATTCGAATTACTTCCAAATATTTCAGAATGCAACTTGCTGAATATTATGACTTCTGAGGATAACTCAATTATCTATACTATACGTTTTTTTTTTATTTAACTTAGCTTTATATGACCTTTAGTCCATGAAAAAATGGCATTTCGTGCGGATGCTCACTTTGCACTCATCAGTTGAGGACGAGTTTTTGCTTGTTTCAGTTCAACTTACATAATTTTTTTGATAAAAAGCTAAATTGATTATACCTTTAATCAGGCCACGGGTAAACACTTCCAGCTTAATGATTGCAATCGTAATCTTGTTGGATATAGTTCACTTTAGCTTTTTGTCAAAAAAGTTATGTTAATTGAATTGAAGCAAGCGGTAATTTGCGTATTGACAAGGTGCTCACTCGTCGTCAACTGATGATGATGAGTGCAAAGTGAGCATCCGCACGTAAAGCCATTTTTTCATGGACTAAAGGCCATAAAAAGCTAATTTGAAAAAACATTACTTATATGTAACTTTTATATCATAGCTCAAACAGTATGGAATCTATAAGCACTAAGGGTATACGAAAGGATCTATGGTGATCTTCTCTTAGTGTGGCCGGAAAAAGATCAACCACCAGCTCACTAACCAAACCTAACTTCAGAGCAAAAGAATATTTTCTTTTGTTTTGATGTTACTATTTATCCATTTCTTTTAATGTATTGTTCCAACAACTTTAAATTATAAATTTGCCTGTATTTCTATAGAAAACCGGAATCGTTTTAATACGGTGCGATCCATGACGTCCATTCACGATTACACTTTAAGCCCAAAAATATGTTATAACATAACTGAACCACAAATAATTGATTAAATACATATGTATCTTTAAGCCAGAGACATTATTTTCTTATTATTATAATTAGAAAGAAGAATCACTCATACGCTCGGTGTACGAACAATTGCTCTGCATATTTCTGGACATGAATGAATCTAATAACACGTTATTAGATATTGAAATCAGCCTTTGGTCTTAAAAATAAATATGTGAGACAACAAACTGTCATTAGGATCCGCCGATATGTTATTTATAAACAAAGACAAATCTCGTGACAAATGTATAATAACGGTTGTATTGTGTAATACAAAATACTTAAACAAGCGTGTTTAAGTTCTAATTTTGAATTTCTATCGAAATCAATGTTATCTTGAGTCTTAGATGATAATTTTGAACACAGGTTTTCTCTTATTCAATTGGTATTTAATTATTTTATTCATTCTAATTAATAATCAATCATGGATGCAGAAACGCTTTAAGTTGATCCCAAATTTACCGTCTACTTACCTTTTATTATATACGATTTTAATTTTAATTCGAATCCCTCAAAAAGTTTTAAAAGAAACAGAGTTATCCACTTTTATACACTTATTATTTACGTAGTTGTTTCCATTAAATTACACCAAAAACTATACCACACAAACAAACTGAATCAACAGATCACAATTTATCCACCAATAATAATTGCATACGTTTAGGAAACAAAACAATTCAATAACGAAAAAAATACGAAATGCACCAAACAACCGACAACAAATTCACCATGCACACGAAACGAACATGGTGTCCATTGAAACTGAGAGTCTGGAGTTGAAACTTACATGGCTGAAGCTGAAGCTGTTGGTGGAATATCCTCCATTGAGAAAATAAAATAAAATTAAAAAAAAACAACAACAACTCTGTTGCGTCTGGTATTCTTGCAAAAGTAAAAGCGAAATTTTGTTATTGTTTACCTCTTCAATGTTTTTGTTCTCTTTATATTTTGTAGGCGCCAGCGCATTTGAATTTTATTGGACTAAAGGTTTAAGGAGATGGAGATTTGGTATAAATTGTACTAGATTATTAAGAGAAATTTATATATTGGTTTGAAGATATGATAAATCATGCGCAATGTAAACGTGAGAGAGATAGAGAGAGAAATTGGTGGAGAGTGGATCATGTTTACGCTAAATGTTCATTCACAATAGAAGAAAGACTTAAAACATTTAAATAACAAACGTAATATTTTTGAATTCGCAGTAGGTGTGTGTATTTTTATATGTAATTTTTGTTCATATGTATTATTAATTCTGCAAATGTTTTGATTGAGTATTTGAAACACAAAAAATTTCACGCAAAAACGAATCACAATGCCTCATTTGTTCTTGTTATACGACTTGGCCAAAGAATTTGAACATTACATTAAGTTAGAAAATGTCGAAATTGAAATGTTTCACTGATTCGTTTTTGAAAGGAAAAAAACAATAACAGATTACTTTGTCAACACCAAGACTTCAGTTTAGTAAAAAACTAAATTTAACTAGGTAGGTAGGTACTTCTTTTCTAAATTCTAAAATTAAGCCTCGCTTTAAGGTGGCGATTATAAAACTTCTCTTTTGGCTTGGTATTATGTCTAATTTAGGATTGTGGCAATGGAATCAAAAAAATCCATTAAAAAAAATCAAATCTAATTTTGTTCCTCACCCATTCTATGAATCTATACGTTCAAACAAGTAGGTACCTTCTATTTACAAGCTGCTCTTAAGTTCACTAATTTTTACAAGTATCTACTCAAATTTGTCGCGGACAGATTGAAGTTAAATGCCTCATTAGCAAACACCAGTACTTCCGGAGTTTTGGGTTTTTTTTCTTAAATTCATTAAACATATCATCACGAGCGCCACCAACATGTGTACTTAAATATTTTTCATAATTTCATTCGCACTTTCAATGTACTTAACACATGCCACATGCAACCTGCTTCTTTCTCCCATATATACTTATGTCACTCAACCCCAAAACCTCATTGTCATCAAAACAACACATTCAACAGTGGTATAGTAGGTATACTATACTCTTGTCCTGGTTGTAATGATTTTGGGTTAAAAATAAAAACAAAAAAACAGCCACCCTCTTTTTGTTATTGTGTCGCATTTAATTAAAAATTCAACAAACGCCACTCTCAATGCGTATTGCAATTGTTCATGGGGGAAGAACGCACGCTCGCCCTGCCATTGGTAACAACCTCATCCTTAACATACTTAAAGGACTTTTTTTTCCATCTTTCTTTTGTCTTTTGAATTCATAAGGGGAAGAAAAATACTAAGGGATTCTTAAGTTTGAAAAGGATTTTTCCCTTTCTTTTGAAAATGGTTATAAGAAAGTTTAAAGCTTTCCTAATTCTTATACATATGTATACCTATACAAATGGTTGGAGGGCACATCGTCGTACTAATGGTTGTATTAACGGGGATTATATTTGTTAACAAACCTGGATTGATGGGAATGGTTGTTAATTATTAAAAAAAAGTAAATATTAAATATTCTGAGATGGAGCGATTAAAGTAAAAAAAATACCTGTCAAAAATTAATGCTGTAAGTCGTTATTAAGATTGAATAAAACGAAACAAATTAGTAGATCTTCAAGAATGCATGAAATTTTGTTTGAAGTAAAAAAAAATTAAATTTTGGTACTATAATGCTAACTTAAATGAAATTAAAAAGTTTTAAGGTACCAAAAGCATTATCAACTTAGAAGTACTGCTTCGGAGAGCAAACATAATGCAATTCCACTATTGCCTTAATAATATAATAAAATTTTAACTATAATATTTTAACTATGTGTCTGTAAGAGTGTGAGGCACGTTTACTTATTCTTTTACTTGTTCGTTTTTCTTTGAGGCCGAAGATATCGACATTCATGCGGTCTCAGACAAGATATAAAGGATCTTCCAATACAAACTGTCAACTTAAAGAAACAACATTATTCATAAGTAATTTTATAGGGAACCAATATAAGTTTTTCGGAAAATATTGTTCCCTTACAGTCTGTTTTTAGAGAAACTAAATTTGAGCATATTAAAAAATAACATCCGGAACATTTCTGTAAAACATGAAGCTGTATTGGTTGTGGCCACGTAGTCGTTTAGCGGCGATCCAAATAACTGAGCGGCAGAGCAACACCGCTCAGCCGTTCAGTGGTCCACGCATTAAGAGGAAAACGCTAACCTATAAGATTTCTGTAAAATTTTGTTTTGAAACAGCATATTTAACCCTGGCAAAGCAAGTGATGAGCTTCAAAAGGACTCGAATGTGGTGTAGGTAGATGCAACACCAACAACTATTCGACAGAGGTCCTCCTTAAAAGTGTTAAGCAAAAAAATTAATAAACAGTTTTTGACTTTAAATTAAAAAAAAAACAAGAAACCATCAAAACTGGACTTGGACGCGAGCAGCTCTTTGTCCTGGGCATATTGTATAGGGTCCTTTAGAACACAGCCAAAGTAATTTAAATTCTAAAGTTTCTGAGGTTTTGAAGCCGATCTAAGGGATGTTGAAAATTATCAAATATACAGAAGTTTGAATAGGCTAAGGTATTACTTTTAAGCATGCCTATGAGATCCATTGAACCCTATAAGACTTGTCGACAGAGAATTTTTTCTTGCAACAAAATACCCATCCAATTTTATTATTGGATTTGGTTCGTTAGTCTCTCAGCAGTATCTGACAAAAAAACTTAATTTTTATACGCTATAACTCCTAAAGTGTTATTTATACCTGCAAACAAAATTTGTTAGCTTTTAATATTTTTTTTCGTTCGATAAGCGTTTCTTAAGTTTTTTTAAGAAAAGGCGTTTTTTAATATGGCGACTAACCCAAACCCTCACACCATCCTGCCAATTTTTTGGATACTCCTAAAAGAATAAAGAGCCATATATCCAATCATAAATTTGGATGGGTATTCTGTTGCATTATGAAACTTGAATTTTGTCTCTGCCGACTGGCCTAACTACGAATGTTTTGCAACTCAACCGAGCTTCACCCGATAAAAATAATAAAGGCTCTATTATTAAATAAAGATTCAGGAAAACTAATTACATTATCACTCTATGACTAAAAAAAATATATGCGGACTGTCAATGGCTAAGAGTGTTAAATACTTGTTAATGCCCCTTTTGAATAAAAAAAATTCAAAAATCAGAACTCTTGATGTATTTGACAGTAAAATTCTTTATATGACTTCAAATCCTAACATGCAAAATCAAATTTTATGAAAAATGATATTTGGGCCATATAAACGCTGCATAGATTTTCAGAAGCAAACGAGTCGACTTCGCATTTGATAGCGTTAACAACAGAAAGAAAGGGATCTTTAGTAAAATTATATGCACGCAATAATGGAGATGCCAGCGGTAAAAAACGTCTATTCCTTGAAACATCTACAAATCGAAATAAAGCAAGGGTGTCAACAACAATAATTCTGGATTATTGTATTAATTTGCCTTACAATATTGCTCAATGCAAAGTCAAGTAATGATCATTTGAATTAGCACTCCAGGAATTATTCTTCGAGACTTTTCTACCGGGATGTCAACTACATGAGATGTTAATTACTTCTTTACCATTGAAAAGAAGATCACATAACGGTCATTACATTACATTACACTATAAAACACCAAGTAAAGGAGGTTCTTATTACTTAAATGTAACTTTGATTTTAAATTTTTAATACAGAACACCAAATACAGCTTTAAAAACGTTTACTATTTCCTTTTCTTCAAAAACTTTTGCACTTATTTTCAAACTCAAAGTTCTTAAATATTTAAATCATTTTAATTCCTTTATTCCAATGTAACTTACAAAAAAAGTTTTGTACCTGTCAAAAATATCCTGCGGTGAGTTTTCATTATCATTCTTCATTTTTATTTTTTTTATTATCATTGTCCTTGCCATACAAATATAAATATCATCAAAGCAAAACCAGAAGGGACTCAATATTCTATTTCTATGTAAATATAAATATGAAACAAAAAATTGTGTAGACAACCAAAAAATTATAACAAAAAAGTTTCACATTTCATCAAAACATTTATTTGAAAGAGAACCCCCATTCCCCCCAAAACCAAAAGGCAAACTCCTATATGAAGGTGTATACAGATGTCTTTAGAATTATTTACGTTAAAGAAACATGAACGACAAACAAAAATTGGGCTAATTGTCACTACGCAGGTTTGGTCCTTGAATTTGTTTCATATGCCTCACCGGAAAAGAAGACATTTTTTTTCCAACTCTGTGTGTGTGATGGCAATGGCAACATAACCATTCATTTAACATTATGACAATCAGCATTTGGGGGTGAATTAATGTTTGAAAGTGTTCTTTTGGGAACACAGCTGAGTGAGTTTCTTTTGTTAATATAAAATTCCAAATTATTATGACTTGTCACACACGCCTTACTTCTGTTCTGAGGAAGAGGACGACTACAATAACATATATACAACATAGTTGATACAATTAAAGGGTCAGGATGATTGCTTGCAGAGCACGACAGCAAACGCTCATCATTCAATTTGTGGTTGCACGCAGAAACTTCACGTCATCAAGAGGATGAATAAATTCACAATTCGTATGTTAAGAATTTTTAACGTGCCTGCGGGACTTTCTTTTAATTGATTTAGGTGACACCGTGAAGCTTTAAGTGACGGAACAGTATTGTTCGTGATCATGCTATATGGAAATTAGGAAGAGCAAATTTAACAATAGAAAAAAATGTCGCTACAATTGTAATCAGATTCAAGCGTTCTTTGTTTTTGTAAATGTCCCAAAAAGCTTTATAACCTGTGAAACAGTATAGGTACATATATGAAGAGGAAAAAATTAAAAAAAAGTGAAAGAGGTTATAAGATCTCTTAGTTCTTGTAAAATATTCCTGATACTTGAAGTTGAAGTGCAATTATTGTGAATTTGGCGTATCTAAATTTAGCATTCGAGTTTACAGTTTGCATGGTTAAGTTCAATTTAAGTTATAATTATCAACACAGTCTTATCATTTAGCAAATAAGACACAAAGGAGGAAGTGAAACACCCAGAAGCTATCCAAATTATTAAAACAAAGTATTCAAAGTACCTATGAATCGCAAGCATTTTTGATTATCACAACTGATCAATTTCGAAGTGTAAATTTATGGTTGTATATACATATAATGCGACTATATTATCAAATTTAAGCTTAGATTGATTTTGGAAATCTTTTCTTAACGAAATAAGAGTGTTTTGATCTAATTCTCTTTTTTACAATGTCCCATGTGTGCACTATTAATATTTCATTTTCATTTTCATTTATTTAAGTATAAGTCTTAACACAGGAAGATACAATATCTTATAATTTAGTGCAAACTTCGGTATATAATACCATGTGAATATAAAATATATATGGTTACTAAGTATTACAAAAAAAAGAGAAACTAGAAACATTTAAGTTAATAAAAATAAATAATTTTTGATTTAAAACAATAAGGTAACATTTTTAATATAATCAACGTAAGAAATATATAAAAAAAAAAAAATAAAACTCATCATCAAAGCGTCTCTAAATGCTGCTCAAGGGTCTTTCTGAACTGGTATGTGCCACCTATCAATCTGATACTTCTGGGAAGGGAATTCCACAGCAGGAAAGCATTAATAAAAAATTGTCTTTTGGACACCAAGTAATTGTAACGTATTGGTGCAAGTTCATTCGTTCTTGTAGATCGCGAAAAAGGAATTTTATTATAAAGGTACGATGGTTGTCGAGTTTGCATTACATTATGCAGTAGTGTTATTGTTCTAAAATTTAACAAGTTTTGAAAGGTTATGCCATATATTGATTTGGAAAAACTTGAGATATGATCATAGCGTCTTAGTCCAAAGACGTATCGAGCAATACTGTTAAAAGCAACATTAAGTCTACGTTTGTGCTCGAAATCACAATTTGCAAATATTTCACAACCAAAGAGAATTGAGGGAACTAACAAAGTTTTCGCTAGAATTGTCCTAGTTTTAATTGGAGTGATATAATGGGTTGTCCAAAGCATACGCAGGCCACCATAGACCTTACCTAGTATATTTTTGATATGGCTATTCCAAGTAAGAGTTTTGTTGAAGGTTATTCCAAGGTTCTTAGCAGTGTCCACAAAAGTTATCGGTATGCTATTTAAGTAAATCTTTGGAAAATAAGATGTATCCATATTTTTCCTGGCGATAATTATATATTTCGACTTGATTGGATTTAAGCACAAACCCTTATTTCTAGACCAAAGAAAAATACTTTCAAGATCCTGATTTAATTCATATGCAGTATTTTCTATAAGACCTAATTGACAGCTTTTGTACAGCTGTACATCATCCGCATACATATGAGACGAAGAGTGAACAATTTGAGACGGAAGCTCATTTATGTATATAGTGAATAATAATATACCCAAAATTGATCGTTGAGGAACGCCCATACAAACAGGAAGAAAATTTGATGTTTCGTTGTTTGCTACAACCGCCTGCAATCTACCACTTAGATATAAAAATATCAGTTTCACCACAGGTGACGAGAAATTGTACAGGCTTGACAATTTATTACAGAGCATGGTGTGATTACCAAAAATCTGCGTATCTGATTGTTCATAATCTTTTCAAGTATTTTAGAGAGATACGGCAAAATAGCTATCGGTCTATATTCACCCGAATCAGAGTTTTTAGGGATAGGAATAATCTTAGATAGTTTCCATGCCGTGGGAAAAACTCCTGTCATTAGAATTGAATTGAATATATGAGTAATATATTTCAAACAGTATGGAAGTATTGATTTTATGAAAAGCGGGTGTATATTATCCAAACCAACAGAATTGGATTTAATGGATAACAACATTTCCAATACATCAGCTTCGTCGACAGCTGAGAAACTGAAACCTTGTGAATTTTGCATGTTAAGAATTAGTATTGAATTTATATGAAGATCGGGATCGATAACAGAGTTAACTATAAATTTTCGAGACAATCGATATCGGTTAAGACTTTAATAAATAATTTTTTATAATGATTTGACGCATTGTGAGTGATTAGGGAAAACGAAGAGAATATGACGAAAGGTTTTGAATGTTTGAGCATCACAATATAGCCGTGTTTTATTATCAAAAATGAACCGAATGAACCATTAGTTTACCCGCAAACACAACAAGATTCTGTGATCTATCGGGTCACAATCTATTATCGTGATACAAAATTTAATTTCAATTCCCACCGTAAGAGCATTGAATTCAAAAATTTTTCTTTTTTAATTGACTAGTTTATTTTTTTAAGTAAAACGAGATCTTCGTATACTTATGCTCAAAAATAGAAACACAATTTCTCCGTAAAATTTCTCACTATTGCTGTCAAAAAACTGAGCGCATATAAATTCTGCTTCTGTCTGCAATGTCAATGTCAAATATCGAATTAAAAAAACGGAAGTTTAAACTGAATATAGAGTTAAAACTCTCACTGTGAAACTGGGCAATAATGTATCGGTAAATCGATATTATCGTATCGGACAAATATACATAATAATTGGTCTCCTAGCTATCAAGTCCCAGATTCTTGATTTTCAATGGAAGACGATAATAACTTCACTGGTAAAACCCCTGAAAATCCAAATAATTTGAAATATTAACGGAAATTTTCTCTAAAAAAAATGCGATTTTAGTGTTTTTCGTTGACAGAATGAACTAAATATTCTATATACGTCAAAATATAGCTTGATTTATATCTGTCAAACCTTAGATTGCCGAAATACAATGGAGGATCGCTAGGATGTCAATAGATTAAAAAACTAGAATAAAACTGTCTATTTCTTTTTTCGGAATACTCTTTATAAAAGTACCGATTAAATAAAGAAAGACATAGTTCTAGCAATGTAAACGTTTTCATTTTAGTTTCTTTATCACCTTTCAATTTTAAAGCTCTTTTCTGAAACCTATTCAGGGAACTTCAGATAGGTTATAAAGAGTCTTGCACTCCTTGGTAAAGGTCACATTTCTCTTTTTAGTTTCTAAGCTGACAAAATAGCATTTTGTGTTTAAATTTAATGCCAAGTAGGTTTCAATTATAGAACAAACAAAACACAGATATAAATATAAATACCTAAAAAAGTATTGGACCAAGAGCAGATCCTTGAGGTACACCAGCTTTAATCTTACAAACATCGGAATGTAATTTATTATATCACAGACCAAAGTTTAAGGAGAGAAAACTTAGGTACTTTATAATTTTTGTCAAAGTTCATTATGCCAAATTATAATCAAATTTATCATTTTTATATTATCAAATTCCTTTCAAACAATTCATATGCCTTTTCCCCATCTGAAAATTGTTTTTATTCTCTTTAAATGCTTCGTTGGATAGGTACTATAGTATACAATGCTATATGGAGAGCACTGAAACAAATTTTTTAAAAGTAAGTATACATATTGACCATAATGTCAACAGATGCTACTAACTTTTCTAACTAAATGGGTCATTAGCACTTTTAATTTTACCTGAATAAGGGATATTAAACCTTCTATGATTTGGAATATATCTGAATTCAAAACGGAATTCCACAAGTTTCCTTTTAAAGTTAAACTTTTTTTCAACATGTCAATTTTTCGATCATTATGATAACATACATCTTACCCAAAAAAAAATTCGTTAAAGAAAACGATTTTCATCATCAAAATGAAATTTTTAACCAGTTTCATAACCCAAAACATAAACCTTACCCCAACGCAGCCCTAAGGTCAATATATCCACACAAAGCGTCATCAAAATCTGTACCATACCATCAGATATTTTCAATTACGCCCAACAGCCATAAGCCTTCAAAGTAAAACTGACGTTTGCAATGAAATTTTTGCAAGTAACTCACAGCACAACATGGTTATGTTAAGTTCAATTAAACTTTGCAGGCAACAATATGGGTTACCGTCAGTTCGATCTTGTCAGAGTGGAAAATTAAAACCGACAAAATGCAAAAAAGTGCATCAAAAAACTTCCGATTGAATTGTTCAGAATTCAGATACAATATTTCGTTTGACCAGAGTAAGAGCAATACAGCACCAACAACATGGGTAAATAGAGTCTTGCGAATGTATCTATGGGTATATGGATGGAGATGGTGGCCCTGTCAAATGGTTTTAATCTGCAAAAAGAAAATAGTATACCTTGGCTTTGAAATATATGTCTATATGCGTCTCTATACTTTTTGAAAGCCTGCAGCCGTTCGAACTTAATAACAGCGGTCATCCTGTCAATCCGCTAGCTTGCGGGTGGGTGACTCTTGATGTATGGAAGAATTGTTTCCATTATATATAGGGAAGGTTGGATGGACTGCTTTGTCGAGGTTGATTGAGTGTAAAATGTTAATGGTGACATTCTGATGAAGTCACTCCACTGCTTCATCGGACGACGAACTACGTCAATTGCATGTGACAGAAAAACATGTACACATTTTGTCTGATCTATGGCCACTGGTTGAACAAGCGAACCAGAAGCAAAATCTCTGCGAGAATTAATATTAAATGCACTTCATTTGGCCACGAGGCTCACAGGCATAGCATAAATTTTCTTAGCAGAGCCGAGCATATTTTATGATGTCCAGGCTTTGTGCTTAATTGGAATCAATTGCGTACTTTCTGCATAAAAATGAATGGCATCTAAATTGGGCACAGCAATAAAGTAGTTTGATAGAGCATGGAGGGTATACAGACAGCTATAGCGAGTGCTGCATGAAAATTGTTGCGTAAGCTAGATGTTGGGTGATTGGTTGTGATAAAAATCAAGAAATCAGTAATTAGTCGCGCTGTGACTTGCTTCCTTTTTTGAGTGGGACTAATTTATGCGGGGCAACAGCTTGTTAGAGCGTTGAACTTCAAATTTGGGTCATAGTAAAATATAAAATTTTTAACGCTACCTATACTTAGAACCAACTAAAATTATGTAATTATATAATAAGTTACTATGTTAATTTAACTTGATTCGATATCACTTGTTGGATTAATGATAATTTTTGTTTCTTTAGACTGCAATATGAATAACCAATCTTTTCATCATGATTCGATTTAACAATTAACTGCTGGATTCGAATGAAATGCATTTCTCGAAAGACAAGATACTTATTTAAGAGATTTAGGAGGTATTTTTTATAAAGAATAATAATTTTGCAGGGAATCGTTAACCGTAGTTGCTCTTTTGGCTGAAGTAAGCTTTATGCTTAAAATTGTGAACAACCTATGAAATGGTTGCGAAACTGCTTTTAAATAAAAAGCACGACTGGGTCACACGAACTTCTTCTCGATCTTTTTATGACTGATCAATTCTTCGACTTTTTAACGGTGTCAATAAAGCGCTCATATAAAATTTTATCAAAGTTGATCGTATTTTTTCGAAAAAAATGGAAAAAAACTTTTCAGTAAATACTTTTTTTCAAAAAATTTGATTGCAGTACATAGTGATCAAGCTATAAGCAGAACTTTAAGATCAAATTGATATCAAAAAAAGATATCTTCGTTGGCAACAAATAACTCAAATAAATTTTTATCCAAATTGATTAGATTTTATTCGAGACAAATGGAACTATCGGTATAACGCCTATACGGTACTTAGGCACAGTTATTTTAAGACCTAAGATTTAAAATACTGGGTATAAACCTCTATAAATTTATAAAATTTTCGAACAAATCGGCGGCAAAACGCGTTTAGGCTGTGAGTGTCGAATATATACAGATAGACAGAGAGACGAACAGAATTTCCAGATACACTTTTTTCGACTTCGCTAATGTTATGTTTGATTGTGTAATTGAGTTGTGTAATTCTGTTTGTTAAACTTGTGTCCATTTTTGGATCGCATAAAGTCACCCTTGGTCTTAGGGCCAGTCTTTTCAGCTCTAGTTAAGTTTAATCACTAATTATTTCAGCTGGTAACCATAGATTCTGTCTTTTCAACAAAATCTTAACCAGAGAATTTATGGTTACCATAGATTATGTTAACCAGCTAATTTTCCGTGGTTAGTGTCATTATTCCAGTCGGTTAACAGAGATTTGGTCTTTTCAGCAACATTTTAACCAGAGAATATATGGTTTACAGAGATTTCGTTAACCAGTCAATTTTGCTTGGTTACCACAGAAATTCTATGGTAATCGATATTTTTTTTCCACATTTGTGTTGAATGATAAATAAAATATTAGATACTTATTGATTATTACTACTAATCGTAAAGAATAAAATTAAAAAATGATGATCTACCATCTTAATAAATTCCACCCCTATATTTTATGTATATTTTTTTGTTTTCCTTTGTTCGTGAAATGAATCAATTCAGTTTATCCATGAGCATCGAAACGAGACAGGCTGTTATCAATTATTGACAAAATCTTCGATCTCTTTCTCTCGCATTCAAAATAGTATAAACAAACTTATCCAGAGATTCCGTTTCACAACTGGACCACTGGAAAACTGGAACTATCTCTGGTTTGGTAACCAAAGTAGATAAAATGGTTAAAAGACGAACTGTGGTTAACCGAGTTTCGAAACAACTGGTTAAGAAAATTCTATGGTGAACAAACCAGAGATTTAACCAGAGCTGAAAAGATTGGCCCTTAGTGCTTTTACTAAGTAGTGATCCTTATTAAATTGTTCACATAAGAAAAAAAAAAATAATTAAAGTCGGTGTTTTAATTTTTTATTTTACTTCTAAAATACCCCTTACCTAAACAACAACTACACTACACAACAATTACACTATAAATAAGTATTAAAGTTCTCTGAAAAGTTGCCAAGTATTTATATGAACTTTACATGTATTTACCATTTTTACTTGCTCAATAGGGCAAGTATTGGTTTCGTGTAAAAAAAAGGTTTAATCAAACTTGACATTACGATGACAGCGAAGACGAAAAAAGTAGATTTCGTCATGCCGTCCGTGCGTCGGTCGGTCTGTCTGTGCGGATGTTCGGTTTTATGTTCACCGAGCTACAGCCTAAACGATTAAAGTGATATGTACCTACCTACCTGATACCTTACTAAAATTTCTCAAAAAACAGTTTTTTCTCGTGTCCTAATAAATCTTTTTTAGCGTTTGTTAGTAGGAATACAACAAAATAACTTGGCTGTACATTACTCTAATCACGATTTTCTTAAACTGCTCCCAAACTATTTTATCATTCAAGTTAAAACTTTAAAAAATTTAATTTTTGTATACGTGAAGCTATAAGATGCTGTGAGTGAAAATAAGATAATTAGAATAGTGTTCCCGAAATGAACTCTTATGTCTTTTTTTATATTTTATAAAATATATATATATATATATATTTTGCACCCACTCGGGGGATTATGAATACCCTTTATATGATTAACACAGTACGAGCGTTTAGGAAAATTGGATATTGGTTGAAAGGAGATACCGACATTGGTTTTGAATGCTTGAAGATTAAAATGGAGGGGAACAAACAGAGCCGGGTAAAGCATTCCACATTCGTGTAGTGCGGCTAAAAAAAGAGTCACTGTACTTAACTGTTCGTCAGAAGTTGGGCTCAAGGGTAAACTGATGGGCATTCCTTGTAGTACGAGTATTGCGGTTGAATTGTTTGAGGGGAGGAACGCAACTGGCTATTTCGGCGGAGCACTCTTTAAAAAAAAAGCGATAAAATAAAGAGAAGCAAGAAACATTTCGGCGGTGTTCAAGTGACACAAATGTTTCCGTTATAATCGTGTCCCCTATCATTTTTAAGGCTCTTTTCTGAATTATATCCAGGAGAATCAAATAAGTTATAGGAGCTCCTGCCCAGACATGAGAATTGTACTCTAGTTTTGGACGAATATACGCCTTATAGACAACGGCCAGATCATTGGGAGAAAAAAATTTCTTGCATCGTCGTAAAAAACCTAAGCATTTCGCAGCGTTTTTGGCGACATCAAATATGTGATCATTCCACAGAAGGTGGTTGGTAACACACATACCGAGAATGGAAAGCTTTTCAATTTCCTCTATACAAAGTGCCACTCATAGATAGTGGCATAAAGGGTATGTAACGCTTTAACGACAAAAGACAACATTGAGTTTTAGAAGCATTAAATTCCACGCAGTGGTAAATTCCCCATTAAACAATGCTGTCAAGATCGGAATTTAATGAGCTTATCATACGCTGCCGCTCCAGTTCCACAACCGAAGAGCTGGGTTGTGAATCTGGAAACGAATATGAAAAGCTGAGGGTGCTGTCGTCAGCGAAACTAGAAGTTTTAGACAAAATATCATTAATAAAAATCAAGAAGAGAGTCGGAGACAAAACGGAGCCCTGGGGCACACCAGCATTAATATTGAAGATTTCAGACTTGAAACCATCCAGTATTACTTGTCTGAAATTGTTTCTACTTGTATCTACCTACAAATACCTACCTTATATTGTTCCTTGTATTTTGAGTAAATATACCTTAATTAAAATAAAACTCCTGGCAATACTTATAGGTACCTACACTTTAAATAAAATTCGAGACCAATTTAATTTTTATTTAGGACAAACTATACAAAAATTAATTACTCACTTCAAAGAACTGCAGTGTAGAATTTTACAAAGACTTTATACCTTTGAAATACTAAAGCAACATGCTGTGAGCATTATAAAAAATAATCATCAACACATGCACCCTGCAAACATACGTAAGCCATCAGCATCAGAGCGCACTTCTTCAGTTCACTGAAGTGGAAACAATCCAATTTGAAATAAAATCATTTTACACCTGATCCTGAATAAATTTTCAAATTGTTTTGTCTGTTTCTGTTTGTGTCCTTGTTACATCAACATACAACGACAAGAAAGGAAAAACAACACAAAGAAAATAATAATATGAAAAAGCAAATTCACAATTTCAAAAATGTTTTCATTCCCCCTACTGCTCTTAAAGAGTTTTTCCTAAAGTACTTATATAGGGGAGGATGGGGCAGGCATATTACAAAAGGAAACTACTTTCAGCACGACATAATCATTTGATGAAAATATGAATCAAAATCATGAAACGATGCAGCTGCATAACAGAAATAGATTTTTGTTTGGAGAAACAATATACTTTGCGTTATTCTTATGCCACTATAGCACTCACTAGACTACTAGTATGGTCTTGGACTCCAAACTGCAAACTCTGAATTTCAACCCCAATCATGGAATGAGAAGATTCAATCTAGCTGTATAGAGAACGCTCACTCCAAACAAACGATAGGAAGCCGTTACTTGGGGTGTTAAATTGGATTTCAGGAAGTTTCAATTGACGTTCTTCCAGGACAAAAAATGCAAATAGCGGATTATAAATTTAAAACGGAATCAGTGCGCGGAAAGTAACATAAATTTTACGGCTGATTGCATTTTCAAATGAAAGATGAGGGTGGTGTAGTGTTTTTTTTATATTTGTTTATTGTTGTTCGTTTTTAGAGGTCTTCTTTTGTATTGTTCCCAACTTGCGAATGGAAATGTTTCAATTTTTACTGCCTTCAATTTTTCATTTCGAAATTTGATTGACATCGTTGGAAGTGCATGAAATATGGTTCATTGCAATACAAAAATAAAGATTTGTATGTATCTACAATCTACAATACTGTAGAAGTAACAACGCACACAATAGGATTGGTTGAGAGTTGTACGTCACTAGGCCATGGTTCTTCGGAGCTGTCATATACATATACAATACATTGCGCCACTTGGTGGACCAGAAGTATTGTGGACTTGTGAAACAAATGAAAGGACAATAAATTATATTTAAAGATCTTATACAAAAGCACTGTTTTTTTCAAATTTACTGCATCTATTACTTCAATCAATCCACCATAAGCTGAATGATGCTCGTGCACTGTCGAGTCGACGATCGAACCGATCGAATGCAAAAGAGAGTGAGAGGGAGAGTAGTTTGTGACCGAAAATCCGAAATGCTTTAAGCACCTCTGCTGGAAAACAATCCGGTTTAAAAGTTTATAAACTGTCTCACTTCTCTTTTAAATTTTTCAATATCAAAAGATGAACGGTATATTTGTGCCTAGTGTACGTCCCTTTCAAATGGTTTAGCTTCAGCGGCAGCATTCTGTTCATCTTCGCCATTAAGAAGTCAGCTAAATTAAGTAGCACCATTGTATATACTTTCTATAGTATTTTCATGCTGAACAATCACCGCCTGGCCATCTTAAGAAACTTGTGAATAACACATTTTTAGGTTCGTGCATTTACTAGGTGTCTATTCTGTTACCCTAACAAGAGTCGTAAACATACATGATTTTTGTTTTGTTTACGACTCTTGTCAAGGAAATATGGATTTTAGAGCCAATAAAATAAATAAGCTATATATTAATAATTTGTTTTGTTGACGACTTTTGTTAGGGTAACAGAATAGACACTTAGTAAATGTAAGAACCTCCAAATGTGCGGTTCACAACTTTCTTTAGATGGCGGTGCTTATGATTGGACTATAGAAATTTATATACAATGGTAGCACTCCTAATAATCAAAACTTTTTTTTTATCAAAATAAGTTAATGCGAAAGTTGCGGGCAAAGCCAGATTAGCCAAAAGAACATTGGCGCAGCCCTTCAAAGTATTTGGAAGTGGGGGAACCTGATGCCTGATGTATAGTCGATTATTTCCCTTCCACAAGAGCTCAACCTTTAGCAGACTTCAGGTAAATTTATCTTTGGGACTTGTGGGTTTATTCGCAAAAGAAACTTAACGATTTGAAATAATGGACATAGACGATAGACAACGTCCTTTTTGTTCACTGACTGGATTTCAGAGCGCTTTGAAGAGAACGGAAACTGAAAAAAAAGATATCATATTCCATACATAATGGCTAACAAAAACATTTGAAAAAAATAATTTCGTTAATACTTTACTCACAAATTGTTCTATTCTAATAATTTGTCATCGACCTAAACTTATTCGAAAACACTTTAATGCCAGTTTCCCCATGTTTCTCCATGCAGGCTTCCGAATAAAAGTAGTCTTTGGAATGGCATTTCTACCTTATGGTAAAATTTACAGGTTTCATTTCTTTTAAAGGTTCTGGGAAGATTTTTGTCTTTAGTGTTATTCTCTCTTTTCTGTTTGTGGAATTAATTATGAATTCGTGCAATAAAAAGTTTTGAGATAACAATCAAAAATGAAATTACGATGATAGCAAGTCAAAAAAGTTATTCTGGAAAATTTGTATGTCAGTCTGTCGTGATTCGCACCTGCAGCAGCCCAAACGGTTGGGCCGATATCCCTTGTTAGGGTGACCGTCAGGTTGATTTTTGGAACTCTTTTTCTAGGCCTAAAACTAACGGCACCTGCCATATAACGATTATGAAAAAGTTTGTTTTTCTCGAAAACCGCTCTGACGATTTTGATAAAATTTGAAATTAGTCATACGCTATTAAACGTCTTTCAGATAGTTTGCACCTATATTTCTTTGGGAACAGTTTTAGGAACAGTATAGGTACCTGCCATATAACAGTTTTTTTTTAAATTTTGATTTTCTCGTTAACGACTGAGCGGATCTTAACCAAATTTTATTTCTTAAAATACTTAGATAGACAAAAAAAATGGCATACCTACTTTAATTTTGTAGTAAATTAAAAAAAAAATTACATTAATTAAACAATTTTTGTTTTTATTTAATATTAACCATTTCATGGATTTTATTTTGAAATTCAATTTTTGCATGAAAATTATTAATTTCCTATAATTGGCATAGGTACTCCAAAATTTTTCATAAAAAAATATTTTTAAAAAAGTTGTTTTAAAAAAAATCAATTTTTACGAAAACTGGACCTAGGATTTTGGTAAAAACAAATAGTCAAATGTATTGTAATACTTAAAAATTACTGGCATACCACGATATTCTCGGAAAACTATGATTTGTTATAAATTAACTTTCAAAGTTATTGTTTTTGTATTTAATAGTTTTTTTTTGTATTTAAAAGTTTTTTGCGACACAATCCTGCCTTTTATTTTAATCAACTTGATTTAAAAATCATGAAAAAGAACAGAATTATGGCTTTGAAACAGTTAAAGAACGATATTGTAAGTGTTGTCGTTATTCAAATAAATTAAGTAAACATTTTCAAAAGTCGCTTTTGTCTCCAAAAACGTAGGGTAATCAACTATCCAACCAATACGATTATTTTCTTCACAACCAACTATAGGTACACGTTATTTTTGTTTTCATATAAATCACCCTTGATACATAAACTTATACACTGACAATTGACATTATGTACATCAGAAAAGCGGTACTATTGCTGTTTGCTTTTAACCTCTTTAGGGTGATGCCTTGTTTGATCAAAATCTCTCCCTCGCAAGTAAAAAAATTGGCGCAAGTGAAAATGTCAAGACATTATGATTAACATGTCTAATTTATGTTCGTTTGATCTTGATAATTTGCAATTGCAAACCCCATTTCTTACACTTTTCCAGATCGTTGCATTTCAAGTTCCAACTATGTATGTATATGTTTGTAAGTTTGTTTAGTTTTAGCAAAACCCTTTTTACCACTTAATATCACACTACATGCACTGTTGCATCCGTAAATAGGCTTCGAAACCGCAACCTGTATTTGTAACGTCCATTGTCGTTCGCCAGTCATTCTCGAAGTGGATTTATTGAAATCAAGAAGACATGAAATTACACTTCCTCCCATTGAAACTCATCTTTTTAACATAGCTATATCCACTGCACTGGTCTTTATTGCAAATGTAACCACCTTGTGATCGTAAGCTGCGTGCATCAGAAAAGAAGAGCTAAACAAAAAGTTGTATTCTGTGCGAGATATTGTAGTTTCCATGTAGGGAAGAGCCACACACTATATTGTTCATAATCAGCGCAGTGTACTTCCCAGCTTTGTGGAACCATTGTAATCACATGGCAGTAATTGTTGTACGAAGAAATCTCCAAGAAGACAGATAATAGCGCATGAAGAGACAAACAAAGATCTGGTGGTGGAGCGAGGACAAAAACAAAAAAAAAAAAAAAACAAAGTGCATCCGGAAAGGCTCATTTTTCTGTCAACAATCAGAATAAATGGGATGAGAGATTTTGTTCACTTAGCTTTACTTGTAAGTTTCACATGAAAACAATGCTTTTATATACGAGTATGAGGAAGAGGTGCTGACACTGATATGAAAGATAAGAATGTAAAAGTTTATTCGCAAATGTTTGCAGTAAAAGTATCAGTTGACTGCAGTGCTGTTTTCTCTCGAAACATGTTATTACACTAGAGTAACAAGCTTTAATTAAATGACATTAAAACAAGTTACTTTGTGGTCGAGGGCATACAATAATTATTGTTTTTTATAAACCATAACCGTAGCGAGCTTTTACGATAGGAAGAAGAGTGTTTATCATGAAAAATTATTGTAATTTTGGTACTGGATGTACCTATATATTGATGAATCTATATTATGGAGAACATAGATATCGATTCTTCTTTCAAACTCATTAAGTGGTAAGTGGGTGATCACTGATCATGCAATGACCATATCAACACCATGCTTATCATTTTTAAGCAATCAGCTGAGTACCAGTCACACACAGCTTAACTTCTATTCAAAGGTTTTGAGAAAGTTCAATTGAGTTAACCGCGAATGTGTGTACGATGCAGATTTCTTTTTCGTATAAGAATATCGGAAAAAATAGTTGATGTTTTGAAAGTGTCCTTTTTATCTGCGATTAGAGGAAATATGTTGTAAGGCAAGTTATTTTGAGCAAAAAAATATTTTGAATAACAATCATACATGACATTATGATGATATCAAAGTCGGTAAAAGTGGGTCTGGAGATTCTGTCTGTCAGTTTATCTGTCATTAGCAAGTGCAGCCTAAACGGTTGGGCCGATATCCCTTAAACTTGGTATCTAGGGTCTTTGTGGTGAATGCCAGCGTTTTTTTTTTTTTGATATTTTTAAAACAATCAGATCTTGCCATATAACGAGAAAGCATGTTTTTTCGAAAACGGCTCTAACCATTTTGATAGAATTTGACATGGCATTAAACATCATCTCTTAGAGTGTGAACAGTATTTCCTAACGATCAATTTGAACGGTAAGGTTTTTTTTTTAATTTGTACTTGCTCGTTAACGACTTAGCGGATCTTTACCAAATTTTAGAAAGTCACAGATAACCAAATGATAATGACGTGCTTAATTTTTTACTTGGACAAGAAGTATGTATAATTTTTTTAGGTTTTGGGTCATTATCATGCATGTAAATCCAGTTAATTGACATTGATAAAGACTCAAAACATACAGCCATTTTGGGTAAAAAATTGGGGTATGGGTTGTTTCGCCTTTTTAAACTCGTTTTTTTTTTTTGTTTCGCATCAGTCGTTTCGCATTTTGTTGTTTTGCATTTTGTAGTTTAATTTTTCGTTCGCTTGATTTTGCTTGGTCTCGTCATCAGTTCATTTCGTTTGTTTTTGTTTCGTTTTTCTATTATTTCGATTTGTATTGTTTCGTTTTTCGATCATTTCGTTTTCGTTTTGATCTATTTCAATTATTTCACCATCGTTTGTTTGGTTTTTTTTGTGGATGTTAAGAGCCTTAAGGCATTAAAATTGGCCGGCCATTCTGCATTCACGACACAAAAAATCAAAACGACACAAATTTATTTTCAAAAATTTGTTCAAGAAATCAATTTCTTTAATAACGTACGGTTTTCGTAAAAAAAAGTGAAATATATTTTAATTACTCGCACGAACTTTTTTTTTTGACGTTAGGGGGAACGAAACATTTATCTGCAGGAAGTACTGCTATAAATAGACGTGTTTTGATGTTTGACGATTCGGGAAAGTATTATCATGTCGTTTTTTTGAAAAATTATTTTTGTTATGGAAACTTTATGAAACTAATGAAACTAATATATTGGAAAATGGAGAATTTCACAATCTACATAATTTTTTTTTTGAATTTGAATACAAATCTTACTTATAAATATATCTTAAATTCGCTTTGCTCGGGCGTAAAATCGAAATGAAACTATAGAAGATTTAACTCGCTAAAATTCGATAATTCGCGCGAATAAATTTTGTGCACTCGACCCACAATAGGAATTGCGTACTTTTTAATAATTTTTGCGAACTTTGCGAATTCGCGCGAGTGATTTTCGCTTACATTCGCTGGCACCGTAACCGCAACCATATAGGTCGCACAAAATCACACATCGCTAATTTTCTTGGGAAATCGTTGGTATAGAAAAGCAGTGTTAAATAAAGTTTGCATCTTCGAAAGGCTTGTGCTAACTTGGTGGTGGTCAAAAAATCTCTAAATCAAACATATGCACTATATACTCGTAGATGCACTTTTTTCTGCGATTTCCGGCGATTGAAAATAATTTACCATGTTACTAAAATGTATCAAACGTTTTATAAATATTTTGGTGCAACAGGGCATTAAACTATTAGAGAACTCTGTAATTCACTTTCTTGTCAGAATCAAACACAAGTTGAAGTAAGACACCCAACAATACTGGTTCCATTAAAACACTCACACCGAAGTATTCCATGCCTATGCCCCATGTTTCCCACAGGTGTTCTTGACACTTGTTTAATGGTGCAAAGTTTAACCTAGCACTGTAAAATGTTAACGAGTTCCCTTATGTACCATTGACGGGATGTTTTTCGTCATGAGCGTGATTTATTATGACATTTCCCTTCTGTCCGATGTCCATCCAGTGCTTGTAGAAGTGGAATACAAAATATCCAGTATGTCGTCGTCTTTCACACAGCAGCACGGCTAGCTCGTAACATACTCATGTGTAATGCTAGTGCTATGCATGCACCCAAGTAGACACTCCACTCGTATGCATGCACGTCCTTTGAAAAAGTTGCATTCTGTTGTTGAATGATGATGACGGACAAAACTCTAGCACTGCACTGACATACGTCAATAGTCCATCGAGCTACCAACAATCCACTATACTTACTTGTGAAGGAGACCATCATGATGATGGTCAGGCTGATGATGATGGTCGCCAACAAAAGCCTGTTTCTGTAACCGCGACGAAGATTTGTTATTTTGTTGGTTTTTGATTGTGGCCAAGCTGAGCCATAAACAGTTGCAAGTTCAAGACCACGAATGGTTTCGTTTGCGCGTCCATAATAATGATGGGGCTGCCGTCAACGCGGCTGAAGTAGAGCAAACAACGAATGTCAGCACCTAAAGATTATGCTGATGGACTTCGGGATCGAGATGGAAATGCCATGCCACGACCCACAAAAGGACGACTGAATATCCATAACAAAGGAAATTGCAAGTGTTGAACATCAATAGCCATCCTGTTTTGGTGGGGCAGAAGATGGAGCAGGAGTGGGATTTGGTTTGAATCCATTGTAAGCATTTTTATTTAATTTTCTGGAACCGGCTGTTGGTTTTGTTTTGTTTTATTGATGGATGGTTTTGCTTTTATGAAAGTGGGGGTGTTTACTGTACATACATACCTTTAGACTTATTTAATGTTAAACACAGGCCTTGGAGGGATGTTATTCTAAATGATTGATGAACAATAATAAGTGGGTGAGCGTGTGGCAGAAATCCAAAGTTGATGAATTGGCAAAGTTAGTTAATGATTTGTTAGGTTTTAAATTGTAATAATGAAACAAAATACAGCTACAGCTTAGAATACGTGCGATGCATTCAAAAGGAGTCAAAATTGACTTAATTGTAAAAAGCTGAAATTCCGGAGAGGTTTATACCTACAGACATATGTACATACATTTAAAAAAAAATTAAAAAATCATTATGAAAGCCGATATACTAAGAGCCAGTTGTACAATCGTTTTGGCGATTATCTATGAACATCGGTGGTTTAAAAATTTGAACCACTTTGAACCACGATTGTACAACTGGCCCTAAGAGTATTCAAGTATGATTTTAGACGAATATGAACCCGGAAGAGGCTGAGTTCAAGTACAGCTTTAAAAAGTTTAGTTATTTTCGTCTGTCTATTAATTGAAACATCATGAACATGACTATTGATATATGAAATTGCTTTGATTGCCGCCTGATAGCTGTCAATAAAATGTGTCAATTTTTTTTTTGACACAGAGTGTTGCGAGGTATTTAGCTACTTCTCATACTGAAAATACATTCAGCTGAATTCGCATTAATTTTGAATTCATTCCCATAGTGATTTAACTTAAATCACTGAATCTAAAATGAATAAAATTTTAGATAGATAGATATTTATTGTTTCAAAGAAAAAATTACATAGTTAACAATTTTTTGTTTCTTAAGTCATTGCACAGCACAGAGATATGATAAGAATAAAATTTTAACGAGCTCCTGAGCAGGTTAATTTTTGACGTCTGTATTTACCTCAGTAGTGTAAAAATTTAGCTATGGGATTAAATTTAACAGGACTTTTAACGCAAATGGCACACGGTGTAATATTATAAATTTATGTTTTGCAAGTAAATTATTTTTGTATTGGAGTTGGTGAACAAATTACATGAACATATTGAGATTCTTAATTAAAGCTAAATTGATTATGTCTCCTTATTTTTGACATTACTTAGCAATTGGTCAAATACTAACCCCATATTCTGGTCCAATTTGACGACCAACGGTTCAAAAGTGGTTCAAATATCCCTGCCCTACCCGATTTCCTCTAAGAGAAAGTTACTAAGCTGTTCTTACGAAAAAATAATAATACTTTTTAGAAATAATATTCGATAAAAATCCACTGATGAACATGTTATACCAAAATATAGTTTGGACCAGAGTAAACTCTTCCCAAGCTAAAAGGGAGTTTAAATCTTCCAAATGGCATATTATATCATTTCGCTCAAAATCAAATCGTCCAAAAGCACAAATATGTAACTTCGCCCAAAATGTGCGGTGATCTGACAATCACACCTATTGTGAGTTCCACGGGAGCAAAATTCCACACGAAAAAAATCCCACTCACTCTGCCCTTGTGAGTTTCGTGTGAAAAATGTTTCATGTTCGAAAAAACTCCCTTATTGTAAGTACTTATTCCATGTGGAAATTCTTGTCACTGACAGCTAATATTTCCATTTATTTTTTGGAGGTGTACAAGATAGAACCAGGCGGGAATTTCAAGATTTTATTTGTTTCTTATCAACAAAAGTAAAATAGAGTTTATCTATAAAATTCAGGAACAATGCACCAAATAAAAATCAACACAAAATTATGCATATGGTTTGTAGGTAGGTACATACATAGGTGGGAAAGGTCAAAGAGCTACGTACAACAGAAAGCGGCAGCACACAAAATGAATGAAAAAGGAACAGGAGGTAGACCAAACAAAACACACAAATAAAAACTTCTTCCTCTACCAAAATATGCGGGCAATGATTAATATTTATCAGTTTTATTTTATTTATCTTAACACGGTGAATTATTAAAGAATAATAAAGTTCAAATAATCTCGATTCAAACAATTTTAAACAATTTTGTTTGACACTATTTATCAAACTTTGACACTTTAGTCTACTAAACAAAAACATTGAATCGTTGTTCATTTTATAAACACGTATAGGTACTCATTTTCGATTCGGAGAGGGAAATTTTTTGTAACAGCATGTTCTGTTATGTTTTTTTTAGACATACATACATATGTAAATCAATGAAAAATTAATTGAAAGTGTGTCGTCGCAGTGTCGCACTTAGTGACCACAATTATAAATGCTAAATTGCGTCGCCATATTGATTTTTTTGCATTTTTACTTAATATTACAAAAGGTGTAGATTTTGATATCTGTTTCCATTACAGAGAAAGGAAAATTTATTAAGAACTCAGTTTTCTGAACACAACTTTTTTTCATACTGTCATAGTTCTGATTCGAAGTGAAATTTCATTCCCGTGAAACTCGCAATAACTTTTAAAATTCCGCGCGGACAAAAATATTTCGGGTGAAACTCACAAAGGTGTGAATATGTTCATATAATCATGTTCGATCCCCCGAAAATTTCAAAATGTCAAATTGGCTAAAACAAATGGTCAGAATTGACAAATAACCCAGGTATATAAAATAGCTCAATATCAAAACACCGAGAAACTTAAAAAAAAAACAGAAAAAAATTATTTTTTTCCTTTTTTTAGTGTACATACATATGTATGTACCTAGTATGTCAAATCCCCGAAAAATAATATATTTTATTAATAATTTTCATTTGAGATGACCGCAAACAAATTTGCGAGAAATCGACCATTTTTTCTATGGTGTATTAACAGTTTCACGTTTGGTCTTACGAAGTTTTGTCATAAAAGTTCGGCTTTGTGATTTTTTTAGTTTTGGTAGATTTAACACGAAAAAATTGACGAAATGTAAAATCGCCCATAACTACTTTTTTGGATGTTTCGTATGTCGAATCGGACTAAAGCATGAAAATGTCAGACTCAAAATATTTTTGTGTGATTTGACATTTTTTTTAGATTTGTCGGACTTTGGGCGATTTGACATACAGCCTTCCTTAATATAGATTACCTTAAATCAAAAAATAATAAGAACCAGTTTTAAGATTGATAATTGTTCTCATGGCTGGCGTGTAAAAGAAAACTTTTAATGCGAAGAAACGCAAAAACCATTGGATAAACCAACCTGTATTTTATTGTTGACTATAGCTATCCCAAAAACATATGTAATAAGTTGCCCACTCCCATCTTATTGAACAATTATGAGCGACTTACATAAATCGCCAAATAGTATAGTTCTGAACTAAACTCCTGTCAAATTGTACACACAATGTGAAAGTCATGATACAAGAAACGGCTTTTTAATAAAAAAAAAAAATTGAGCTCGAGCTCACCAGAATATTAAAATTAAACCAAATCGTTAATGTTGATGTTATCTTTAAATAATTAACTTACATTGACTCTGATCACTTTCTTATATTTAGGTGTTTAATAAGGTACATTACATACATACATACATATACATATCCTCGGAAGAACATTTTCTTTTTCTTTGGCCGCTAAAGAGGTGAAACTACACCGCAAAAAATATGTATGTTGTTCATCCAGTCTTAACTTTGGCTAGCTGCCTCCAGTTCAGCACATCAAGAATTTTGAGATATGCTTCTGCTTGCATGGTCAGTTTATTTTTTTCCCGATTTTGTTGCTTTAATTGCCCGAAACTTTTTTTAACGCAATCGATATTTTCCAATTTTATTTTTTTATTCTTTCCTCGATTGAATTTCATTTAATAATGCCGAAAACTTTTGATTTTATTCGATAAATTTTACAATTTTTTCAAATACAAACACATTTCGCAATGAAAACTTGATAAAAATATTTTCAAATTTGAAGTAGATCGTTTTGTTTGTATAAAATAAATTGCACGAAACCGAATCTAGAGACTTTCTTTAACGCAATAAAAGTATGTACACACCGCTACCTGAGTTCTGCAGAATAACATCGTAACTTCGTCATGCAAAATGGCGCTGGATAAAAAACAGCCATAGTAGCGATAAAACACGGCACAACCTCAACGAGATCCTTGAAGTAATTAAATAAAGATTCTTTCATGCAACCTTATACTAAGAGAGACGACCGTAATATTAGCTATCTCATCGCGTCGTTTGGAAGAATGAACACTAACCATTTGGGTTAGCTCTAAAATTTGCAAAACCGATGGTCAGACAAACTTTTTCATGTACCTACGGTTGGTCAGAAAATGGCCAATTCCTGTCTCCACTGTTCTCCACAATATACACGTTCGAAAAATAAAATGGACAAATCTATTTTAGAAGGGCATTAGGCTGCATAACAAGAAAATACCACTTATTTGCTGCTAAAATATATATGGCACCACCTTCCTCACGCACTACTATTAGGGTAATAGATCTATACGGGCTGGACCATTGCATTGCTATTCATTCGCTCTGGATGATCCAACCACTATACCCGTTAAATATTGGCTAGATCGATGTCAGAATACAACACAAATAAGACCAAAAACTTCCTGATCCGATCTTCACATGTTTCCGAACCATAAAAAGACAAGAATGATCAGGGAATGAATGAAAAGACAAGAATGATTTATATTATAGTGTTAAGTTGGTTCTTCGAGTAAAATCTTTGATAATCAATTTCTTTCTTATAGTCCTATGAGACAGCGAATAGCAATTAATAGTGATCTTTCGTTTGAAGTCATAGAACAACCAAAATTTAGCATAGTCCTTTAATATCTCGACTCAACATATAAAACAATAACACAGTTGTCCATCATTACATTCTTGATTGTATAGATTTTGCGGATGAAGTCTTAAGATATTTTTGATGGAAAAAAGAAGTTTCATTATTTTACCGTTAAAAATATATCGGACCCAATGAAGCTGCTTCTGGTTGAATATGCCGACCGCTTATCTTTGAGGTTGAAGAGTCAACAAAAAAACAAACAAGAAGTAGATACATATGTAGGTACTAAGTTTTTCATACCATCTTTGAGAAAACCCCGGTTCGACTCTCAAAACTAAAACGGAAGTAAGTCAGGTAAATGGTGTAAGATAGAAGTTAAGATATTTTTTTTTAATAGAAGAGGGAAGAGAAAAAGTTAGCGATTTAAAAAAATATCCTCTGATTCCATTTATTAATAAAGTTAAGAAAAACGAATTCACTTGCATAATATTTTTGTTTATATTTTAAAATCCAAATGTAACTGCTTTACTTTGAGCATGCGTTCTTTTCCCCTAAACCGACACACAATGACAAAATAGGTAGGTATAACCAAAACAAAATTATAAACCATAACGAGCATTAGCAACAACTAAACCACCCTTTTATAACCGGCATGATGGCATCGAGATAACTCGTAACGACATTCATACATAGAATATCATAGGACTCACCTGACTTCAGCAGACTTAATTACAGCTTTTGGTGGTGCATCCCAATAGTTGGGCGCCGGTGGTATCCATTGTTTGAAGACTTGGTAATTGCCTTCAAGCAATTCCATTCCTTCGACGATTTCTTCATCTGAATCTTCATTCATTTCGATGTCATCACAAAAAAAAAAGGAACACTTCACTTCAAATTAAATCACAAACAAAATTGAAATATACACTTTATGGATGGATTTCGTGGGATAATATTCGCGTGAAGATGCAATTATTTTGGACATCTTAGCATTGACGTAAAGCCGGCACACTGCTGCATCTTCACACGTCATGCGCAAGGATAATAAACCAGATTTACACGTGCGTTTTGAGATGTTAACCAAGAAAATACACTTACAAAACAAACAATTACGCAGCAGGATTCGCGAAGAACTTCCGCACAGTTCAAGGAGCCAAACAGAATCTAATCAGAAATTTACTTCTATACCGCATTTTGGAATTGAATCCCTTTTGGTTTTCATTTTGATTGTGTTGGTGGTGTGTTTTTGTGTATGAGCGAGTGACACTGACTATAGCGTGAGGGCTTCTCATTTAATTCTACCGAAAAAAAGGCATAATGCACGTGGAAGCAGCAGCAGCCACCATTATTATGTTTCCGTCCAGAGACTATAACGGTCGTAAAAAAGGACTTAAGTACCACACACAAACGCATGCAAGTACAAAGAATACCATCCCTTGGTGTACACTAGCTGATGTGCTTGATTCACCCTCACGTGCCCACAGAAATTTATCCAAGCGCGGCAACCGTGAAGCCGTGCCAGAACAACCAGAACAGAGCTGATTGCAGCAATCGTTTTCCTGTGAGCCCGATCTACTGCAGCTCATCTGAAGGGACCAAGGGTTGCTTCATGTTCGCCCTTTTCACAGAACTAAGTCTGTATTTGTGTTTGTGCGTAAAATCAGAGGGTTGCTCGACTTTGTTTTGGGATCATTCCAGGACATTTCTTTGGGTTCGACTACCCAACCAGCCAGACCGATTGGCAACCTTCAAACGACGCAATAAAACCAACAACATATCAACCCTCTGATGGCACAATATGTGATGTCTTATTGGGATGAGTTCGAGAATGGCTTGGCTCGTGGCGGGTTTCCTTCGACGTTGTACTCGGTCTTTGTTCGTTCTTCGTATGGAGAATGAGATCCTGGTGTACAGACTACAAATACAAAGAGTGCATAGCTCCTGTGACTATTTATTATTTTTATTCACTGTTGTTTTTTTTTTTTGTATTCAACTTGGTGTTTGATAAATTGTATCGTGTTGGACCACGTGCGTCCTGTCCTCCGTTAGCAGCTTCGATTTTGGTGAAGGAATATTTCCATTTTTCACTCCATTTCGATGTTAATGTGTGCAGGAGTTTCTTTTTATTTTGATTTTTCAGCGGTACACACAAAGGGGAATAAAATGTGTAATATTGCTTTGTTATGGTGTTTTTTTCGTTTTTCGGTTTGCATGTTTTTTGACACTTTTAGAGATAAAATTAAGCTATGCAGAGGACTTTTTGCTGGGCACGAAATACCTTTGGAAGTACTTCAAGTGAAACACAGTGGCGTGCATATAAAAAAATGATCGAAAAAGGTTGTTGCATTAGTATCATATTTCTTTTTCACCATAATTGTTGCAAGTAATATTTTTTACAAAATTGATCATCATATTAAAATTACCCATATAAATTAAAAATCAGATTTGGTTGAGATCTCTTTAGATGTTTTCAAGACATTTTATAACAGTTTGGAAAAATCCAATTTTTCTTGAAAAAAAAAATCGATCGATTAATAAGATCTATTATATGAGTGAATTGTTGCCAACGGTGATTGACTTTATTGATACAATTTATATAGTTTCAAGTAAATAAAAACATTTATAAATATAATTGCATTTATTCAAAATTATTTACGTCAACAATAATTGTGTTGAATCTATTATTAACCAAAGTCTGGTACAGTATAACAAATTAACGTTCATCGGAAACATAATTTGTTTTGGATCCCTTTGATGTTTGATCTCCTATTTTATCTACATATTCAAATTGTTTTAGTATTTCAGCAGCTACCAAGAACTTATTCCACCGAGAGAGCCTTTACTTTATCAACGTTAATTTTCATGACCTTTGTATAAATAAATTTAGATGAAATTGGTTAGTAAAAAGGGCTTCCGTTTTGACGTAAATCTGTTCAAACGGAATAATTTTTCCTCCAATTCGTCTAAAAAAAATAAAGTGCATAACTGGGGTCGCATGAAATTACTTTTGTGACTAGTTGGCACACAAATTTAATAAAATTCAATTGAAATTAATTTAAAACTTTAAATGAAAAATGCGAAAAAAAATTATATGATTTTGTATTAAAAGTGCTAAAACTACTTTTCACAAAGACTTAATCCAAAATCCTAGTATATGGAGAAAATTTTCTTCTGAAAATACACATAAGGTTAGCAAAAAAATGGTTTTAAAATCATTTGAGCGGTTTTTAAATAAATCAATGTTTACCTACTTAATAATTTTTATAAGAAAGTTTTTTTTTTACAAATTTGAAGCACGCCAATTTTAAGTGCTAAATAGTTTGCATTTGTTGTACAAAAAATACAATTTTCAAATAATTAATTTACAAAAAAATAAATTAAAAAATTTATTAAAATTGAAATTAAGAACTTTTGCTTACTTTTTTCTGAAACTTATTTAAAGCATTGAGGGTTTTTCAAAAAAAAAGTTTGGGTTGAAATCGATGAATCCGTTCACGAGATAGCTAGCTCAAGAAAAAAAAAATAACGGTTCTATGGGAGGTACCGTTAATAAGCTAACGATAATTTTTTTTTTTAACGATACATTTTTTTTCCTTAGAACGCGTTATATGGTACGTGCCGAGGTAAGTACCATTTTTTTTGAGCTAAGAAAAAATTAAGGAATAGTCTACCACCCTTTTATACCAAATTTGAAGAAAATCGGTTCAGCCGTTTAAGCTGTAGTTACTGATACAACTTAACCAGACTGAAAGACAGAGAGACAGACAGACAGACAGGCAGAATTTCCGGATCCCCTTTGTTTCGTCTTCTACAGGGTGTCCCGCAACGTCAACCGGGTACCGGGTGATAGGGTAGGTTATACCCGTACTGCAAATAGTAAGAAAAAAAATATCTAGCTGGGTTACGTAATAATAGCAATATTTAGAAAAATTATGAAAATCGATACCCAGGGCTACATTTTTATGTACTGTGGTGACAAATTTTGATATTTTTCAGTGATTTTTTTTCTACATAATCCGTAGTAACCATGCCACTGAATGCAACCTCGAAATCCAAAAAGAATATTGAAAGTTTCGCAAGAAAAATTAAGTTTGACTGAGTCATTTTTCAAACAAATTTTGTAAGCAAATTTTAACACATCATATTTCAAAAAAAAAATCTTATGTTATGTTTGATTGTTACCTCAAAAACTTTTTTTTACACGAATGGCATAACTTTCCTTATAGTACTTATAATCGCAATTAATAATAGGACATTATAACTGTTGTTACATATTTGCTATTCGGCCGGAAAAACTATCACATTTTTTTTTCAGGTGAAATTCACAATTGGCGGAAATTGATATTTTTTAATAGTATTAAATATTTTAAATAGTGAAAAGTAGTAACCCGTGGCGTAGTCGTTCGTGTGTCGGAATATCACACCGGAGGTCTGGGTTGGAGCCTTAAGTATACCTTATGTTTTTTTAGGGGAACTGGCTCTTGCGAGGAAGTGACAAATCCCCCGACAGTATATCATTTTCGTGAAAGTGTATCTCACCTAAGTCGTTCGCATTCGAAGGTCTCCTCCAATCCTGCAAACGTAATAACGCACACAAAAGGACTGGTTTAGAGTGTAATAAGTTACTATAGGTCGTGGTTCTTCAGAGCTGTCTGTGGTACTATTTTTATTTATTTTATGAAAATTTTATATTTTCAAATTCGAACGAAAGATTTCCAAAATAACGCCATAGAAAAAGGCCAAAAAATTTAAATAAAAAAAAACAAAAATTTTCAATTCGGGTTTTTTTCCAAATTCCAAAAAGTTTTTACGAAAACGCCAGAATTTTTTTTTTTTTTTCATATCTCAGATGGGTTTTTTTTCCTTTCACGGAAATTAGACCAGGGGTGGAAAGTGGAATCGGCTAAGGAAACTGACCATCGCTTTGTTGTCGTCAATTTTTTAACTGCGAGTTTTGGGCCTAACTCCTATATATTAAGTCAGAAACAGTTCTTTCTGATGGTGGTCTTTATTTCCAAACAAAATATTGAAATTAAGGATAAGAGGATATATATTTCCTGGCGTCATTTCCATTGTTACTTTTTGGGTCTTTTTCAGAAAATTGGACGTAAGTTTCGTGATTTCTGGTCGATTTTCCAATAATTTTAAGTTTTTTTTGCAAAATTAGTACCTCAAAATTTGTTGGATTTTTCAAACACTTTCATATGGCCGAATGAAATTAAGATAAATTGCACAACAAGGATATTTTAACCAACACTATTGTTGTTCTTATCCTGAAAGCTTTAATATACTCTGTCACCTCTAAAAAATACTTTACTTTGTTGGGCTGAAAGCACTTTTGAACTAAATGTTTAAATGTCCCGCCACTGCACAAATTTGTTTCAAAATCAAAAATCCACTTGAATGAAAAAAACACCCTAAAACGATTTTCACAGACCCAAAAACTCATACGTAAACAATTTCAATACTCACAGCTCATACATACAAAAATAAGAAAAAAAAAATTACAATCCAATAAATAACGCACATGCTAAACATTAATAAAGAGGGTGTTTGGCTCTCAGTTACGTTCAAAATATGCCTTTCGAAAGTGAATGAAATTAGAAAACCTGAAAAACCATCCCCAAACTGAAAAATAGGAAGACGACCTCTTGGCGACAGGATGCTCGGCTCGTGCAACCACCACTTTGCCTAACAAACAAACCAAATTTACTGTTTACTGCAATGCTTGGAAAAAGGGTGGCTTTTCGAATCTTGTGGTCTAGGTAAGAGAATTATTTTGTTTCAACATGCTCTCGTTTGCAACCCCTTTTTGCATGAGGCATAGATTAACTCCTCGGAAACGCAATAATCTGCTTGGGGGTGTTTCTCCGTCGTCGTTTAATATTTATAAACAAAATCATTAATAAACAAGGGATGGCATTGCAAGAGTCGTAGGTAATAGTGCCGAAAAATCTTGAGAGATTTAGGTTAAGGTACACGCATACATATCCGCTATTTAACTTTAGTTTACAATGTCGTTTGAAGATTAGGATAGGTTGAGTTAGAATACAAATAGATGAGTCGAACAAAGAAGGCGATATCACTTTCTAATTACGTAGCATGTTAAAATTCATAAGGGTTTGAGTGATAACAAAATTTTAGATTCAGCAGCGGAAGCAGGAGTTCTACAAAATATTTTTTTTTTATATCGAAGGATGAGTGAATAGACTATAAACATACTTACCAACCCTTAAATGTTGGGCGTTTTTAGACCTGCCAAACTTAATATTCCCCATGGGACACTACTCTATATTACGGCACCAAAATTTCATTATGAAAAAAAAACACCCCTTTTTGGATACAATTTCACAACCCTATGCCAACAATTTTTGGCGGCTCAGTGTGGTGCGGTAAAGGTTTCCTTTTCTGTTGTTCAATATTTTGCAAATTTCCTGATTTTATTCAAAGAGGGAAATTTCATTACATTTTCGAGTGAAGTATGAACTCAGACAAAAAGTAACCCAAAACAGAAAACGAGGGTAGATTATTTCTAAAGGGGATGATGATCTATTCTATCAAACTGATTTTTAAGATCGATAACAATGGAAAGAAGAAGAGTTATTAAATTTTGCCAATGGTTGATTTGATTTAATTTAATTTTCAGTGTGCATATAATTTTGGATACTTAAGTTAGTTTGTGTGTAAGGGAATTTCTAGACCCTCCAGCAAGAGGGTAGCTTAGCTTTTGGTTGCCCTCTTTTAATCAAGTGCGTTTTATACAATGGTTCGAGAAAATTTCATGGTAAATCGAGTTTGGTATATGTATATGAAGAGATTAAGTTGTTTGATGAAGGTAACACGATTTTAGTGAAAAGGATTGTTGACACAATTATCTTGGATAATTCTATAAGTAAAATGGAATGACAAATTGTAAAGTTCGTTTTAATTGAAATGAGTTTTGTTGATTAAAATGTTATTGATTTAATTCTTTCTTATAAGAAAAGTAGCTTATTCTTACAATTATCTGATTGCAAATACAACATCCTACTTCTGATAACATTTGGTAAGAATAAAATAATAGAAGGTTTGCGACAGGCGATGGATGAAGACAAAATTTCTTTTTTGATTTTGCTGAACTTTTCTTAAGCTTTTGATGCTGTAGATCATTCTGTTTTATGCAGCAAGCTTTTTCATGAATTTAATTTCTCAGCCAGTGTAATCAAAATGATAAACTCTTACCTAACTGGTAGAATGCAAGCAGTAGAAATTAATAACATTTTGTCTGATTTTCTGTCGACAAATAGGAGCGTTCCCCAAGGATCTATTTTTGGCCCGCTCTTATTTTCATTATATATAAATGAACTTCCCACTGTTGTCAGGTACTGTTTGATTTCCATGTATGCTGACGATGTGCAATTATATCTGAGTTGCCCACTTGGCCTTATGGAACACTATATATCATGTCTAAATGAAGATCTACAAAGAATTTTATACTGGTCTCAAACTAATGGTCTGTTATTGAATCCATCAAAATCCAAATGTCTGGTTATTTCCAGAAAACCATTAGATTTGTCCTATTTTCCTCCGGTGTTACTGAACAAAGTTTCAATTGAATATTCCGACACTGTAAAAAATCTGGGTATTCTTTTTAACCGTAACCTTACTTGGGATAGTCACATAAGCGCTGTTGTAGGAAAAACGTATGGTGCCTTACGATCTCTGTGGGCCTCCCAATCCTTTACCCCTTTAAAAACCCGTATTATGCTCGTAAAAACATTAATAATACCTATTATAACATATGGTTGCGAAATCTATTGCGCATGCAGTTTTGATAGTAAGAGAAAATTAAATGTAGCTTTGTTATATTTTTGGACTGCGTCGCTATTTTCAGTGACACTCTTCAACATGACGTTTAACAGTCTTTTGGAGTTTCGTACCTTGTCTTTGTTTTCTAATGTCTTGCTTACACATGAACCACACTATCTATATGAAAGAATACGTATGGCTTCCTCGAGTAGATCTGGACAACTCATACCTCTGCGATACTCGTCCTTAACATCCGAACGTCAGTTTTTTATAAATAGTATTCGAATATGGAATTGCCTTCCGCGCGATATCAGAAGAGATGAAGGCGTTGAAATTGTTAAGAAGAAGATAAAGAGATATTTGTCGTCATAGTTTGTTTGTGGTTTCCTTCTTTTTTAATAAACAAGTAACATTCAAGCAATTATAACTTATAAAGTAAAAATTTAAAGTCAAATTATTTGATTTATTCGTAAATTTATTATTTTGTATTTTTCCACTTAAAATTTTAAGCAGTTATAATTTTAAAGTTTAATTAATTTGGATAAATTATTATTTTGTATTTTCCATTAAAATGTTTTAAACTAGCTTTTCACTATCTTATAAGATATTATATCTTACTGTGTAAAGCAATCGATTATATACATATTATTATTATCGATTATATCATGCATAAGTCCTAGTGTTGCGTGACTTGTGATGCTTGGAAGGGTGTGGAATATATGCCTCACTGAAGAGAATCAACCCGAGAATTCATTTTATAACGTAAATTAAGAAATTAATTAAGGGTAACTAAAAGCTTACACGACATTCGTTGACTCTTAGGCGGTACTAAGTTTGCCAGGTCCGCTAGTACATATATATATAATATAAAAAATAAAACAACACTAAGATAGAGATATTTAATAAAATGGCAAATCTCTTAGACTTCGTACCTCTCTTCATGCAATGTCTATTTGTATCTTCTCTCATGTAAGATAACTGTAAAACATTCTTTAATCCCGATCTTAAGTGACACTTAATTAAGAAAAACTTCATTCACCTGGGATATTAAGAGAAATACCAATACAACGATATTTTTATCTGAAATCTTTAAAGCGACGTAGAATGTCAGTTGGGTTGGGATATTAACAAAAAAGATAGATAAAACAAACACGTTAGTGTTGAGTTGCGACTTTGCAGTGCAGCAACAATTGAAGCATTTTTACACATCCTTTTAAAGACGGATATAGTAATGTGCTCTCTCCAACTTAAACTCCAACTACAGCAGATGTTTTTTTCCTATGAAGGCACGTTCGAGTAAGAAAGAAATGAGGAATTCTTCTTATAGTTTAATGTTTAATCATATTATATTAATATCCAGGGCTACACCAACAACTCCACGATGGCAAACTGCAAAATATAAAATGTCTGGCCACAACGAGAAAAGACTTTGTTTTTCCAGATAGTTATAGTTCTGCATCTGCTGGTGTTTGTTGTTTGTAAATTTATTATTTTCCAAGCACATGCGTTATTTTTGGTTCGATGTTTTTATAGATTGTGGGTTCTGCAGAAGCATTGCACGGAAGAAGAGTTTTATTACAAACGCGAAATTCTAGTTAGGGATAATACAATAGGTATATGTATACATATAGTATTGATTCGAAAAATATTACTTTTTGTTATATTGTCGACTTGTGTTTGTTTCCATTAAACCAATTGGAAATTATAAGGTTCAACAACATATAAAATAGAGTACCTATACATGATTAATTTGGTCCCACGTATATTTGTTCGTTTATGTTTCTAAAGATGTATCAAGGCCAAAACAACGTTTAAAAAAACATTGTTCAAAAAACGTTTTTGAAATGTTTTGGGAAAACTTTCCCATTTGTTTAAGACAATTCAGTTATATTTAAGAACATTAGCTATAGCAGAAACATTTTTGAAATGTTTCGTGTTTCCTATTTTCAGAACAACATTTTTCCTGTATCAATTATTGTGAAACACTGTATGTGTTTCCCATCGCGAACGGAAAACAAAGAACCAATGTTTTTAAATGGGAACTCAGGTGTTTGCAAAATTCTTGGAAACTAGCAACTTTTTGGAAAACAACATGTTGAGTAACAAATTGTAGATTATATATTTCTCAACAATTTCTATTGCACCATCAATCGATTTCGAAAAAAAAGTGTTAAATTGTTAAAAAAAAAAATCTGTTTTTCACAACACAAACAAACAATAAATTAAAGATTATTTTGTGGGTCTGGAAATTCTATCAATGTCAGTTGTTAGTCTGTCAATCTGCAGATGATGCAGCCTTAACGCATGGGCTATATCTTTTAAACATGGTATCTAGGGTATCTAGGGTATTTAGGGTGACTGTCAGATGTGTTTTTGGAATTTTTATTCTAGTCCTAAAATTAACGACAACTGTTATGAAAAAGTTTGTTTTCGTCAAAGTCCGACATAAAAGTCCGTTTAGATGATTTAAATCGTTATTCCTAAAAAAACAGTATTCGCCATAGGTTTTTTCTAATTTTGACTTTCTCTTTAACGATTCAGCAAATCTTAACCTTCTAATGTTTTCATTCTAAAAAGGCCTAGGTAGCTTGCTTAATTTTTTATAACTTTTCTAAAAAAAATTATATTAATTGAACATTATTTTGTTTGAACATTTAAATATTTAAAAAACCGATTGTTGCAAAGTCATTAATGAACAGATATAAAAAATAACACAGGGTCCATTTTAAGGCCCTTGCCCAAGATAGTTTTTTCCCCATTTGTTCTCTTGATCTTCTTTGGCGTTTGTTTAAAAATAGTTACTGCGGAACTCATAACAACGGTTGACTTAAGTTACGCTGCCTTAAATATGCATCTACTCAAGAAAACCTTATTTATAAAAAAAAAATATGTTGAGTAGAGGCTGAGTAAGTTAAAATAATCTCATACGTTGATTAGAGCCTGCGTAACCTCATATTATTATTAGCATCTAGATATCAATATTACACCAAATATAATCGAAACGTCATTATGATTTTAAAAACCCAAAATTTACAAGTGTTCTTGTTCATTACAACTAAATGCTTTTAATAATTATTTTCGCAGATTAAGAAAAGACATATTCGAGTATTTATAAACTTTAATAAAAAAAATATAATAAAAAAAAAATGTAAAAAATCATCATCATCGGCTCGACAACCGGGGTCCGGTCCTGGCCTCCTTCAACAAGTCTCTCCACCTATCCCGGTCTCGAGCCGACGCCATCCAGTTGCGCACCCCAAGGCTCCGGGCGTCCTGGTCTACGCCATCTCTCCAGCGCAAGCATGGTCTACCCACTATCGTCTGCCAAAGAATGTACCACAAAGAACTTTCCGAGTAGTTTCCTCTTCGCTCATGCGAGCTAGGTGCCCTGCCCACCGGAGTCTACCGAGCCTAATTTTTGTCACGATATCTGCGTCAAGGTAGATTGCGTACAATTCATGATTGTACGTACCGTCTGCGAAATCGCCCTTCCTCACATATGGGGCCAACAATTCTCCTTAAGACTTTTCTCTCGAACGCGGATAAGAGGTCGGAGTGCCTTTTGCTAAGCACCCAAGTCTCGGATCCATATGTGAGTACTGGCAGGACCATGGTCCTGTACAGCAGCAGTTTTGAATGTAAACAATATGAGTTTTTATTTCAACTATAATTCTATTCCACTCGATCCCATATAACGTTGTAACAGCTTATGGACATCTCTCTCCAACACAGTGAGAATTGTATGATAACATTGACATTTATCATAACCAGAGTTTTAGATGGGAACCTTTTTTTAAAAATTCTTTATAAATAAGAAATTATTCAACGGCGAGTAAGAGCTGAGTAAATGATTTGACGTTGCGGAGCTTATAAACAGTTCAATGGCATTTTAGCCAAATCTAATAAAACATTATAAAACCTAAGGCAGTTAAGCTTTAAAAACTCAATGCCATCTACGGTCGCTAAAGCGAAACCAACAAAAAAAAAAAAAAAAACGCTGGAAAATGCACTTCCAACAGACCTCTCAATGACGCTGATTCTACAGAACTCTTGATTACCCTTGCTATTTTCCGCTATATTCGAACGGTATTATATAAAGATAAATGAAGCTTTAAAAGGGATTGTCATTTCCTCACTTTTGGTAGCTTATGTAAAACCCTGGGTTTGGATTTAAAACCTCTGGCTTCAGAGCCTCTTAACGCCACGGGCACTAATTTAATACAGTTTAACGTTTCAAATAAAATGAATTGCACGCGAATAATAATGAACAAATTTATATTTATGTCACCAACATTGAAGACATATCAGAACAAGTATAAAACATGACGCAGAGCTTTTCATGATATTAATTCAAAACGCATTTTTACTTGAAATGACATTTAAATTGCGTGAGAATGAAATTAATTAAAATGTCTATAAAACATTCAGCTTAAACTTAGCTTCTAAGCAAGTTCATGTATATAAAATATCGTTCACCATTATTGCGTGCGTCGATTTGTATCAATTGATTTAATTCCTGCAAATTTTTAACCAACAATGACACCTTGTTGTCGTTCAAAGAAGAAAAACCAGTTGCCGCACATTATGCATATTGGCCCATAACGCTGGCCGTATATCTCTTCTAAAACTCTCAAGCGTCTAAGCCATCGAGTATATTTCCAGAACTGTCGGCCAACAACGTCAGATAGCCAACTCGTGACTAATTATCTAACCATAGAGGTCGTTCTGGTGCCATTAGCCTTTTCAATGCAGCCATGCAATTTGTTGTCCGTCTTTATACAAACGGTTTTCACGACAACTAAAATATGTATATGGCGTTATTATAGCGCACCACATCGGGCAGAGTGATCTAAGATAGATAGAATCAAGTCCATAAACTTATAGTCACTGTGACATGCCAATCGGTTGTGCTGTTCATTTTGTGCCTTTCATTTCGCCTGCGCATAGATATGCAATGCGCACTGCGCAGCCCCCAAACTATTAAAATCGATTGCACTTTCTATTTTCTTGTGATTTTGCACAGTCTTGTGTGTCTGCCTTAAGGTTCGGGTGCGGCACACAATGAAATCCAGTTTAAAAGTTCGCGCTACTACCATAACTTTAAGCAGGTTGCTTGTATATCTATATATAACTGTTTGTCTACTATATAGAGTAAGTAACTGTGTTGTGCAAGTAAAAGAGACAGAAGTATTGTTGCCATTAAATTGGAGTTCTTTAGGGGCTTTCGTTTGCAAGATTATTTTTTTTGTTAGTACGTGGGTAATTTAGGTGGCAGATACTTTTACCCATCAGCATCTTAGTTTGGATGGTAATTGCGATGTTGCCGGGGCTTAAACATTCTTCCACTTATTTTTGGCATGAACTCTTGGGTCTTTTTCTTGTGTTGGTGTTTATTCTCCTTTCAAATAAATTACGGGGTTTCTCAGTTAAACTTCCAAGTTTATTGCCCAGGATGGTGCATTAAAATCATGTTTTTTCTCGCTATGGCATGGCATCATGTCTGACTGAATGGGTGAAACGAGTCGGGATGAATGTGAAGATCACAAGATCTACCCCGATTGCCGGTATAAGATCGTGATTGCGTGATGGATGTGATTTACTCAAAATGAGCAATTGCCTTTATGTTTTTGTTGTGTTCCTGTGCTGTCTAAAATATACTTTTGGAGTGATGAGGAGGATTGAAGTGGATGATGATCTGGCGGTAAGACGCGCTATATAACGCAATAGCAAGAGAAGAATTCCGGAAAATTAAGTGGATGAAGATTGATAGGTAAATTGATTGTTTCGTAAAATTACACTGTTACGTGTTGACCTGCTTTGTGCCAAATCAAATCAAAACGATACATTCATTCTTTGTTAATTAAGACAGTCAATCACTTTGTTTGAACTCGAAAATTTTGTTATAGACCTACATATATGTGTGTATGTAGTTAAGTACCAATATACATTGTAGGTATGTGTTATATGTTGAGAAGGATGTTCGCGATTTGTATTTCGAATGTTCAATGGATTCTAGGAAGAATTATCACATTTTTATTTGCGCGATTATAGAACCACTTATAAGGCAAGTTATGGATTCAAACAAAAAAAGTTTTGACAGAACAAAAACATGATTTTGAAAAAAGTGGGTCCGGAAATTCTGCCTGTCTGTCTGTCTGTCTGATGTAAGTTTGGACACCGACAGTCTTAACGATTACCTAAGTCAATTTTCTTCAAACTTGGTAAAAAATATTCTTACCAACATATACGCGTTAGCGATATTTCTATTTTTCTCGAAAAAAAAACGTTTGATTTTGATAAAATTATTTATGAGTGATTTGTATCCGAAGATGGTGTCTTTTATCTTAAATTTCTTTTTATTGCATATAGATATTTTTCATAGAAGCTTATTTTGAAAAGTTTTAATTTTGAAAAATAAATACAAAAATCATTTTTCAAAAAAGAAAAAAAAATAGTTAAACGAATTTCCCAGTCGTTATCACGAAGGTAACTTGCGACAAGAGCATGTCCTTTATTAACAAAGCGATTAAGATTATTTAATATGCAAGTTATGGATTTGTACAAAAAAATATTGTGGATTATGTTTAAAATAATGCCATCATAAATTATTGTTTATCTATAAAACAAAATTAAAAAGGCACCTTAGAGGTCGATAATTACCATTTATCTATGTACATACATTTTAAAAACCTGTTTTATGAAACCCAAGCATCTAAATTCTTATATTAAGAATGCCGGTTTTAGCCTGAAGCAAGTATATTATTTTTCTTTAAATTAAGATGCAAAATGTCAAAATTATAAGAATCTAAATTCTTATTTCAAGAACGAGTTGTTAAAAAAGCTATTGTAATTTCAAAAGAAAATATTTATATATTTATTTTTTTTATATTTTATTTACATTTTATAACAACATGTTTTTACTTTTTCCTTCAATATCAATGTTGCTTAACATTGTACCTATTAAAGATTATTTTTTTTTTGAATAATACCTGTGCATGGTACCTGCATGACGTTGCTGTATCCACTGAGCCAATCTGACAATACTTGTCTAAAAGACCTCAACAAACCATTACTATTTCATTCTTAAGAAATTATTTTGTTGATTTAAGAATTAGTTCTTGAAATAAATTTATCACGTTCGTAATTAACACTTTTCATCGTTATTCCAACAATGTTCATTCTTGATAATAATTGTAATCTGAAGAATTAATTGTTGAATCAACAATTTGGTTTTTGAAAGGAAATATTCATTAAATAAAAAATACTAATTACAAGAATTTTTCTGTTGGGTCAACAATGTAAATGATTAAGTATGAAATAGTATTAGCAAGAATTTTTTTTTTAAATTAATAATTTGATTTCTAAAAAGTTGAGAATGAGTTTTCGCTGCAAGAATTTTTTGTTGAGCCAACAATTTGTAAATCACGATTTTACAACAATTGAAAATTCTTCGGACAACAATGTTTTTTTTTTTTGAAAAATTCGAACGTTTTCTTATTTCACTAAAATATTCTGGAGATATAGCAATTGTAGGGCTTGGATTATACCATGGTAGTGACATATTTGGTGTTCAACTTGAAATTACGGTTATATATTTAAAAAAAATATATTTTTTTGAGATGTCAGAAGTAAAACAGCTTTTATTAAAGCTTTATAACTAAAAATGTTTCAAAAATTATGAATATTTCTTAATTAAAAGTGATTGACTACAGAATATTAATATTTTGAAATACTGACCCACATATAACATTATGCAGAATGCAGATACGTAATTCGATACTCGCACTTTCATCAAAATACTACTTTATACTTATAAATCGAAGAGTATAAGTTTTTTTTCCTCATAATTCCATGAACATCTTCATTATCTTGAGAAAAATTATACCTAATCTTAAGAAAGAGAAACATCAAAACATTAAAATATTCCTTTTCAAAATGTTTGGATTTTTTTATTATCTTATGATTATTATCAATTCACTTTTTTGAATGCAAGTTCATCAGTTAACTTATAATTAAATTATACAATTGGTAAATAATTCTATCTGTTATAAATCTTACTATAATTCTTCAGCCCTTTTAGCTGAATTGTAATTGTAATCTACATTTATGTTTGGTTTTCAACAGTTTCAATCCTTTGTGCTTCGTTCAATTTCATTTATTTCTATCTTCATCTTTAAGTGGAAACCGTTTCAGGAATTCTGTTATCGTTTCCGTTTTCTTTTGCATCCTTTCGTTAAGTTTTGTTTTCGAGCTAACCAGGTCATCCAAATAATGCGTCCACTGTGATGATAAGCTTGGCAATTTTAATAGTAGGGACATTTCCTGGCTTACACAATTATTATTAATATCGTAGTACATGTTGTGAATTTTATGTTTATTTTGTGAATTGATAAGCTGAACTGAATATGGTTATCCAAATGTGCCTTATTCTTATACTGATCAAGGATTTGAAGAGTAATTAGCATAAACGCAAGTAAATCATGTGAACAATTTACTTCATAATTGAGGATTTATTATTTCTTTGGAAGAACAAATGAAGAATAGTAGAGGTAGATAATTAGTCCCTACCCTACTTTCCTTGATTATTGATTTTTATTGCTGTAGAAAAAGATAAAAAATTTAAAATGGAACAAATAATGTGTAAACTCAGATCATTTAAATTGCAATATGTAGGTACTAAATAAAAAAGCCAATTTCACAATCCTTACAATTGTAATATATTAAGCCTGGATGTGGATCTTGAATAGTGAATATATATAGTGAACTTTTTAATAGAGCAAATGAAAGGAGAATTTAAAATGTTCTTTTCATAAGAGACGCTTTTAAAATTTAATTTTTGAAAACAATGATTTATTGGTCCTTTTGGAACTGAAAATGATTGGCGCAATAGCAAAATGCCTTTTTAAGATTTAAAGTGTTTGGAAAAACTGGGCATGGCATAACTTATAAAATATTTTTTTTTCATATTCGAAAAAAATATTACAAATTATTAAAATTCTTAATGAATTCAACTGGTTTCAAATTTGATAATCAATATGAATTTAATAATCAAGCAAAATCTTATTATATCTTAAATTATTGCTGACATAATAAATGCATGATTTGGGAGGAAAATTGTTTAATTAATTTTTTTTAATACTCCTTTTTATATATTAACGTTTTTATCATGGAAAGTTTTAATATTTTTTATTCAGTAGCTGAAATCGGTACATAGGTATAGCCAAAATAAGAAATACTATTTCATTTAACATCATCCTTAGAAAAAAAAAAAACGTGGGAACGCTTTAGTATTATAGGAAACGCTACAAAATTTTCAGAAGAAAATCATCATCGGCAACAGACAAACAGACATGCTGATGAATTTTATGATAAATAAAATGAATCATTTATTTTCAAAACATGACAAGTCCACTTTTTTCAAAATCCGTTTTTTTACATAAATTTGCTATCTAGGGATGGCCACGTGCTCCTATAAAAAATCAGGCGACCACTGGATCTGTATTTGATTTTACAATTAGTTGAAGTGCTTATTTAATGTTTATTTAATACCAAAAGAAGACAAGTCCATGGACTTGTCATATTTTAAAAATAAACAGCAGTTTGTTGTTATTATAAGTAACTCGTTTTACCTTATGCCGGTAATTTATATAGATAGATATTGATTGAGAATTTGATACTCTATAATTTGAGCTTACAAAGTTTGTTTATGCAAGTTCAAAAAGTTATTTAACATCCATTTACTTTCAAAACATGTCATGTCCGAAAGGGTTTTTGATTTTTATCTTTTTATTTATCAGCTCGAAAAATGAGTTTCAAACGGTACTCTATAGTGGAGAATAAACTCTACTCAAAACATTTTTTTTTAATTTTTAAACATAAAACAAAAGAAAATAGAAAGTTTTTTCGCGTCCTGAAAAATTTAAAATCGTGGACATGACATCTTTTGAAAATAAGCGATTCAAATATTGTTTCAAATATATTTTAATGAAACTTGGCATTTAACTCCAGTTTCACCAAAATATACAACACAACTAAGCAATATTGTTAGATTAGAATAAATAAAAAAATAATTTTCAAATGTGTAAGAAAAGAAAATCGATTTTATTTATTCGGCCAAACAAATTTATACATGCTCTTGGTTTGCACGGACAGGTCCACCTTCATATAATTTTATCCTTTTAAGCAGTTGTGCACACTGTCATTTACAGCAATAGGCAGAGATCTTTAATATACAGGGTGAGTCATGAGCAATGCGACAAAATGCTAGGGCGTGTAGTTTGCGTTGAGACAAGAAAAAAATCGTATGGGAGGGGGGGTCTATTCCCCTCCGTTAAGCCGGGAGGGGCAATTTTCGAAAAAACTGACTTAAAATGGGGAAAAAATTATTTAAAATCAACGGCTTCATTCACAATGCTGTGCGATACGTTTTTGAAAAGTTAATAATTTTTTCTTTCATTCTGTGTTTAAATAAATCTATTCTAAGAAATAGTTTTTGAAATATTAATTTTCAAAGTCAAAATTTTGAAAAAAAAAATTGAAAAAAAAATTTCAAATTCATTTTTTTTAAAATTTTACGTAATTAAGTGCTAATTTTAATTTCAAAATTCAATGCTGTTATTAATTTTTAGTCAAAAACAGAAAACCGGATGCCAAAATGTATCTTAGTTTTTGAGAAATAAAAAAAAAATTAAAAGTAAAACTAGTAAAATAAGTAAAAAGTTAATTCGTTTTTTTTTATTATTTGATTAAAATCGGATGGTATGTAATGAAAAATAAGAAAGGAATAATTCCCTTATTAATAATTGACCTGAGCAGGTCAAATTTGGAAAACCAAAAAAAAAAAGTGTTTTTCTTGGAAAAAAATACTTCTAGTTTTTCTTATTTTCTCAAAAACTAAGATACATTTTGGCATCCGGTTTTCTGTTTTTGACTAAAAATTAATAACAGCATTGAATTTTGAAATTAAAATTAGCACTTAGTTACGTAAAGTTTTGAAAAAAATGAATTTGAAATTTTTTTTTCAATTTTTTTTTCAAAATTTTGACTTTGAAAATTAATATTTCAAAAACTATTTCTTAGAATAGATTTATTTAAACACAGAATAAAAGAAAAAGTTTTTGGCTTTTCAAAAACGTATCGCACAGCATTGTAAATGAAGCCGTTGATTTTAAATAATTTTTTCCCCATTTTAAGTCAGTTTTTTCGAAAATTGCCCCTCCCGGCTAAACGGAGGGGAATAGACCCCCCCTCCCATACGATTTTTTTCTTGTCTCAACGCAACCTACACGCCCTAGCATTTTGTCGCATTGCTCATGACTCACCCTGTATATGGTTCATTCAATATAAAACTTAATCCGCATTGTCTGCCATATAAGATTCGAGATGAAAAACAATTTTATGAATCATAAGAAAAATCGAAACACTTATTATTCTTATTAAAGTATTTTTATTTTATTTATTTATAGTTATTTTAATATTTAAATTATAGTCAATTAACTTTTTTTTAATGCAAGTTCATCAGGTAGCTTGAAATTCTTCAGCCCTTTGAGCTAAGGGGTATATTCCAGTTATGTTTGATTTCCATCGATTTTAATCCTTCGAGTTTTGTTTAATTTCATTTGTTTCTTGTTTCGTCTTCATCGGCAGTGTAAAGTGGAAATCGTTTCATGAATTCTGTAAGCGTTTCCGATTTCCTTCTCACTCTTTCGTTGAGTTTTGTTTTTGAGTAAACCAGATCATCCAAATAATGCGTCCACTGCGATGATAGACTCGGCAATTTAGAAACTACGTTAGAAAAATCTTCGCTTATAGCAATTTGATCACTGAATTCTGTAAAATATTTGTCTTTATTATCTGTGGCCATGTTGTGAGTATAATGAACAAATGAGTTGAACTGAATGCAAACTCTTAAGATGCCTTGTACTTATACCAACTATACAAATAATTAGTGATGCATTTGTTCTCATATAGATATCCTTAAATGATTTTCTAACGAATTAAGGGGAAACTTTTCAGGTTCATTGTATAGTTGTGACACATTGAAAGGCAAACTACCTGATTTGTTTTGGGAAATGGAATTATATTACAACAGGTAGGAAATAAATCCAATACAATTTTATTAAGAAAACTGAACATAAGAATAAATAATATCACCATCTGATTTTGAGGACAAATTATATAATTTAGCTTTACCGATAATCGGTCTACCCAGAAGATGGTGACTTTTTAGCTTACAAAATTTCAAAAAATTTAAGAATTACAAATTAGGATTAGATTTTATCGTAAGGCATCTGTTAAGAAAAGAACAAAGGCATATATACCCAGATGATGGTGACTTTTTAGCTTACAAAATTTCAAAAAATTTAAGAATTACAAATTAGGATTAGATTTTATCGTAAGGCATCTGTTAAGAAAAGAACAAAGGCATATATATTTTTTTTAATTTCTCATTATATAGATTGTATTTAATTTTAATATGAAGTTATTTTTCTGTTTTATCAACAGCAACACTTTGTAAGGCTTTTAAGAGTTTTTAAACTATAGGTATTACGCAATGTATTTCAAATATACGTTCAAAGTCCGCTGTTATAAATACCGAATCAAGGAACTTCACCTGAGCTTCAAACGTCTTTCCAAATCATATAGGATTGCAGGAATCTAAACGTTAGATACACACGAGGCAACCGTTGCAGCAACGGATTGGTTTTAATAATTCAATAAATTATGAAAAGGTTTGGCAGTCACAACTGGGCATTATTTAGCTATAACCTGTTTATAGTGTTTATCCAGTAATTGCGACTACCCCGAAATTCTATAAAATTTATTTCCAAAATTATGATGTCTTTTTTCACTTGAAACACGATCGTATCAAACGCTAATACTTATTTGATTTTATTGTTGTTTAGGTATCAAAAACAGACAAATGAATACATATAAATATACAAAAACAAAAATTGTGAACTAAATGTCTAAAAATGAACCATCCAATAATACTCTCCAGCAGCTATACAAAGGAAAATAGATTTTTTGATAGATACTACTGTAAAAAAAATTCGGATCCGACTTTTAAAACTCGGCCTTATTACACTTTCCAAAGTATTCCACTTTGGAAAGTGAAATAATTTGGAAAGTGAAATGGAACCGTCTTTTCCTTTTCAATTAAAAAGTGCATAGATGGCCAGGTTCAAGGACGACAAGCGGAGAAAAATAGCTGATGGGCAAATCGATTTGGGGTGTGGAAACTAAACAAAATAGATAAACATCAAAACACTAAAATATTCTTATTTTAAAATGTTTAATTATAGTTTTTTATTGTCTTAATTATTGTCAATTCACTTTTTTTAAATGCAAGTTCATCAGTTAGTTTATAATTCTTCAGCCCTTTGAGCTTCATTGTATTCCCCATTTATGTTTCGTTTTCATTAGTTTCAATCCTTCGTGCTTTGTTCCTATTTCATTTGTTTCTTGTTTCGTCTTCATCGGCAGTATTAAGTGGAAACCGTTGCATGAATTCTGTTATCGTTTCCGAATTTTTTCGAACCCTTTCGCTGAGTTTCGTTTTTGAGCTAACCAGGTCATCCAAATAAAGCGTCCACTGTGATGATAAGCTTGGCAATTTTAATAGTAGGGACATTTGTTCGCTAACACAATTATTATTAATATCATAGGACATGTTGTGAATTTAATGTTTATTTTGTGAATTAATAAATTGTACTGAATATAGAAAACCAAACGTACCTTGTTCTTATATAGGTACTGATTAAGGATTAGAAAAGTAATTAGCATAAACTCAAGTAAATCATATTTTAAAAAATAATTCTTTTAAGGACTAATGAAGAATTGGGCAGGTAGACCCGCACTAGACTTTGTTAATAATTTTTTTATTGATTTGAATTAGGTGAAACCATTAATTACTTACTTCTATGCTTAGAGACAATTAAGATGGCAATATTTATTAAAATAATGTTAAATAAATATTTCAAAATGTCATAAATATTATTTTCCTTGATGGTGGTATTTCTAGCGATCGTATCAGAATCCCGGATTGTTTTGGCGACTACTAGGAAAATCCCGACTTGCAAAAAATCACAAACAGTAGACTTTCAGAGTTTTAGCACCTGTTACCATTTTATTTTTACACTTTTCAAAATATCTCCACACTTAAATATTTGGATTTAAAATTCTAGCGATTTTTTTGGTTTTAGCTTCTCACATTGCCTTAAGCTCGAACCCTATTATTTTCTCGAATTATCTACAAGAAATGTTTGCAAAAAAAAACATGGTCCCTATAGCAATTACAGATCTGGGGTTTGGCTTTATTTGTTGAAAATTTCACCAGCTTTATAAAAATATTAAATTTTGTTTCTCAAAAACGCAAATTTTATGAATGACATTTAACGGAATAAGTGAAAAAAGCCTTAAAATTTTGCGGTTTTACGAAGTTATATCCTACCTTAAATATTTTGATTACAATAATCACCTTAATTTATCTCATATTAAAGCTAATTAATTGACAATATTGGATATTTTTTATGTGGGAGCGGGTCGAAATTCTGGTTGACATAATTCTATTGTTTAAAATACAGCTCTTCAAAATTCTGGCTAAAAATTCAGCTTTTTGTTTTTTATTCAATTCTTTTATTAACAAAACAACAAATTAATTGTGGTCATTAAATAATCAAATAGTTATGTATTTTATAACAAAATTTCTTATTACAAAAAAAGTAAGCTAAATTTATGTTAAACTCTTAAGTAGGAGTACGCTCTGATTATCAATATTCTGCAAATAATAAAGAAAAAAAATAAGTTTGCAAAATGTTAAAAAGCGCGCGTTTTTTATCATTTTGCAAACCTATTTTTTTTTTTTATTATTTGCAGAATTTTGATAAGCAGAATTTTGGTGAGCAGGATCACAACCCTTTTAATGTAGATACTCTCTTTTCTTACTTTTAATTTTATTGGAATACCAACTTAAATTTTATTTACAAGATGCTTAAAAAAGTTTATTGGTTCTTAAAATTGAAAGCTGATGTGCAATAGGTACATTTCATCATAAGGTTTTACATTACAGTCAATTATTAAATAGTGTTTGGAGCAATTCGTCGCTACAATGCAGAACTAACCTAAGTCCATTTTTTGAAATTTGGAAAAGATAAATTTGTATACGCTATAACTCTTAAAGTTTTAAAAATACAAACAAAATTATGAGCAGGAAAGAAAGAAAATAATATTTTTCATCGAAAATCTATTAAATTGTTTTTGCTGGAGGCATGTCACATTAGAAGTTTAGCTTTTCCAAGTTTCAAATAATGGACTAATGTAGCGACGAATTATTCATTCAAGTACCCGGCTCTTTTCAAAAATGTCATCTGCATAAAAACTGTATTTGACAGTGCATAAATGTTAAATTGATGCTTAGATACACACGAAGCAACCGTTTCGGCAACATGTTGAAGCAACAGTTGCTTCGTGTGTAGCTGTATTGCCATTGAGTTTACTGCTGCTGCAACTGTTGACAGAAATATAAAAAAAAATTATATTTTTGGTCTGTTGCTGCAACCGTTGCATCATGTGTATCATTGTCAATCATTTCAAAAAATCAATTTTGCTTTTCTCCCGGTTATGTATTTTCTGTATCACAGCCCATCTACACACAGTACTGTGATTGCGGCAACAGTTGCCACGTGTGTGTAAACAGCAATCCTTTATGATTTGGAAAAACGTTTGAAGAGTGAAGTTATTTGATTCGCTATTTCGGCGTAGTTTATGCATGTACATACCTTTGTTCTTTTGTTAACAGATGCCTTACGGTAAAATCTAATCTTAATTTGTAATTCTTAATTTTTTTTTAAATTTTGTAGTAGGTAGTTAGTTACAAAGTACACTATCTTCGATAAAGCTAAATTACATAATTTGTCCTCAAAATCAGATGGTGATAATATTTATTCTTATGTTCAGTTTCCTTAATTAGATTGGTTGTTGCAATATAATTCAATTTAACAAAACAAATCAGGTAGTTCGCCTTTTAATTGAATGTCACGACAAGTCACAACTATACAATCTACCTGAATGGTTTCCCCTTAATTCGTTAGAAAATCATTTAAGGAGAACAAATGCATCACTAATTATTTGTATAGTTGGTATAAGAACAAGGCATCTTAAGACTTTGCATTCAGTTCAACTCATTTGTTCATTATACTCACAACATGGCCACAGATAATAAAGACAAATATCTTACAGAATTAAATGATCAAATTGCTATAAGCGAAGATTTTTCTAACGTAGTTTCTAAATTGCCGAGTCTATCATCGCAGTGGATGCATTATTTGGATGATCTGGTTTACTCAAAAACAAAACTCAACGAAAGAGTGCGAAGGAAATCGGAAACGCTTACAGAATTCATGAAACGATTTCCACTTTACACTGCCGATGAAGACGAAATAAGAAACAAATGAAATTAAACGAAACTAGAAGGATTAAAATCGATGGAAATCAAACATAACTGGAATATACCACTTAGCTCAAAGGGCTGAAGAATTTCAAGCTACCTGATGAACTTGCATTAAAAAAAAGTTAATTGACTATAATTTAAATATTAAAATAACTATAAATAAATAAAATAAAAATACTTTAATAAGAATAATAAGTGTTTCGATTTTTCTTAGGATTCATAAAATTGTTTCTCATCTCGAATCTGATGGTGTATTTTATACAGGGTTGCAAAAGCTTAATTAATTTTTAGCTTAAGCTTGACTTTCAATTCACAAGTTAGTAGGTGAATTATGAATTAAAAAATATTAAATACATAATAAAAAGCTAAAAAAATTGAATTCATTAGCTAGTGAAAATCTAGACACCAAAATCCGGAAGACAAAATACTGAAATACAAAATGACAAAGAATAGAGATAATTCCGAATTTCTGTGCCGGAATTTTGTATTTTGGGTGTTTTTAATGGAGATTTTGGTGTCGGGGTTTTCACTAGCTTATGAATTAATTAATTAACTAGCTTATAACGGGTGATTTTTTAGCTGGTTTGGTTTTGGCAACACTGGTTTTGACAACTGACGTGTGTTTAGTACCTTGTGTCACTGTCAAACAGCTTCAGTTTGGTTTGCAATTTAACCATGGATCGTCTTACAAATGAACAACGCTTGCAAATTATTGAATTTTACTATCAAAATTCGTGCTCGGTTCGAAATGTTCGAAATGCTTTTTTATCGAAAAATTGTGTTCAGCGATGAGGCTCATTTTTGGTTGAATGGGTACGTAAATAAGCAAAATTGCCGCATTTGGAGTGAAGATCAGCCAGAAGCATTGCAACAGCTACCAATGCATCCCGAAAAAGCCACTGTTTGGTGCGGTTTATGGGCCGGCGGCATTATTGGGCCATATTTCTTCAAAGATGATGCGAATCGCAGCGTTACTGTCAATGGTGAACGCTACCGAGCGATGATAACAAACTTTTTTTTGCCCGAAATGGAAGTTCTTGACTTGCATGATATGTGGTTTCAACAAGACGGTGCCACATGCCACACAGCACGCGAAACAATGGCGCAATTGCGAGGCGAGTTTGGTGAACAGTTAATTTCACGTTTCGGGCCGGTCAATTGGCCGCCTAGATCGTGCGATTTGACACCATTAGACTATTTTTTGTGGGGGTATGTCAAGGTTAATGTCTAAAGGGACAAGCCCGCTTCGATTGACGCACTGGAAGCCAACATCCATGCATTCATTCGTGAGATACCGGCCGATATGTGTGAAAGAGTATGCCAAAATTGGACTCAGCGGATGGGCTACCTGAGACGCAGCCGCGGTCAACATTTGCATGAAATTATCTTTAAACATTAAATTGCAAGGTTCAAACTATCGATTCAAATAAATATTTCATTCATTTTTTGAATTTTTTGTGTTTTTTTTTTTTTTTAAAGTTCTAAGCCTCTTAAAAAATCCCAACTAGCTTATGTATTGATTTTTTCCAAATCACAAGACAATATAGTTAGCTTAAGGCTTAGTATTTTTTTAATTCATAAGCTCGCAACCCTGATCTTATATAGCACCACGAAAGAAAAACGTATTCATAATAAAAAGACAATACGGATTAAGTTTTATATTGAATGAACCATATCTCTGCCTGTTCAGTGTCTATCCAAAGACACCTTTTTAATCAGCCTTAAGACCAAGCGCAACGTGAAGACAATAATTTAAACTCTAATTATTATCTTCCAACAAAAACCGGAGAATATCAAAATGCTGATGTGTTCTCGATGAGATGTCAAAGCGTAATAATTTATTTAATCAAGATTATTGACAGCTTAAAAGTAATGAACATGTAGGTACAGCAAAAAAATATAGCAGAACATTAGCCGTTAGGTTTAGTTTGAGATTTGTTGTACATAAGCGATGTGCAGTAAATTCAATAAAAAACTAATAATTGTGTGTGATGTTTGAATGTTATGCGTTAGTATGTATGTATGATTTTAAACAGTAGGAAAAATATAGGGTAAGTATTCGTTTATGCTGCTTGAGCGGAACATAGAATAAATTATCAGTAATGTTATATTATTATAATAAATACAATATACAAATACTTTTTATGTTTTATGTTGGTTCAGGTTAAGACTGAACACTGCCCATTCTGCCCTCCTTAGCGAAAAGGTCTTAACTCAATTTTCCATTTTTTTATTTTTCTAGTTTTGTTTGGTCTCAAACTAAAAAACCTTATAATAAACTTTTATGAAAAAAGTATATTATTTTAAAATAATATAAAGTAATTAATTAAATAAGTTTTATTTAAAAGAACTATCGAAAACCTAAGAAAATTCGTCATTTCTCAGAATGCTTTTCCAAAAATTGTAATTTGAAAAAAACCTTTTTGCTTAGGACGGCAGTATTCTTGTAAAGGACAGTGAAAGTTTTGTAGCGTTATCTATACTAAGGCGTTATCTATAATAACTTAGAACTAATTAACTAGTTTTTAAGCTTCGCTTGTACTAAGTGGAAATTCCACAAGTAATTTAATACGTGAATGATAATATTAAAAATTGCCATGATAAAATCGCTAATATCTTGAAAAGGAATATTAAAAAAAAAATTAATTCAACAATTTTCCTCCAAATCATGCATTTACTATGGCAGCCATAATTTGAGAAATGAGCATCTATTGTATTTCATTAAGAATCCAACACAAATTTTTATTTCATTAAATGAAATTGAAATTTTTATTCTTAACAAATGCGGGTGCTAGTTATTTTTATAAAGAGCAATTTTTGCGATTGTGTATGATAAAAAAATATTTTACGCTAACCACTTTCAGTTTCAAAAGGACCAATAAAACGATTTCCATTGTGTTCCAAAAATAAATGTTAAACCCGTCTCTTAAATGAATTGAAAATTTTAAATATAAGACAGTACAAACGTTGAAAGTATTCGATAGATATGTTTTCCTTTCATTTACTCTAATGAGAGATTCCACTATACATATACCAATACCATCAAAGATCCACATCCAGGTTTAATATTCATACATAAGTAAGGATTATGTTATTCGCATTTTTGATTAATATTATAATTTAAATAATCTGGATTTAGACATTATTGGTTCCAGGTTAACTTTTGTATTATCTACTTCTAATGCAATAAAAGTCAATAATCAAGACAAGTCGGAAATGGTCCTTAAAATATGATTTATGTATCTACCTGTACTTTTCCTCATTAGGACTTCCCAGAAATAATAAAATCTTAATTATGACGTTAATTCATCACATGATTTACTTGCATATGCTAAATACTTTTCTAATCCTTGATCAGTATATAAGAACAAGACACATTTGGTTTTCCATACTCAGTTCAATTTATCAATTTACAAAATAAACACCAAATTCATAAGATGTCCTACGATATTAATAATAATTTTGTTAGTGAACAAATGTCCCTACTATTAAAATTACCAAGTTTATCATCACAGTGGACGCATTATTTGGATGACGTTGTTAGCTCGAAAACAAAACTCAACGAAAGAGTGCAAAATAAATCGGAAACGATAACAGAATTCCTGAAACGGTTTCCACTTTACACTGATGACGATGAAGATAGAAATAAATGATATAAAATTACGAATCTTGATGGATTGAAACGGAAGAATACCAAACATAAATTATATATAAAAATAAGCTCAAAGGGCTGAAGAATTATACATATAAGCTGACTGATATAATTTTATTAAAAAAAAAGTTAATTAATATGAATTTAGATAATAAAAATAATTGTAAATAAAGTTTTAAAAAATGAATATTTTTGTATTTTGATACTTCTTAGGTCAGAGTAAACTTCTATTTTGTACGAGGTGTTTTCTTATGTTCGTAAGATTATATGGTGAAGCGAAGGGAAACGCTATTTCTACGGTTTAAAAGTAAAAGTTATTTTTGATTTTATTAAATACAAAAAGAACCAAAAAGCTCATTCGATTTCACACATAAATTTCTGATTTAATTGAATAAATATTTTAAATTATTGAATGTAGTTTTTTAACTATCGAACAAAGCAAATTAATTTTCTTATGCACAAAAATAATTAATTTTTTCGTAGGAATAACATATTTTGGGATATTCCATTTATATGTTTTGGACTTGCAGCATTAGGGCATTTAAAGTTATCCAATTTGAATCTAATTTTTATTTTGTATTCACTATTCGTTGAGCTGATATCAGAACAAGTAAAAGGAGTATATTAGACAGTTTAACGTTTTTTCTTACTTTAACTTATAAACTTAAATATATACTAACTTGTCTTTTTAATATTAAATAGTTTCTTTTCAATTCTATTCCGACTTATATGATTGCCAATAATTGATAATTGACAGTTGGTTAACATTGGAATTTGGTACTTTCTTCACTTTATATATTATCATTAATATCAATTTACATCGTCAGATTGATTTCTTGAGACTCAAATTTTAATTCATTGAATTTATAAATCAAAATATAATTCTCAATTGATAGTCAATTGATATTTAACAATCATAATTGATGTGTAAGACTTTAGTTTCATGACTTTAAATTTAAAGTCTCTTGTTGGTGAAACATGAACAATCTTTTGATTTCAGAAACCCTCCTAAATATTTCAATTTGGGACATTAAAAGATTTTTCTGCGGATTGCAGATGGTTTTCAACTGATTTCCTTTTGTTCAATTGCAAAAAAAATGGTAAGCTTACTAACGGCAACCCCCAAAGAACCGTTATTATTATCATGAGCTATCTCTTGAACGGGTTAATCGATTTTAATTCTTTTTTTTTTTAAAGATCAAGATGATTGATGAAATTTTAATACCAAAATGTTGCCAAAGTGCTTGAATTAATTTTTTAAATTTATTTTTTTGTAAATCCATTATTTTGAAAACAACTTTACTAAATATTTAAATTTTTTGTCTGCATGAAATACAAATTATTAAGCACTTAAAATTGGACTACTTAAAATTTTTAAACCGCTTTAACGATTTTGAAATAATTTGTTTGGTAAACTTATATGTAGGCAACAACATTTTCTGCATACTTTGATTTTGGTTTGAATCTTTATAGAAAGTAGTTTTAGCACTTTTAAAAACAATTTATATCCAAATAAAATTTTAATTTATTTTTTATTAAAATACATTTTATTTTTGCCACAAGAGCAAGTTCTTGCGACCCAGTCGTATACCTTATTTTATTTTTTCTTAGTTTATTAAATTATTTTTGTATTATTAGTATTATTTTTAAATCTTTATTGCAATAAGTAATAAAATTCGATTTCTCCAAATAACCCAGGTAGTTTTCTTATCGAGTATATGATACAATTATAATCATCAACGGTTTCTCCTTAATCCATACAAAATTGTACCCATGTTTCACTAATTATTCGAGGTTGGTATAAGAAGAAGGTATTTTAAGTTTTTCGATTCAGTTCGATTCAGAAGTTCAATAAACTCACAACATGGCAACAGATAATAAAAATGAATATCTTACAGAACTAAATAATGATCAAATTTGTTTAAGCGAAGATTTTTCTAATGTAGTTTCGAAATTACCAAGTTTATCATCACAGTGGACACATTATTTGGATGACCTGGTTTACTCGAAATCAAAACTAAACGAAAGGGTGCGAAGAAATTCGGAAACTCTAACAGAATTCATGCAACGATTTCCACTTTACACTCCTGATGAAGACGAAACTAGAAATAAATGAAATAGAACAAAACTTGAAGGATGGAACAGATTGACAAACTGATGAATTAGAATTAGAACAAAATTAAAATGTTATCAGATAGAATATTTTTTTTTGATAAGAAGAATGAAAATTTTTTTTATAATTAAATAATTTTTTTTAATAAAATGTGTGTAGTTTTGGAAAATAAGTATCTTCAAAAAAATGTCAATTTTACTTAAGTTTTTTTCATAAGTCTAAAACAATTCTCTTTGCAACACATTTCGTATTTTAGAAACAGATATATATATTTCCTAAAATTAAATGTTCACTTATTTTATTTAATATCCTTATCACCTAAAAGGTGATGCAACGAATGCAGCACATAATTATAATGTTTCTAATTACTCATTTATATAAATAATAAAATTTTGAGACTTACTTCTTAAGTTTAATTTAAAATCGACGTACCTGTAAAAGAAAAAAAAAGCATTCTTGAGTTTTGATATAACAAATTAACTTACAAAATAATTCATTGTTTATATAATTTGGAGTTCATGTTTTCATTATAATAGCAAAGAAGAATTTAGAGAACATTTGTTTTTATAGAAAAAGAAAGACAAATAATTTAAGAAAGAACAGCATTACTTTTGTTTTTGCAAATATAATGTTTTTGGAGTTCTAGCGTCAACTCTTTTGTTTACATAGAAATCATAAGGTTTAAACTTTTTAAAACATTATATACTTAATTTAACTATTTGCATTTATCGTGAATATGTGCATCTTGACTAAATTAATTTTAAAATTAATCAATAGGTTTTGACCTTCAGAATGTTATAGTTACGTGCATTTAAGAGGATACAAGAGTTGATAGGTTTTTTATTACCATCAGATCTGTCTACCAACTACTGTGTGTCAACCTATTTTTAACTCAGCGTTAGCGGTGAACATCAGGTACCTATCCTTCGATCTTAATCTAAAGATTGAGATGCGAGTGGACCTAGAAAAGGAAATAACGACAGCGAACTTAGTATCTGCGGAGGCTTAAAACAGCTTCAAAGCAGTTATGAACGCTATCCAAAAAGTGCAATTGTATGGGCCGGGCAAGAAAGGCTGAAAAACTGCGATACTTATACTACGGCAATGCGAATCAATGCTAAACTCGCAAACATTACCCTTATTATATGCCCACAAGGACGAGTTCTAAGAGGTCCCGAACAAGATACGTGTGAGCAGATCTCTTAGCTATTATGATATTAAAATGTTGTCTTAGGTGATTGTTTCGACAAGGTGAGAAGAGAATGGAGGTGAGAAGAGAATGGAGGTGCAATCGGAAGATATAGCCTGCACAACACCACATTGTGGTACCGGTTGGTACGAAGTTCCCACATCATCTCAATATTCACAAGGAGAAATTTCGATATCCTGGTCAATCAATCATCAACCAGGTGGATAAAATTGCGATTGAAGCATAGGCACTGGGAGTGTTATGTATGTCCAAACGTTCCGAGGACCCAAGGTTAACTCAAACTACTACCTCTTTGTAGCCAGGGTTATATTAAAAATGCCCAGAACAAGGCCAAAACCACGAATATACTGTGAGCAAATTTGACTTCGGACGACTTCAGTCGCAAAAGATTGCCAAGTTCTTTTCGTTCGATTCTCTCTATACCGCCATCTATTCAAGCTTCAGAAATGTCAATAAGAATTTCGACTTTACGATATTTTGCAGATTCGGCATCAATTTCCTCTATTAATTGAGTCTGATGGTCTTTAATAGTGATCGGGACCAATTTTTTGGCAATAAATTAAAAATTCAATTAATTCCATAAATGAAAGATCAATTAAATAGAAAAACCCGTCAGAACCCGAAAAGATTCATATATCTTTATATCAGTGGTGTTGTTCTCGCCATATAGTTTTAGTGTTTTATTAAATCAGAAATTAATCACCAATATCACTACATCCATGTTGTTTTATTGACATTTTTATTTTAAACCTTGTTTAGATACCCCAGAGTCATTAGCAATAAAATTAAACGGAAATTCAATATAATTATTTAATAATCAAGACTTGTTTATATAAGGTGTGCCTATAATAGTAAATATATTGAACTTGACTAGCTTTTACTACCAAGTCTTTTATATAAACCAACGCACACATCATCAACAACGTAATTAAATAAATTTACAATCGTATATCCTTTGAAGTACTTTACAAGACACGATCCATATATTAATAATCCATTTCACAATGTTTATAACCATATAATTCGTTAGTCATAAATTGTGTTGGAAAATTTCTTTAAAATGCAAAGAAACCTGACAGGACTTCCCCCAAAGGTTCGCACAATCAAACGTCGTAAATTCATCTTAATGGCCAAACGATTTTAAAATTTTCAAGTTTCACCAGTTCAGAATACACGATGTGATGGCATCTGTTGTTTGTCTTCTACTATAAGAGCACACCTACGAGCATCATCCATTTCACATCCTTGTTACTTTTGGACTTGGACCATGACGATCAGTGTAAACCAACGCATAACTTCATTGGCGGTTTTGGCAGAGAAAAACATCTATTGTTGGATATGTTCTGTTCGTAAACGTACGTATACTGGAATACGTGCGCGCATAAGCACCACTCTTTCTAAATCGGGCCCTATAAATTTTCATTTCGTGATGCCATAATTTCTGCTCTATTAGGTGCATCGAGTCAAATTATAGCCTCAATGTATATATATACGCCAGCGCTCATATCGCAGGGTCAGAACCGGTCAATGCGTCATTGGATTGATTGTTCTTTTATAGATCAGCCTTCTTGTTGGAGTACATAATCATTTTTTTAAGAGCTCAGTCATTTGTACGTACATATATGCAAGTATGATGGGTGCTGTGGAATAAGTAATAGTTGGGTTTTTGTATCTATGAGAGATCAAGGAGTTTAAATAATGATGATGAATAGTTTTTCTTTTTTTTTTGGTTTTTTTTATGATGTATCAAACTTTTGCTACATATAAAGGAATTACAATGGGAGTCGTAAACTTTTATTAATTTGAATGCCCAATCCTTAATCTATTTCAACAAATCAAAACTATATTGAAGAAATGGAATTTCTAATTTCTTAATAAAACAGAACACCATTTTTTTTTACAATAATGGATTAAAATTTTCAGACCAAAAAAGGAATGGCGCCCAACCAACGCCTCGCAGAAGCAAAATTTGTATGTATTTTAGCAAAGAATTATTTTTGGAGGGAGTAATACATTTTCGTTTTGCTACGATTTACCCACCTTATCTCGAAGCTAGAACCACAACCCTCCCACTTCACTGTCGCAGAACAAACTGCTGCAGTGCATAGAGAGCATTTTTTGGTCACAGAAAATAGTAGAGTCCACACGCCACTTCATCCACTCTACTCTTAGGCGAAAGATGATTTCGTCATCGCAATAAGATTCTCGGTATTGGTCATTGGTCCAAGGTTTTTAAACTTTTGAAGCACTGATGTCCGAGTGCTGAGTCCTGAGTACAGCATAAGTATTCATATATGTCTTCTTGGCGACTAATCCATACCGCAAACCGTTAACCCGACAAGAGCTCGTTTCAAGCAAGGATGAAGGATCTTCACTTATTATTGCTTCATTGTCAACAAAGAATAATAGAGTCACTTTCCATCACCGTATCTTCAAATACAAAGTCAAGAACTGTAATGAAAAGCAAGCACTTGGTGTATACAGATTTTTATTGGGAAATTTCCGATGACATGTTAGCATGTTAGCTTTGTTTTGACTTGCTCATACATATCCATGATTATTCGCGCGTAGAACTCCGAAACTACTCTTTGCTACCTCCATCATGGAAAACGCTTGAGCAAATTACGGTGCTTTTATATTCAGATTTTTACACTCTCAATGGCGTCTGTGGTTGATTTACCCGAATGAAACCAGCAAACGGCTATCCAATACCAGCTCAACGATCTTCATGGTGTTTGACAACAGCATGAATAAACGTATCACCCTTTTTCTTGTTAATTGTTAAAAGGTAACTTTTCTTACACTGATGAATGGGCATTTGGCGGCTGATAAGTTTACAGAAAAGAACAGTGAGGCATTTTAGACCGATGTCTCTAATTTATTTCCAAAGCTAAGAGGTTATCCCATCTGGCCCGATCGCGCTAATACCATTTTGGAGATTTTCATCGCCGCAGCAATTTCTTCGACTGTAATATGAGACACTTATCTTCTCATTTTGTTTCTGCTTTTGGGAAACCAATGCATTCAAAAGTAAAGAAGTTTGCCTTGAACATTGTTTATGGACTTATTGATGAACAAATCTCCTGAGCTTTTCGCCTTCTTTGTATTTTTTATTAGATTTATGGTTGCTCCTTTGTTTATATTAGCATGAAGAACCTTGGTTTGCATCAGCAGTCGGTGCAAATATTTCTTCCGACTCCCGATACATAAGAGCATGCAGTGACTCACAAAAAAGAAACAAGAAACTGCTTAAACTTCGGAACACTTCTTTTTTTCTAAATTTTGGAAGCATCTGGTACAAAACTTTTTTTATTTATGTTACGAGAGAAGTACATTGACTTAGCTTTGAAATTCGTTTTTCTCCCAGCTTCATTGTTTTAGGTTTACTCCACCACCATATGGTCCTTTACCCCGTTTATGGAAGTGTCTTTTTGCAGTAATTTTTTTTTTACAGAGGGCTCTGTTTGTTTGATTCTCTTATTTCTCGTCCCCACGATTTGGTCACCATCAGCAGCGATGGCTTCTTCCAGTATCACTATGCACTATTTCACATGTGGCTTTATGAAATTGTTAACCAAATGGTTGACAGTCTGAGTTTCACATCAGTAACCAAGACTCTTCCGCAGTGATACCGATTTCGTGCTTACATCTTGTTCCAATCATTGATGGATCATCTTGTATGCTTTTTTTTTGACATCCAGAAAACGGGGCTGTTTCCAGAACGCACAAGATTCAAAATCGTCTTCTCCTATTCATCTCTTCCAATTCTTAGCTTCGTGCGTTCATATAAACGTTTCAACTCGCCTCTCTCATCTTTCGACTAATCATATGTTGCAATACCTTGCTAACCCCTAGAATCCATTTAGTTTTAACCCGATATTTTCTGCTCCATATAGAAGTGTGGTATTGTCTGGCGGAGTAGTGCCTTTTTTATTAGAAAGAACTTCCATGATGTACGATTTTGTTCGAAATTTCGCGTTACGTTGTTCTCAAGTCGTGACTTAATTGTTCCATTGTCCATTCTTTTAAAATGAAGTTTAAACGAAATAAGGTTGTGGGATAAGAAATTAAGAAAAAAGGAAGTTTCCGTGTCAGTTTCTTAAAGTCTGCAGATCTTCCCGGCCATAGGGTTACCGATGGTCCCCCTTTGTATTCTCTTGTTTATGGAACAATAATCAAAAAGATTGACAAATTTCAAATAACAATTTCTTCTTGGAATTGTAAGACATTATCTTTACTACTTCTTTGTTCACATTGATTGATGACTTAATTATCCTCGCTTAAGTTTCCCATGTTAAATTTTGCAAGAAACTTTCTGAAATAAATTATAAATTAGGCAAACCGTTTATGCTGCAAGTTACAGTCGACCAGATATAATTTTCTAATCCACTTTCGCTTTCTTCTGTTCGCTTTTTTACCCTTTTTTTGTGTACAAATTAATAAATTGCCTTTTAATACTTCTTACCTACCTATTAAGATAGGAATTAATAGAAATGGTTTCGGTTGCATACCTAACAATGTCCAAGAAGACTTCAAATACATTCAAAATTGCAATCGACTTACAAATGAATCCGAATGAATGATCCTGCTATTTTTAAAAATCGAAAAAAAAGTATGAAAGTATAATTCTGATACCCAGAAATTCTAGTTTCCCTATAATGAATGCAAAAGCGAAAGATATTTGATCACAGCAAAAATCACTGATATATGTATTTTGATAAATATTTCCAATGATCAGCATTAACTTTTAGCACAACTGATTCCAATAATTGAACACATATATTTGAATTTTTCGAACAAATATTTATTAGCCCCTGATCCCAATCGACTTCTGCAGCCTTTCCTACATCAATTCAGTTTGACCTCTTTAACGTTCATTCGCATAAATGTAAATTACAGTTAATAGCTTTAGGTCGACCTTCTTGCCAACAGCCACCGAAAGAATATTTCATTTCTCAGCGCCTTGCATTGCACCATAAAAGTACACATAATATTCTATCATTCACTGTTACACAATCCTTATCGTCCGAAGAAATCTTCCGGATGCATATATGTAGCAGTATCTCAATATACAAAACAACATCCTTATACAAGAATCTTTCCAGATCGTTGCTTCATTTTACTTTAAGACCGCGCGCCGATGCATTCGTATAACTTTACACTCAGCACTCAATATGGTGCAACACTCAATCGGGGCAGAGGATACAATTTTATTTTTGTTTGTTATAGTGTCGCTGTCGTTATTTTCTACCAGCAAACTGGATTGTCTGCAAAGTTAGATGCGAAAAACCGGTGGTGACGCCGGCGATGCAGATGCCGGTCAAAAAGTGTCGGATCTTAAGCTTGCTGCATCCAATGCTCTATGGGTATAACAAATGGCCTGATCAATGTGTACCAAGACCACGCCACAATAATATGAGGATTAACCGCGCCGCAACATGTACTGTACGTGTACATGTGGAACTAATCCGGACGCGATACAACATCACATTTGGTGACCGGCGGATCGGTCGGTGTGTATAGGCTGCCGTGCCGCGGTGCGGTGCTTATATTCGTCATGGTTCATTAAGTGCAGCTTATGAAAAGGCTTTGCTATCTCAATGGGTGGTGGTTGTGCACTGAAAACTTCAGCACTTTGGCCATTTCGAATCTATTTTGCACACAACTTGAAGATAAAAATAGTTTTCGTCTAAATGTCAATGGAGGCATCTAAACTTGTGTGTGGTGTTTGGGTTGGGCAGCTAACAAGACTTAAATCGAGTAGCTGTTTTTCGTTGCAATAAACGTTGATCTCTGGGGAGTTTTTTTTTTCGATCAAATGAATTCAACTTTGACATTTGGGACAATGGGAATGTTATTGTGTAAGAATGGATCGGAAAAATAAAAATAACAGTTTATTATTGTAAGTATCTTTCAGGACCATTAGTTTTGATCAGAATGATATATAGCGGAGGTTAGGCTTATAGAAGAGTTGTAATCCCAACATATTTACTAACTTTTGAATTCGCCGATGGTTATAAGTTTTTGCTGCACAAAAGTTGTATTAAATTTTAATTAAAGAGAAACCAAAGATTTTAATTTATTAATAGGAACTCACATTTAAAAAAAAAATGTAAAATTTGAGATTTGTATATCTATGCAACATTTTAGAAAATCTCCATTTGCAACTTTTCAATTGATTAAGTTATAGAAATAGGATCCTGATGTGTAGAAGAAAATACAACTGAGTAAGACTACTTAAACTTAACACAAACACCACATAGTTAATCATATTTTGTCGCAAAAATAAGATTTCTTAGCTGTGCGGGATCTGAAATATATTAACGATCTTGATTAAAAAATTGTCAATCGTATAGCTCGTAGCTTTTATAATTCATAACTATTGCTGGATATTTTAAGTAATTAATATTAACAATTGCAATGGAAAAATAATATTATGTTAGGTTATGGTTATATGTTACTGGCGTGGCGTAACTGCGGTTGGGTAGGGTGAAGGGGCTAAGGGGCAATTTCCCCCCCCAGAGCCATACAAAATTCCTAATTTTTTGTATATTGCTCAAGAAAAAATTGGAAAAATTTTCAAATTTGACACAACTATCATTTATTCACAAATCATGTAAATTATTCGTATGCTACCCTATATCGCGTCAACTACCTCAGATTCCTTATAAAATTGTGTTGAAGAGATGCAGAGTATATTTTATCCTGAATCATTTATTGATATAAAAAGGCCTATCTGAGGTTGTTTCCGAATTTGACGCAACTGCGGGTGTTATCCAGTGTCATATTTTATTTATTTTTCAAAAATTAATTTTTTTTTTCAAATACTGCTCCAACGATTTTCTTCAAAAAAATCAGGCTTTTTTGTGGTTGTAAAAAAAAAACTGTTTTAACCCATTAACGGTACCTACATAGAATAGAACCGTAATTTTCTTCTTTAGCTTCCTCGTGAACGGCTTAATGGATTTTGACCCGAAATTTTTCAATGGAAACAACTTAATGACTTGATTAAATTTGAATTCCAAGTTTTGAAAAAGTGCGCTTAGTTTTAGTTTTGATTATTTTTTGAATTTAAGTTTTAGAAATTCAATATCTGGAAAACGGGTTCACTTCACATATTTTTTTTATTTTCATACACTTTATGTACAATATTTATTTCTTTCGACTCAGTCGTGCTCTTTATTTTATATGAATTCTGGTACAAATTACCGCATACGTTTCACATCGAACTTTTATTTTAACTTTGAAATTCAACGGCTTATATCGAGATTCAGAAATATGTTTTTGGTGAATGGTTGGTAGAACAACTCCCTTTTTCTATTCAATCATTCGAAATTATACAAGCGACCCATTAACGCAGTTACATCTTATAATATTTGAATATTTCGTCTTGCAGTCCAGAGTGGGGGCATTTTCGAGAATGAATTTTATGCAACAATGCAGTTTTTTCGGGAAACAAAATAATATTGACAAGCCTTTAATATTAATTAGGTAAGAAACTGTCCACTGATAGCAAATATGGGTTTGAAAGATGTTTTCTGCAATTTTTTGAATGTGTCTTGCAAGCAGAAAGCCCACTGCAAGACGTCTTCCAACACCATATTTCCGATCAGGGCACATAGCACTTATCTTTTAAATTAAATTTAAGTGCTTAACAAAATTATTTTGTCTATAAAAAAAAGAACTTTCTCAAAAACGCCCCCACTTCGGACTGCAACACGCTGACTTTTGAAAATGCCAATTAATGTGCTACCGTCGGATATCCAACTTTATTGGGTTATCAATCACACCCAAAAATTGCTCTGGGCTCTTAGTCTATACAGACGTTAGTACCTTTTTATAAAACTTTAATTGTCTCTGTATACCTACACAATAGTTTTCTAAATAAAGCTCTCTTCAAAGTTTGCAAAAATTATGTTTTTTTTCAGTTTTTTGCTTGGTTCTACAGAGATAGTTATATGTCTTATATTTACGCCAATATAGTCTTCTAAAACAAGTCTCTAAGGGTTATAATAGCTTAAATCTGAAAAAAAAACGAAATTTTCGCGTTTTTTTTTCGATTTTTGACAAAGTTGCGTTTGAGACTCGAGGTCACATACTTGGATTACTCATAAGGCCAATACATCTCAAACAAGTCTGCAAAAAATCAAAAGTATCTTATTTCGCAAAAACACAGATGTGGATAGATTTACTGGACTACAGTTTTATATTTTTTTCTTTTTTAATGGTATTCAAAAAATTCCGAAGGGGGGGGGGGTCACTCCCCAAAAGCCGCCTCTGCGTTTGCCTCTGTTTGAATAATATGAACATTCTGCCTCCACACACGAGACTAATTCATCCGAAGGAAAACGGGTTTTCTAGGAGAGGGAAGTGAAGTTAAATCTTCTATAAAACCGGTTTTCCCCCGGATGAATTATTCTCGTGTGTGTAACCCAATAAGTTCAAGATTAAATTTCGGACTTTAAACAATTTTGTCCGGATTTTATATTATATCTCGATGAAAAGACTGAGAAATACACGTATTTATAGCTTTTGAATAATATAGACCTGAATTCCATTTTAAGGTTATAATAATTTAAAGACGGGTTTTTCAGATTACATCTGAGGTTAGCGATCAAATACCCTAATATGACCGTCATGTTTAAAAGTAATTTGAAAGTTTTTTTTTATCGATTGAATATTATGGACTTGCACTTAATTTTGGATTCATCTCAATTTTAGGTCGAATTTTGTTTTACATCTGGACTATATAATAAATTCATATACTACAGATATCTTAGTTTTGCTTACTTAACATAACATATACATAATATGATGCATGACTTGATATAAACGAAAATTAATTCATGTGATGTGTTTAGAAACATAAGTATTTTGAAGTTGCCATGGCAGAAGCTGAACTGACATGCTCTAAAAAAACAATATAATAATCGTCCGCATCTTCAATCCTTACTTAAGCTGCATAAAACTTGAAATTAAATTACGTTACACTTTGAATTTTCCGATTTGTATCTATTTAATAATAATGTAAGGCAGACAGGCAGGCTAAATAGGGCAAAAGCCAGGATGTTACACACCTCCTGATGTTTCCTCCATTAGTGTCTCAAATCGTACACTTTCAATTAGCTACCGCCTGCGGTTACACTGGCGCCACACTGAGAATCAACTATTTTTTTTGCAATAGCTGACTTCGTGTACACTCAATATATCGTGGTCGCAGGACATGATCTCCAGCCTTGTGCATTTTATTATTCTATTTAGTATACGATAAAATTTATTAGTATCTTTTCTTAACCATCTATTAAGTGTTAACTATTGATTAGGGCCGATTGCGCACACATACAAATACAATCAATCAGCTTACAACTTTATAGATGTATGTATCTATTGACAGCGTTCTTATAGACTTGTTCCTTTTTATATAATTTTTGCAAAGCACCACTAAAGTAAGGTTAAGAGATAAATGTGAATTGATAAATTATTTAAGTGCACTTTATAAACATTCAACAGAGTTTACAACAGCAAAAAAAAACGTCAAAGACGCCTTTATACCGTTCAAGAACCTCAGACCTTCATTAATCATGCTTCGTTATGATGATGGGTTGCGGATGCGCGCGAGCGCACACTTCAAGTTAGCTTCTTTGATCTTCGGCCAACACTTGATGGATTATTTTAAGCGTCTAACCGGCTTGGTTAGTATGTGAAGAAAAAAAAGATGCCGGAATAGAAATTACTGGCTAAGCTATTACCGCATATCTTAAGACCCATAAAAAGTTCTATTACTTCATTTATTACGACTGCGATTGCGCAAACTATATAACAAGCAAATCTATAAATTGGGTCAAATTGTAAAAATCTAATTTGTTTTCTAACTGTTTCTACATCTTTTTCAGTTAAATCCACACAGAGAGAAAATCTCTGCAATAATTATGAGTTTGAGATATAAAATGAATGCTGATTCCGTTCATTCATGTTGCTTGATCATTTAAAAATGTTAAGATATGTTGTTCGTGTTATGGACTAATACTTGAGTTTGAAATGACTCATTTATCATTTTATGGAATGGTAACGAATAATCGTTCGCCCACCTGCTATGCCTTGCTCAAGGCAAGGTGATTTAAGGTCGTATGTTGGATTTCTGTGAATTTGTTTTCATTGGTCTTGAGAGTTTTGTAAGAAGACAAATATCATTTATAATCACGATTGTATATATGTACGTATTGCCTGTGTTGAGGCATTAAATCAGGCGGATTTACAAGAAATTAAAAATAAAAGATTATCTGAGAATAAATTAAATTTTGTATAAATGGCTTTACGTACATTTCGGGGATCATATACTACGATAAAAAAAAAGAAACATTAATTGATTGCAGGTAAATCATTGTTGAGGTTATAAAAGTGGTAAATTAAAATAAAATTTCTTGTATAATTCCAGAGCTTAAGACGGAACAACAAATAGCATATGAGAAAAGTAATGAGAATCATCACCACGGACTATAAGCGAATTAATACTTTAGAGCTTGTATTTTATGGAAGGAGACGGTTAGTATGAATTATGCTGTTTTGGGTGTGAGCCCAAGTTGGGCGCCATTCTAAGATAGGAACATTCTCTCCGGGCTTTCACCAACAATATAGATTATTGTTTTTTCAGCCCAACCCACATCCCAAATATGCCGTTAGCAATTGGATTGTGCAATGTGGAGTTTGCTTTGTTGCAGGATTGAATTGTGCTGGATTTTAATAAACTAAGTCACCCCGATGCCATTAACGATTGAATATATCTTTTGGGTACCAGTTGAAGGAGAGTCGGTGATTTTCTTTGGTTGATGTTGACATTTAAAAACACTCTCGCTCTGATTTGTTCCTTTTCTTCGGTAAATTGGGATATTCTCATGTCATTGTTTGAGGCATCAACAATGATATTGGTTAAAGCACCATCAATAGCAATAAAATTAGTATGAGAAAATCACCAACTCACCTTCAACTCTACATATTCCTTACTAAATTTACTGATAATAATTAGGAAGAAGTCGGGTATAAAATTAATAAAACTAAGTTGTAACAAATCCTCTTTTTTTTCTTTGTTATGATAAGCAGAAGTTTGACCCAATCAAAATTTGGAACCTAACTTGGATAGCTATTCTTTTTTTGCAGGGCAAAACCTTCATCTTATATGTTAAAAGTGAATTTAGGTCGAAATTTTGCGGGTTAAAATTCTGCTTTTCAAAATTCAAAATTCTTCAAATAAAAAAAATAAAGTGCACGACTGGGTCGCACAAACTTGATCTAATGGCAATTTACTTTATACGACCGAAAAATTTATATAGCTAATTTATATTTTGAAATATTTTTTGTTTTTTAAATCCTTAAATAAAATATTGGTAAGTATGCAACAAAAATAAATTTATATCTCTGTCGACAATAATTAATTAGATGAAATTTTATCAAAATTTTTCGAAAAAACTTATTCAAAAATTAGGTACTTTTTTTTAGTTTTTGTTTGCAATATTATTAGGGTTTAGCAGTTGTTTTAGAATATTAAATTTCGTCAAAATCGATGCACCTATTCAGAAGATAGACGGTGTAATAATTGTGTTGGGGTCGAAATTCTGCCGGGGTCAAATTTTTTTTGTCAAAGTTCTGCTGTTAAATTTCTACTTTTCAAAATTCTGCCTTTCAAAATTCTGTTTTTTTTAAATTCTGCTTTTCAAAATTCTGTAAATTATAAAAAAAAAATAGGTTTGCAAAATGTTAAAGAGCAAAGCACGCGATTTTAAGCCAGAATTTTGAAAAGCTGAACTTCGTCAACCCAGAATGAAAAAAAGTAAAATGCACGACCTGTGGCTAAGGATACTAAACAAAAAAACTATAATAAATAATCGCAAGTAAAAATAGAGTACCTATAGTGTTTATATGGTAGGCACCGTTAATCAGGTGATTTTGAAAAAAATGTCTAAATATAAACTTCATTATTGTCAAAAAATTAGTCACCCGAAAATTTATCAAATTCGATCGTATATTTTTTGAGAAAAATTTGATTAACTTTATATCTTATTTGGGCAGCTTCCGTTTTTTCAGACCTAGGATAAAAGTCAAAAAAACACCAAGGCATATTACTCTTAAAACACAAAGTACCAAGTTTTAAGAAAATCGGCCGAACGGTTTAGGCTACAGGTGTCGACAGACCGGAAGATTTGTCAGACCTACTTTTTTCGTGTTCTGTATAATCGTTTTTTATTTACGAATGCATAACTTGCCTTATAATATTTAAGTACCTATAATTGCACAAAAATTAGGTCAAACAAGTTATGGTATCAAAACGGCGCTTTCCGCGCTAATTGGGTTTCTTCGGAACATAGTTGTTCTGCGAAACCGCCATCTAACCTACCTACCTAACTACCTATAATTGCAAGTAAAAACAGATTTTCGAAAAGCAGAATTTCGAAGCCAGAATTTTCACCCGCTCCTGTTAAAAGTGACCTCTTTACTTTTTTCAAACGATAATTTTTGTAAAAGACATCAATTTTAACATCATAACGATTAACAAGCGCTAATTTCAATTTTTGTTTTTTTGTTTTTCTGAAGACAAATTCTCACAAATTTTAACACCTTTTTGCTCTCAACATCCACAGAAAAAGCAAACAAACTTAGACGAAATGATTAAAATCGAACTGCACAAAAACGAAATAACCGAAATATAAAACAACAGAATGCGAAATAATCGAAAAAACAAGACAATATTTAACGAAATGATCTGAAGACTGAATCAGAAATCTTAAACTAAATTATAAACTAAACAAACGAAAAAATAAAAAACAACAAAATGCGAAACAACTTAGGCGAAACCACAAAAAAGTAGATGGAAAAGGAAAAAAAAAAAAAAATAGGTTTATAAGTATGTATAATAATCCCATCCGGACAAAATTTTGCCAAACGCTTTGTTTTTACTGTTTAAATATAGAAAGGTTTTATTTTTAGTTATTTCGTTCAATGTAAAAGAATTGTCGATAAAGTGACCCTAGTGCCATCTAGGAGCTAACTAAATTATCCTAAGTTACTCATTATACAACATCAATTATCTATCTAGTCTCTATAGTGTCTATGAAAGTCCCGTCAAAATCGGTCCAGCCGTTTCCGAAATTAACAAACACAAACAGACAAAAAAATTTTAAAATTTATTTTTTGTTATAAGCATTTTGTATACTTTTCTTGCATCTTGTAAACGACTATGATTTGGACCATGTGACCAATTCTGATTATACCACTAAAGGTGTTTAAAAAAACAATAAGACAAAACTATAAGAGGACATATTATAACGACACACGTGACATGGACTAGCGCCGGCATTAATATAAATAAACAAGATTTCTGTATTTCGTTTCCGTATATTTTTTGAAGGAGTGGTAAATCAATAGATTTATTCAAAGATTTACTTTCCTTAACCAAGGTGAGATTCATTATTAAAGCATTTACATTCCTGCATGCTAATGTTTTAGTGATCCATCAAGAGCCCTATAGTGTTGACAAAAACGTGCATACAAAAAGTACCATTTAGGCATTAACATAACATGTCAGAAAAGTCTCAACAAATCTTGTCATATTACTTTTTTATTTTCCAACAAAGTATTGAGCTACCCACATTACCCACGCTATCTCTTTGGCTTCCACAAAACATAACTGCATTGCCACTGCATTTTATTTTTTTAAACTTTGTATCTCAAATTGAAAATAAACATGACCTCATTTCACGCATGTTCACATCTGATTAACTCAGAATTGAATTCAAGATTTTAATTGATGTTGTCGCACAAGTTGTGGCAATAAATCATTTTCAATGCTGTGTTTAGCACAAACGTCGATCAATTAATTAAATGCCTGTCGGCGATTATGCATATGTATAATTGTAAGGCGTTTCTGTATTTATTGCTGCAGCTTCAGCATTGAGAAGGTACGGCTTGTCCCGCCATTATACCTCCACACACCATCTAATACTTCAATGAATTTGTCATCTTATAATAATTTAACTACCATTTAATTGAGTGCTAATGGACAATCGAATGAGGAGACGTTATCTGCACATTCAAACATTTGTAATCTGCTGCTAGCATTGTTCACATGTATGACAACAGAGTTAAGTGCAGTAATAGCGCAACATAAAGTCCATGTGACGGGCTTAAAATGTATCCCTCTACCTCAAGAGATGAGTTATTTTATTGAAGCATCTTTTCGGCAGCGTTCAGCATTGTATCGCAAGTCTTTAGAAAAGTCGTGAAAGATGCATCGATCTTCGTATCGCACAGTTTGAGAAGACTGAAATGGCACTTACACCTTCATGTAGAAACATTATAACGGTGTATTAGAGGGCATAAATCAACTGTAATTGCAGCTAAAAATGCATGCACGTTCACGTTCCGAAGTACCAACTATATACAACTTGCTGTAGATACCTCCTCGTGGCATTTGCGTTTGTGAGACTCAGGCCGAATTCGTTTTACTGATGGTGCTCGATGATGTGGCTGCGCCATCGTGGAAGTGAGTAATGAGAGTGTCCAGAACTAAGATTTTGAAAAGAAATATTTTCGAAAAAAAGTGAAAGAAAATTGACCCTATAATTTTATGAGCTTGTATCTTTACACAACCTAAGCACTGGGTAACAGTTAGGCAGACAAAGGTGAAATAATATAATTTATGATTTGGCGTATAATATGGTCGGAACAATCATTTTTGTTGCCTTGAAGTCGAACATTTTAAGACTGTAACAAAACTAGCAACACAAAAAATTTGCTTTCTTGATTTGATCTCATTAATCAAAAAAATTGATTTTATACCTTCTAAGGTTATTGATTTTATACGATATTTAAGTTCCTGATTGAAGATGTGATTTAAAATATTGAATATTTGCCTAAGGTTCATACCATCCTGAAATTGGGTACACTAGAATATGTGTTGTTCTGGTTTCATTGAAGCGATCAGCTAAACAACTAAGGGTTTGACCAGTAAGCGTAGGATGGTCAGGACAATCGAATCCGAAATGCACGTTGCTTCATGTTCAATGACGAAAAACTTTTATAAATAATATCAAAATTTATTAATAATATCAAAATATTTTGAGAACTAATAGCATCTTCCATTGCTATGGGGTGATACACTTTGAGCGTCTCATTATAAAAAGATCGTTTATTAAAAAGTGTGGTAACATTTGTGACTGATAAAATTCCGATGAAATCAACACTAAAAGCAACATCACTGGCGATTGTTAGAAAATCTGTTTCTAAACAACTCAATTAGCGATATGGTGTCCCCCATTTCGATACCATAATTCATGTAACCCAATTTTGTTTACGGATCGTCTTCAAACCGAAATTGGGTTTAATAAATGTCAGATATCAGTGCCGCTTATATTATAGGTGGTTTAATGGTATCCTAATGTTATTATATATAGTTTGTATTATATTGTTTTAGATTGCTTTTGGACTTTAGATTCAACTAAAGACCTTGAAATTAGGTTTGCATTTATATAAGATTAAGTTTGTGCATAAAAAACTATATAACTCCTTGGCATCGATATTGTGAGGCTAATTTAAAGATCCCCATGTATACGTAACGCAGACTTGCTCTATTTCGAATCAAGCGAATCAGAGTAATGTATTCACACAGTGCTGCTTCTGTTGAAGAAAATGAACAACCATTTTAAAGTTGAGTATTTGAAACCAATGCGGACACATGTGATTTCTTGTGCGAGTTCCTAATGTTGTATATGAAACTTCATCGGCAACTGGCTTGTTCCTTGTACACTAACACTTGTACACTTATAGCCATATGTTTTAAAGGAATTCAGGAAAAACAATTCGGAATTGAGGGTAATTCTGCAGAATTTCAACAAACAGTATCAACAATACCAACTAAATACATAGATGCATGCGGATATACATAGATGCATGCGGTATATTGAAAGCTATGATCTTCACTGATGAGAAAAAGGACAATCTTTCCAATATAAGGTACCTATATTATATATGAACTCGCACCTAATTTAACGGCAAGAAAAAATCTAATTTTTCTTGAGCGACCAAAACACTATTTCGAAGACATACTTGATTCCGACCGAACAAATTAACACCGGGACTTGTCTGCAGTATAGAAATCTCATATATATATATTTTTATAGATATACGATTATCAGGTTTGGTAGGTATGACCTTTCATATAAGCGTAACCAGAGGCGTACCGAGAGGTTAAGCCGTGGGTGGGTGAGTTTTTCTGAAATGCCTTTTATTAGGAATTTGCCGACTTATTATGGGAATTTGACGACTGCAGTCATCGCTATACTAAAAAGTAAAAAAATTACTGGATTTTTTGAATAATCAATAAATTTCCATGAAACTATCTAAAAATATTGAGTATCAACTGTAATATTGAACAAATATAACACGTTAATTCTTTTAAGAGCAATGTATTTATTTAAAATATTAATAAATATGTATCTAGTTAAAAGAATTTGTTTTTATGGATAGTTTTCAATAATATTAATGGAATAAATAAATTAATAATTAATGCAACATATTTTATATAAGAAGAAAATAATAATGAACTAGTGTCATGAATTTAAATTTATATAATACATTTATATAATACAAGGGAATATTTATTATTTTTAATGAATGTTTTTGGTTTTAAAGTTAATTAATTAAACATTCTATAATTATAAACACAATTATATGTATTATAATGCTAACCAGCCTGACAACTAAACCATAAGCTTTAAAATTCCCAAATTATTAAAAAAAAAATTAAATACATTTTGTTAATAAATGCATTTGTTACTTACTTACTACTTATTATTATTTTTACAGTAAAGTAATAAATTCCTTATGCACAATTCGATGCATTATGTAAAAAATATATACAACAATTATAATTTTTCATATTAGACTGCTCCATGTCGGATTTTAATTCGGCGGTGTTTAAGTAAGGACCATTCTTTTACGACTTTACTTAGATGAATTTTGTCCACTATATATTTTAAAGAGTAGAGCAGCATCAATGCATTCAAACGGTCATCACCCATTGTAGTTCGCAAATGATTTAAAATTTGTTTTAGTTTACTGAACGAACGTTCACATGAAGCTGATGTCACAGGAGCAGTCAAAATGAAGCAAACAAGTTTGTACGCCAACGGAATTACCTTTTTTAAATTGAACACTACTTTGGAAATGTCTTCGAAATTCGTACACTTCGTACATGAATCAAGAAGTATTTGCAGCTCAGAAAGCAAACACTCTGGTTCCTCTTGAAATAATTTGGGTTCCAATTGCGAAATGGATTCGACTGATTCTATCGTAACATTGCTTCTATTAACTGGAATATCAAAAATCTTTTGAAGAGGTTCGAAAGTTAAAAAAGTATCTTTCAAATTATTTGTAATGCACGTGGTAAAAATTTGCAAAACCGTTCTAAACTCTTTTCTATAAAACATAAGAAATTTAAAATCGAAAGCGGTTTCTGGATTTTCATCAATGCCGAAATTTTTGCTATAATATGTATAAAAACCTGCAAATATACCAACTTCACACGAAAAATTCAAAAAATTGAAAATGCCGAATTTCTTGCTAGAATATGTATAAAAGCCATCAATTCACACGAAAAATTAAAAAAATCGGAAATGCCGACTTTCTTGTTTTGTAAATTTAAAAACCTTTAATTAATGCTGACTTGCTGAACTTATTTTGAAACTCTTCGAAATGCCGACTGCAGTTTTATAAATTTTGAAATTTTTAAAATTGCCGAATCGACCGACTCCGGAATTTCTGGGGGGGGGGGGGGTGAGACACCCCCACACACCCCTCCCGGTACGCCTCTGAGCGTAACAGATAATTCAATTTTTCTCAAAAAAATACTTTCGATTTTGATAAAATTTCGTATGACTGATTTTTTACCAACGGTTATGTTTTTCGTCAAAAAAGTTTTTTTTAGAACTAGCTTTTTAACGGTACCTGTCACACAAATATTTTACACAATTCCATTTTTCCTGTAAAAAAGACGATCGATTTTGATAAAATTTCGTTCAATGGATTTGTAACCAAAGGTTATGTAAAAAAAATACGATCGATTTTTATAAAATTTTGTGTAATTGATTTGTTGACTGGTTTCTTTAGAAACCTGCCATATAAATTCTATAGAAAGTCCGTTTTTTCTCAAAAAAAAAAAAAAAACAATACGATCAATTTTGATAAAATATTGTGACTGATTTTTTGCCAAAAATGAAGTTTAAGTTTTTTGTTAGATAGTTAAGTGTGCGTTGCACTGCCAAAGCAGTAAAGTCTATTATTAGAAACCGCATCATTTGGTTATTATAGAAAACAAGATTAAGTATTATGTCTCTTAAATGAAAAAAAATTGTACATAAACAACCACGGGGACAAAATGTTCGTCCAGCACATATATTTAGATGTTGTCAATCTTTAAGATAAAAAGTAGGTAGGTACATTGTGTATTTATGTTAGTTTTTCTTCATAGTTCTTGTACAAAATCCAGTTTATGTCATATTCGATATTTCTCAAAGTCAAGCTCAAAATCAATTCCAAAGATCAATGTCTTTGTGCAATTAAACCTGAGAAATTGTTACTAAATGTCAGCTGTCAATTTATTATAACAGAAAATCATACCTACAGAAATGTTCTCTGTCAACCCACACTCAAATAGATCCCCTTGAATTCAATCAATAAAACACAGCAAATATAGAAGACTCTTTTAAGATTCAGGAAATAGCTATAAGGATCCCACTCTGTCGTGTTCTTGTTGGTTGACTACCGAGGATGAAGACTACGATACGACGACCAACTTACTATACGACGACAACTTCTTCGTGTGGGACGTCTGTCTTTGTCGTCGACATCGTAGTCATGGAAGCAGATTTTACTTTCATGTCGCTCAATATAAATGTATATGTATATATCTTTCTTTCTTCCTTAATATAAGTATTTCAGCACTTTGCCAGTACAATGCAGCTAACTCACGAAATGGGCAATCTTCATCTCTATTAGAAAAAAAAAATCCTAAGGCTGTCATTTGGTAACTTAAAGATTTCGTGCAACCGCAAAGCCCTCGAACCATAACTCTTAACCGATGAAACAAAGCTCCTGCCAGCTATAGCTGTTACGTTCCTTCATACCATCTATATACACAGGAGGAGCACCAAAAATAAAAATCATAATCATTGATTGTTCACTCCGAATAGTTTCCAGAAAGTGCTACTTGTCGTCTTTACCTTTTGGTTCCCTGGTGGAACGTGCTCCCTTCATGCATGAACGGACAACTGGATGTTGTGACACTCTGGGTATATTTTTTTTTCTTTTCTTTTTTTGATGCAATTTTCGCAGAGATGATGTTGGACGATCCATTGGATTGTTCCAATCCGTCCATGTCGCTTTAATCCAATTTTTTGTTTTGTTTTTTTTTGTTCGATTGCATTATTGGGATTGGCTCTCCTAGCGAATCTTGCTTGAAAAAGAATTATATATGGACATGGTCATTGTAGATATTCTGTTTCTTTATGTATCGAATATACCTGTTCCGGGACAAGAAGCAAGAGATAAAATTCTTCAAGCTGGGCTTATATGGCGTTTATCTTTGCTGTCAATCTATCGCTTGTCCATCTTCGCATCTGGTTTGCTTATACAATTTCGTCCGAACTCGCGATACGTGGTCAAAATAAACGCCTTAACTGATATATACCCTTTTCGATGCGGTACGTGGTCAGGTAAGATTGTGAAGATTACTTACTTCTTGGAGTCTTTCTACGATTGCCGGAGATCGATGGAAGCGTCCCTTAATTTAAATTTATCAAAGCGATTTTTTATTTTAATTTAATGATTGTTTATGTTGAAAGGAAAAATATTTGTGATGTCGTTGGTATGGCGTTAGAAATATAATTTGTTACTTGTGACAAAATGAACAACAAAAGGAACTTCGCATAAATTAGTCTCGCAGTCTTATGCTAATCATTCAGAGGTAAACCAGGTTTTAAATTATATGTTGACTTTCATTTGATGGAAATGATGATATGAAGAGATTTAAGGCTATTATATTTAACATTTGATCAGATTGTTTCTTGCCAGAGTTCAAAAACAGGGAATTTGCAGATAAAATTAATTTATTCATAAATTTGTCAGGTTTTAAATAATGTTTAATTTTCTAATATTTTTGATCTTTCCGCAAGACCAAGTACCTTAGGAGCTGGATCTAACATAATTATGTGAATAATTTTTCTTTTGAAGGTTTTAAATTTATTGTTAAATTCGTTTTTGGCATCAATTTACGTAACGATAACAGGTAGAGATTAATTTGTTTTTGTTTTTGTGCAACATATTCTTTTAACCCATTTTTAAACCAATTGGAGGAAAGTGTGTAACAAAATTAAGAAAAGCTAACATTTAAGATTCGTATGCCAAAAAAGTAAATAGGATAGGTCTAATGTTAAAAAAATATTTAACATAATTTTTAACAAATGAAACTCCAGCCAATGTTTAGTGAAAAAAATTAAGAAAATTCTAGCAAATGTTTGAAAACTACCTACCTACTTTATTGATATTTCAAAAACGAAATTTCAAGAATGAAGAGAAAATTTTAAAAATAATACTTAGTTAGCCATAGTTATCCTCTTATACAGGGTGATTCGTATAATGTGTGCCAAAAAGATGGAGCGAATAGGTTGGGTCAAGACAAGAAAAAAAATTTATGGCAGGGGAGAGTCTATCTACCCCCGTTTAGGCGGGAGGGCAAAATTTCTAAGAAATTGACTTAAAACAAAAAATAAATTATGAAAAAAACAACGGCACAACCTACAAAGCTATGCTAAATTTTTTTAAAAAGCCAGAAATTTATTCTTTTATGTTCTGTTTAAATAAAGTTGTTTGAGTGAATGGTTTTTGAAAAATTAATTTTCTAACTCAAAATTTTATGAATTCAAATGTTTGAACATATTTTGCAACAAGAGCAAGTTCATGCGACCCAGTCATGAATTTAATTTTTTTTCTATGGATTAGGCTAAGTGGGAAAACCACAAAAAAAATAAATCAAAAAGCGCCAAATACTAGTGAAAAAGTGCAATATAAACAAACTTTGTAACAATTTAACACATTTTTTCGAAAGTGTTTAATGGTAAGATGAAAAGTGTTAAGACCTTTTTTGTAGAAAATCATATAAGCCCAATTTTTACCAAAACATTTTTTTGCAAGAACTTTATTGTTTCAGAGGAATAAGCAAAAAACTGAATTTCAAACCCTTCGCCCCCCCCCCAAAAAAATAGTCAAATCATGGGTACTTTTGCTCAAGACATAAAAACAAAGTTCTCCAGTAAAATCCAGCTTTGTCCGAATTTTTCCAAGTAAAGTTGAAATAAATTTTACTGGGCTAAGAGCCAGTCTTTTTAGCTCTGATGTTTAAATTTAACCATTTGTTATTTTAGCTGGTAACCATATAGAAACACATACAAAATCTATGGTTAAAAACTGAAATAACCAATGCTTACACATAACCAGAGCTGAAAAGACTGGCCCTTAATATTATTATATGCACTATAGATATTATAGCGACATTTCAACTCAGCAAAAACATTAAAATTAAACAACAAAATATAAAAATAATGAAAACCTCAAAATTTGCTATCGTGATATATGCGGACAGTGTGTCGACTGTCGGTGCCTTGCATCGTGCTGTCTGCAGATTTTCTTGTCTGCACGAAACAATCTTGTACCACTTGGCGTGTATATTGTGTCTTGTGGTGTGTTGCAAAGAATGCAATGTTGTTTGGCGCGAATTTGTTGACAGAATTCCTTATATACCTTAGTGTTTCATACCTTATACTGACTAATTTTAGAAATACTCAATGACTTCTAGCATCGTAGAGTACCATAAACCCAGCTTCTGAACGTTGTTTATTAAGATAAGACAAAGGTAAGTAAGGTATGTATATTCAAGTTACTGTGCATAAGAAAAGGTGTGACAAAATGGCCAATGACTTTGCCCGGTGGCATAAGAAGAAAAAAAAAAAAAAAACTTGCCAAACAAGAAGTTGCTATACACATATACCTAGGTTTACAACGCTGAAAGTAAGATATGATTTAATTTAATTTTAGTTTTACATTTTTCCCTGTGTTGTTGAAGTTACATGCGGCTTATATTGAAAATGTATATAACTTCATTCAGGTAAGATTAATCTTTCCTTGTAGGCTTTATTGTTTAATATTTTAAATAATTTACTATAATATTTTCGTTGTTTATAAAAATAATTCCTCTATATTGCTCAAATATTGATCTTCTTTGATTTAATAAAATTTCGTTTCAAAGGCATTAATTTACTTAGCTTTACCACGTTTTAACTTTTTATTAAACTTGAGATAGATACATAGAACAAGTATTTTTATTCAATAAAGCATTCACGTATAATATTTATATTCAGTTTTACATTATCTACATTCTTTGTGAATTCAACCATTTGTTAATAAGAATAAAACAAATTAATAACCTTAATTTGATAATGATTAATGTTGTGAAGAAATTGGTCTACGGAATAAAAGCAACCCGTTTTATTTAACAACAAAGGCGTAAAAAAAAAGCTTGCAATAATGTCAAATATTACCGAAAAAGTGGTAGAGAAAATGGAGGACAAATCCTCTCCATCTCATATTTTGTTTGTACCAAGCGATACACCCTGTTGCAAGGAGATATTTTTTTTTAAATTTTCAAGCATAAATTCTTCCTAAATAGATAAATATTAACATGCAAATTTGTACGTTAAATATGCTATACTATAAATATTAAATCTATATAAGTATATAAAAATAAATTTGGTGCCTGTTTGAACAGGCATAACTCGGTTATTTATCATCTGATCTGCGTGGAATTTTTTCGTTGGATTCTTATTGAACCAGATAAGAACAAAACGGAGCTAAACATTTAAAATTTTGAAAATTTGGAAAGACATACGGGAAAAATTAAAATATACGCGCATAACTCATCTGATGTTTATCATCCGATGTGAATCATCATCATCATCGGCTCGACAACCGGGGTCCGGTCCTGGCCTCCTTCAATAAGTCTCTCCACCGACCCCGGTCTCGAGCCGACGCCATCCAGTAGCGCACCCAAAGGCTCCATGCGTCCTGGTCTACGCCATCTCTCCAGCGCAAGCATGGTCTACCACGCTGTCGTCTGCCATAGAATGTACCACAAAGAACTTTCCGAGCAGGTTCCTCTTCGCTCATGCGAGCTAGGTGCCCTGCCCACCGGTGTCTACCGAGCCTAATTTTTGTCACGATATCTGCTTCAAGGTAGATTCCGTACAATTCATGATTGTACCGTCTCCGAAATCCCCCTTCCTCACATATGGGGCCAACAATTCTCCTTAAGACTTTTCTCTCGAACGCGGATAAGAGGTTGGAGGTCGGAGAGGCCTTTTGCTAATCACCAAAGTCTCGGACCCATATGTAAGTACTGGCAGGACCATCATGGTCCTGTACAGCAGCAGTTTTGAAGTTATGGTGAGATTTCTGGATTTGAAGAGCTTTGACAGACTGTGGTAGGCTCTGTTGGATTTGAGAAGCCGCCCGCGTATTTCTTCTTCTATATTGTTATCGGCTGCTTCAAATTCGTGCTCTGCTACCTTGATTGTTTGACCAACTGTTCCTCTCGCATTCGGCGCCACCATGTACTTTGTTTACCTTCACTAATGTGCAGCCCCAGATTTTGTGCCGACTGCTCGATATGGATGAAGGAATCGTGTACAGCTTGCTCGGTTCTTCCGATGATGTCGATGTCGTCTGCGTAAGCCAGTATCTGGCTGGACCTGTTAACGATGGTCCCTCTTGTTGCAGTGCCAGGGTCACGGATTGCTTTCTCCAACGCCAGGTTGAAGAGGATGCAGGCCAAACCATCCCCTTTTCGGAGTCCATTAAAGATGTTGATTGGTCTGGATAGCAATCCGGCTATTTTTACTTGGCTTTTTACGTTGGTCATGGTCAACCTACACAGTCGTGTCAATTTATTTGGGATGCCGAATTCTCTCATGGCTTTGTAAAGTTCTACCCTGGCTATGCTTTCATAGGCGGCCTTAAAGTCTATAAACAGGTGGCATGTTGGATGTTAAATTCTAGACAATCCGATGTGAATGGGAAGTTTTTTTTTTTGGATTCGTATTGAACCAGTTAAACCTACTATGGAGCCAAACATTTTGAAATTTGAAAAATTAAAAAAATGACGAATGCTTCTATCTGCAATTGCTTTTGATCAAAGTCACTGGTCGAACTTTGTTCAATAACCTGCGGACTGTTTTGACACGCTGATAGTGTGCTTTGCACCACATTTTGAGAATCCAGCCAGCGGATAAATTCGCTTGCCAACGACAAGCGATGCAACATTTTCTGCGCCTTCAACTCAAATTCGAACATTTTTCACCATTTTCATCTTCACATGTTTTTTTTTTTCAATTAACACAATACATTTTTGATATAAATACAAGGATGACTTGGTCGACGATATTTTAGATAGAACATGAACTCCTGAACTTAAAATGTGAGATCCGGAACGAGGCACTGCTGTTGATTGAAGACATATGTCCGGTCATATGTGTGGCAGGTCATGTGAGTAAATTATTAATGTCAGTCCCGAGTCGCTCAATGCACAAAGCAGATAACTAACTATAACATAATATGGAATGATAAAATCTCGAATACACCAAGGAAAAGTGAAGGTATAATTTTCGATTTTTTTTGGATAAATGTCTACCACCTCATAATTTACAAATTGCAACTAAAGTCAGCTCTGTCATTATAATGTTGAGCTATCTAAACCAACCAAAATTGTGAAAAGGGACCCATTTGGCGGTGGAGAAAAAAATGAACAACGTCATCCCAGGAATCATAAAATCAATATGCTTATTTTAAAGGCAAGAAGTGATAATGGATTTTAACGAAAAGCTTGCCTTTCGACATTAAGCACATTCAGTCGCCCTTTCGACATGAAAACAAGCAAATAGTAAGCCCATTGAAAATGTGTGGCTTTAATCTAGAATTTCCTTCATTTTCTCATGGACAACTATACGTGGGGTGTTTGTTTATCGGAAAGCCATTTGCATCGTTTTGTTACGCAGCAGACAATTAAACAAACAACATTTTTTTATATCAAAGCGTTAAACTGACCTAATTTTTTAAAATATTAGTATATGCATGCAAATTAAATACATTGTAATAAATTTCATTTCAAAGTATTTTCATTCTTTCGAAAAACATGCTAGACTTTTAAAAAGAACATTTAATCATTTTTAGGCGGAACGAAGTTCGCCGGGTCAGCTAGTATTATATATAAATTCATTCAAAATTGTATTTATAACTAAATTTTGTATTAAATAAATTAAACTTCATTACCCATCCGTCAACTCTAGACTTGCTGAATGACATTTCGAATGAACGTACACTGTCAAGCACTCGTTAACGTAAGACACGATGCGGCTTTACGTTAACGAGTACGAGAAATTTACCAAACTGGTACATTTCGTTTACGAGTTGCTCGTTCACTTATAGGAAGCGATTCGGCCCTTGATTTTAAACATCTATGCACATAAAATCGATGTGTTTGATGCAAAATCGAAAATTTGTTTAAGATTAAATCGCAGCTATTTTTGTATTCTAATTGTTTCATCGATATATTTCCCCTTTTTATTTTGGAAATTTGTAAAAACATCTTCTTTTTCATTCTATAATTATCATTAATTTTTATCTTCCAGAGCAACGTTGAAACTCCATGCAGAATCTATTGAATTATAATTTAACTTATTGAGTAGGAGCTGTAAGAATTCAGGTGAATTATTATCAAGACAAATATCTTCCAAAGTCCTTGACCAATGACCATAGACAAGAGTTTTGATCAGCAATTCTTCATATTCCATTTCTTTTGTCAAATATTGCAGAAAATTCTGAAAAAAATATTGCAAAAAATATTTGACTTGAAGCATATCCTAATCTTACATATCAAAATTTTGGAACTTTTCTGAAATTTCCTCTTTATCTCACACCGCAATTATTGTATTTGAACAAAGACTTCTCATAAGATATACTTCCCAATTTCGTTGATATTCCATAAAATATTTCTATTGAATCGATCGAAAGCATAAAGGAGAAAGCGTAAAGGAGAATAATATAACCATAACCAATCTACATTTATAAACGCTTGGCGGGAAGAAGATCAACGGTCAGTCCAAGAAACTTATAACCTAACCTTAGCTTGTTTGCATTATTTTAAAAACTCTGTATAGGAATTTTATGAATCGTTAATTTACGTTTTTCTTTTTTATCATATATTTTCCATGCTGTTTCACCCTCTTCCTTGTAATAACGTATAGGTACCTACACTACACGAATTTTAAGCTGCAATTCAACAAATACTTAGGTGTGGTTGTGTTAGTGTTAGTTGACTCATTTCCCGCATTGAAATCATATTATAAAATTTTTTTCTTCTTTAAGATTTTATGATCTTGCCATCTGCGTTATAAAATCTTAAATCATCATCATTTAATCAATCTCCACTGTCGGGTCCATAAAAATTAAGTTTCCTCAGGTTATAGGTTTAGGTTGTAATGTAAGTCGAACAAAACTCGTCTACTTGTATATTTAAAAACAAACTTATTAAACAATTCTTTTGTTAAGCAAACATAATTTTACAACCCTGTAACGGTCGGTAGTGCTTAAAAAATTATATTTTATTACTTTAAGATCCCAAGATTCTATAATTTCCATATTGATTTGTTCAAATCTTCAAATATAAATTTTTTATGTTCAAAAGAATCTTACAATAATCCATCTCATAAAATCTACAACATTCTGAGTCTATATATATAAAATTTGTAGTACCTATACAGTTGTTGATTCCAATATGAATTGAAATCATAAAACTGATGGCAAGCTACTCAATAAACCAAATCTGGGCACTCAACTTCTGTAACAATGATTCATTTGCATTAAATTTTCATTTTTATATAAGATTTTAATTAATTTTAGTGTGATATGGGCATAAAAATGTCCACATGCGTTTTACGATTTTTTGATTGCTCTGTGAATGAATTTGGTAGGCAACCAGTTTCGTGTCGTATATGCGGTATTGATTTCACACAATAAATTTTAAAACCTTCATTTTGTTAATAGTTTGAATTTCTTTTTACGGTTTTTTTTTCCGTTATTATGGCTATCAGATATTTTAAAGGAATTATAGTCTACATATCTTTAAAATTTTATAAAAGATATATAGGTACATTATAGGTAGGTATTGGTTTTCAAAAAATATGATTTTTTTATGACTAAACTCAATGAGCGCTGTAAACATCATCACTATCGAAAAAGCATATGAGCAGTTAAAATTTTAATGCTATGTATGACGTATTTAGTTCAATGTAGCTAGAAGTGATCATACGTTTGTGAAATTACTGAAACTACCAAGTTGATCAATAAGAGAAAATATTGATATTTTAATTTTCTAAGTATCATATTCCGTTAATCTAATAATTCGAGATGTTTGTTAATTTTGATCCTTAGAGAGACTCCTGTTAGGCTTAAAGCCTCTAAGTCTTTTTAAGGCTTTTAGCCTACCAGCAGTCTCTTAAAAAAGATATTTTAAATCAGTTCTATAACACAATATCTCCCATAGGCTAAAAGCGGGTGAGACCTTCAATATCTCGGACACCTATTATTCAATCAAAATTTGTATACTGAATTCATTTTCTTATTTCAAATCGAAGTAGTCAGTATTCTTTGGTTTGTCTGTGATAGAAAAAACTAAAATATTATGACAACAAAAACAACTAGGGACTTTTTTTGAAAAATTATTTTCCACCTTTTTTTCATGATTTTTTTTTATTTTTTGCCTACCTGGATGCCTATGTTACAGCAATACGAATTCATACAAGCATTGGCTATGACTTACGCTCGTATCTTATTTTGGCCGAAAAACAGTACTTTTTCCTTAAAAATTGAAAATAGCAGTATGTCGATAAAAAAAAACAGTATTTTTCGCGTAGCTACATTGTTTTTTAATTTTTATTTATTTTATTTTTATAACTTGCACTCATTCTACCTACTTTTCGATGCCCTATTTGGCCACAAAATAAAAAGTAAATCTACTAGAACAAAAGAAATGACTCGCGACAAAAAAGGACCTAATTAGCGTCACCGACCGATCGCAGGAAAGACCCAAAACAAAAAGTGTTCATCTACTTTTGCATCAGACAATTTTTATTCAGGCCAAATATAAATTTTGCCAAGCAAACGGAGTGCTTGAAAAGGTACATTGCTTTTCATAAGCGATATCAGCACTGTTTTGCCGAAGGAAGGAAAGGGTTTGTTTTGTGAGTCAAGACTAGAAAAAGAATTCCAAATACCGCTGACAAATTGCAAGAAAAAATTATTGCATTCATTATTGAATTCCTTTGTGTTCCTGTTTGCATTACTTTTAATGAGTGAAATCAGAGAACTTCATCTCATATATAAAAGTGGTATAAATTTCAATAAGAAATTTTTTATTGAGGAGCAAATTTCCTACTCGGAGATTAACAATGTAAAGATGGAAATTTCCCACTGTCATCCACGTTTGCTTACAAGCTCAAAAAACTGCTGATTTGAAGTTCTGTATATCTCAAAATAAAAGCAGTATTTTTGAAAAAAAAAACAGTACGCAGTTTTACGCAGTTTTTAAGAGCAAAAATCAGTACAGATACGAGCGTTAGCTATGACCTATCTGAGAAAATTTTGTTAAATTTCTACCTGCTTTTTTTTGTGTTTAAGCATTGCATATACATTTCTATAGTATTTTCATGCTGAATAATCACCGCCTGGCCATCTTAAGAAACAATTTTAGGTATCTAATGGGCTGCCACACCATCTCACCCGCTCAATTTATGTATGATTGAAAATTAGTTAGGTATCTACGTTTCATGCTTTATTTGAATTATTTATTTATTTCTGATGCAAAAGTGAATAAGGGTATTAGTGAACATGTATTAAACACTTGCAATAGTTTTTCAATTTTTCATTCGTTGATTGACGCCAATAAGAACAACATTGTTTAAGTTTCTGAGCAATTAAAATATTTTGAAATGCCAACGTTATATAAGAAGAAAAATGATAGCAGACGGGGATCTTGGTCACAAGATTCTTTAAAGTCTGTAATTAATGATATCAACAAAAAGCTGATGTCCATTAATTTTGCAGCTTACAAAGCTTACAATATACCAAAGACAACTCTCCGAAGACAATTTTAAAAACGCTTCCGAAGTTAAAAAAACTAATCCCTTCGGCGTGCTTGGGAGCTCATATTGAAACAAATATATGCAACCACGTTAAAAAAAATGCATGCTCACGGATTTGCTCTTTATTCAAACACACTTGCAACGACTGTGCAAAAATAAACAAGAAATAAAGCATGCTGCGCCATCTCACCCACCAGGGTGTGCCATCTCACCCACCCTATAGGGGGAGATGGTTTTTTTTAATATTTTTTTTTTTATGTTTATAAAACTACTTATATTATTTCTAAAACTTTGCAAATTGAATAGTTTATGAATAACTTAATAAATAATATGTATGCGAAATAAAATTAAAGAAATATTGTTTATTTTCGATGAAATTAGAAAAATAAAAAAGGTATACTATCTCACCCGCTTTTACCCTAATCTTTACATGTACTGGACTATTAAAAATTCGCATAATTAAAAATACAAGAGCGAATAAAAGATGGTCTAGCTATTTAAATCAGCCAAAAACAATTTTTGTTCTTTTCAATGAATTTAATCAAGTATTTTTTTAAGAATAACGCTTAGTTTTTAGCCTAAGATTTTTTTTTAGAATTAAGTTGATGGTCATACTCTTTCAGGTGGAGCTATTCAAATGAACGTTCAAATCGTTTCAGCCGTTATTGAGGTAGCTAATCGAAATTTAAAAATACCGTTATATGGCAGATTTATTCTAAGTTTGATTCCCACTATCTGTTAGAAGTCTAAAACTACATACTAAGACCATGTTAAATTTTATTAAAATCGTTGGAGCCGTTTCCGAGAAAAAATAGGATTTTTATTATCTTTGCGTATTATGTATACAAATTTCTTTTACAATTTTCATCTGACATAAATAAATTGCGTAATGATAAGGTGCTTTTTGCTGGACGTCATCTGATGAGCCCACAAAGCTTGCACCGGGCGAAACGCAATGTTTTCTTGGACTATAGGCCGCTAAACGCATTAATTTTGATTAATAATTCAGAAAAGTCCACTTAAAATAAACTGATGCTAAGTCTTCTTCTTGGTTAAATATTTTTAATATAAAAAATAAACTTTTTAAATTAATTTTCATATTAGTAGGTATATAGAATTTGTATCATTATTTATTTTATTTCTTTGTTATATCTGACATAAATAGTTCCCTGTCGGGAAACACAAGTTGAAAATAATTTCAAACAAATATTTTATTCTGATATTATGAATATAACTATATATATTTTCCAAGCTAGCAAAAAAAAACGAATGAGCATCGGAAAACATCAAAGAAAATAAAAAAAATACTCAATGGAATTTTATCTTAAAAGCAAAAGTCTAAAATACTGCCTTCCTCCCCCAACGAAGACAATTTTTCACCGCTCTAAGATGATCTTCATGTGCAACAAACCATAAACAATCAAGCAATTGAACTCCAGCATCATGTTGTAATATACATACAATTATAAAGTGTTAGTAAAAATAAACGTTGACTCATCGCGTACAAAATAGAAGAAGCCTTGAAAGTATTTTTCATTGGGTTTGTATCTTAAGACATTTTAAACAACTTTGTAATGAACCTACAATTATATCTGATTAAGTACGTTCTCCAATTCAAAGTTATAATATACAAAATACCAAAGAAAAGATAACAATCCTCTAAATACAACAGCCAGTATAAAGAGTATAGTTAATTTAAGAGGTAGACCTGCCCAATTCGAACCCACAGAACAACCGGACGGCATGCAGCTTCAGCAGCTTCGTTCAAATTTAATTGCACAAAAAAAAAAAAAAAAAAATTGATGTAGGTATGTAATAGGAACAGGAAGGTAGGTACTCAAAAATAATCAAGAGTAAACTATTATTTTTGTAGAGTGAGCTTGTTTGAGTGGGTAGATCCACTTCTGACAAGGTTTCTTATTTACTCGAGATCTTTTATTTGCTGAAACGATAGAAATTAGATTTTTTATAGACCACCACAAGAGCAACCGACCAACAGTTTTGATTTTGGTTATTGTATCTTTTTTGTATCGTATTTAATGATTTGTCGATTGAAAAATTAGATAATCTTTTTGACGGAATACAATATGGAGATTGGAGACTAAAACAATGAATCACAATAATTATTTTGAGAAAAAACATTGTGGGTTCTTTTTTTTTTTTTGTCTAGCTGACATTTCAGCTTATAACGAGTACAGGGTGACATTTTGAATTGAGTTAAAAATTTAATACGAGTACCTACCTATCTACAGTAAAATTATGAAAAAAATTGAATTAAAACTCGCAATGAAAGTAACTGAGCTAATTTTTTCACAAGCTATTCTTTCAGAAGACATCGGTAAGCTTCCAGAAGTTTTTCGTCTTTTTGATATGATAATATACCAGTTGAGTCTTTACTTAGGGGAAGGTATGCTAATTACGGTCAGCTGGCAATGACGGTCAGTTTAGTTTTGGCGTATCTAAAGCGAAATTAGTTATTATTCTAAACAGAATATTTAGAGAAGAATGAATAAACAACTTTGACGTTTGTCAAGTTCAAAAATATGTCAGATTGTGAAGTAAAAACAAAAAATTACGAAATTCAGTGACTGTGATATAATTTTCATCCGAGCCAAAATCTATGTAAGTATTTAATTTATAAGTGTTTCATAATTTTTATTATAAATGAGAAATGCTCTTTACATTCCTATATATATATACACCTACGTGAGTTTTTGTATTTACAAAAAAATTTCGAACTTTTTATAAAAAATATTTGTATGATTGCTCTTGAAATCGTGTAATCACGGTCAGCTGAGCGTCATTAAAATTTGATTTTTTTTACTGGTGTTGCCAGGCTGCATTTTTTTATTTTTTTCTTCAGCCGATCCCTACCAAACTTCGCTTGATCAGCTGCTGATATACTCTGAAAATTGTTCGAAAATTTCATCAAATACGGTCCAGCCGTTTTATAGTAAATTGAGATTATTTGAAAACTATTTATATGTCAATTAAATCACTTGAAAGTAGTCTTGGCCGTCATTGCCTTCTATGATTTGCAAAATGACAGTCAAGTTGGAAATTCTTTTAAACTTCTTTTTTTCCAAAAGTAAATTGTTATAGGAGATTCGTTCCTTTTGAGAAACTTAAAGAACTAAGTAAAGTAAAGTAAAGTGGGTTTTCATACTTTCCCCTTAAGTGGCCGTCATTCAACCACCTTCCCCTATAATATGATAAATTTTTTCTGACGGGAAGGATTCTTCCGATATTTTGGTTTATAATTCGATGCTTGCATGCTGTCGTAATTTAACTGTTGGTTTCTAAAGTCACGTCTGAAAAGTCACATTATCTTGTATACCCCGCTTAAGTTATTCGAAGGCAAAAGCCACGTAATATTAAGAAATGATTGTTTCTTCCACAATTAGATGATTGTAAGCCATGCATTTATTTCATCTGCTTAAGGTTACTGGCCAACAATATTAAGGCCTGTTAAAAAATAAATTCAGATTGTCTCTTTTGTTTGAAATTAATTTTTAATGGTATCGTTTGCAAGTGCAATGTAAGGTTCGACCACCTTCCAATATATAAGGTAGCCGAAATTCATTAAATTGATTTTTTCGAGAAAATTAGAATTACCGGTTTATTTAACTTTTTCAAAAATTAATTTAAATTTATTTTTCCTGTATTGTTCAAGTTAAACAGTAGTTTAACAATATAAAATTTAGACCAAATCGGTGCAGCCGTTCAAAAGATAGTCGGAGGAATAAAAAACAGTTTAATGGCAGGTACGGTTAAAAAGCTGATTCTAGAAAAAAAAATTCAGAAGAATTACATCACCATTGGCATAAAATTGCTCATGTTAAATTTTATCAAAATTGATGGTTTTTTTTCAAAAAAATTAGAATTAAGTACTTAACGGTTTTTGCCAAAAAAAACTTTTTCAAAAATTTCTTTTTTTTCATTTTTGGCTTTGCAGTACTATTTAATTCTAGCTGTAGTCTTAGAATATTAAATTTCGTCAACGAAAAACGGTTCTAACGGAAAGTACCGTTAATAAGCTAATTCTGAAAATAAAATCAAAGAGATAAAATTTTATGTGAGTGCTTTGTTGCCAATGGTGATGTTTTTCATCGGAAAATGTTTTTCAGAATGATCAGCTTATACCTGTCGTAGAACGGTTTTTCCTACTTAATCGACTTTATTAAACCGACCGAAAGTTTACATACTAAAACTCCTGCTAAACTTAAATATCTAAATTACTTTGAAAAAAATTGAAAAAATAATTCTATTTTTCTCGAAAAAATACTACTAACTTTAATAAAATTACATGTCATGAAATTGTAGCCGACGATGAATTAACTAGTTAATAGGCTAAAAATAACGTACATACTTTGAGTCCATTACATTAGAAAAGAGTGGTTTTAAAGATTCTTTGGTTCCACATTATGACGTTTACGATACCGTTCTTTATTTTGGTATTGCCACCAAATTCAGTGGTATTGCATTCAGCTTATAGAAAAAGTACTTGTTAACTTATGACATGCCTAATACTGAAGTAATCACCTACCATGTTTTTGGTTGAGTACACAAGTTCTTCAAACCATACTTTTTCAAGCATTAGGGAAAAATTGTTTCGTCTTTGCCCAGTCTTTTGCATATCATAACGCATTTCGCTTTGTTTCTAGAATCGTTTTACACTAGTTTCTCGCAGTACGATTAAAGCAGTCTATTGCGCAATTTGTCAAAGAATTTTTGCAGCTTAATCGTGAACCTTTAGGTGCCTAGTACTTTCGTTTAGAGCGGAGTCCAAACAGACACAACATTGTAGAAGCACTCAGCATTGTTTCTTTGGTAAATAAATTGTAGCGTTCAGTGATTTTTTAAAATAGATTTTGATCTATATGAGGCTAGGCCCGTTCAAAGGCGGTACACCTGCCAGGTGTAAATCCGTGTTTTGATGCTTTCGCCGCAAGATAGAGTAAGTGCTAGTCCGAAAAGCTATTCCTAAAGGTAAGTTCCAGAAACTTGAAAGGTGAAAGTTGAAATGGAAAGTGAGTGAGTGCTTTGAAAAGCTAAGGGGACCAGTTTTTGGTCTGTGCCCGCAGTCACAAGGGAAGAACCTAGCTCACACTGTGTGCTGGGTGGTTCCATTTGGACTGAGAGCCTACCCAAAAACTTTACACTAGATCTATATGAGGCTAAGCCCGTTCAAAGACAGTTTATACCTACCAGGTATTAATCAGTACTCTGATGCTATTGCCAAAGATAGAGTAAGTGCTAGTCCGAATAGCCAGTCCTAAACGAAAGTTCCAAAAACTTCCAAGGTGAAAGTTGAAATAGAGATATTGCTTGGTTTGTTAGAGCCAACTGGTGCTGTTGAGAAAAGTGGTAAAATCATTTATCCTTTTGTTCGACAGCACGTTTAGGTTGTCGAGAAACAGGCTACCAAATGCCTGGAGGCGAGATCTAGCCAGGGCCGGACAGTGGCAGAGGAAATGCTCAATAGTTTCCTTCTCCAGCGGATTTCTACAACTACGGCAGTAGCTGTTAAAAGGTATGCGCAGTTTAGCTGCGTGTTCGCCTATTGGCCAATGGCCAGTGACGATTGCAACGACCCTGGCCGTGTCTATTCTGTTTTACCTATCTTGTACTTGTACAATTTTTAAATTTAGTATTATGTACAACACTAACACAACACAAATGACTTCTTAATTGCTTTGTTTTAAATATTATTGGTTAAAATGTCTCTCATGTTTGATTAATTTTTAAATTAAATATAATTAAGTTCTCTGATTATATCTACATCTAAATCTCAATCTAAATTAAACAATGAAAAAACCTAGTGTGTGGCCTATCTTCATAGAAAACCCAGCATACATAATCTTTTGGGTTTAAAGGTGAGGTAGTCGATTTGATTTGAACATCAGATGATGTTACCAGTTCTTTAATTAATATTCATAAATCTTATCCTTTAAATCGATGCCATGTGGTGATTTGAATTCAAAGATTAATAAAACAAAATTGCTATACTTATACTTATGTATAATCACTTTAATCATTCATCGAAAATAAAACTACAGTCAGAGTCGGTTCAATCTCCTTCATCTTCTTCAGAATATTTATGTCAGTGAGAAAATATAATAATTTCAACGATGAAAATCACGTACATATAAATGAATTTTATTTTCTTCATGTCAAATCAATGTTCAATTGAAGACATCTCACACAGCCCACACGTACTCAACCTCTTTGGCAATTTTCAGGCAGCGCCCGAACAAGCCACGTCTCTTTGTCGACGCCACCACTGACATAGCCAGACATCCAGCGCGAGGAGCAGCACGAAGTTGGTATGTACAAAGTATGATGCCTCATATGCAGGAACAATCTATCTATACTCCTCCAAACAACAAAACCTGCAATGTTGTTCTTTTTTTGTATTCATTCACAATGTTATGATTATGATTGTTACTATCGTTATGATTATTTTCTGTTATAAGTTTGCATTATGCACAAAGTAAACAGCTTAACTACGGTTGAACCGAGCCCAGAGTCGAGTCAAAAGGTGGTTGTTGCTTTTTGACCATGAGCTACATGTTCGGTGCCAGATTATCCATCCGTTCATAACCATAGCCCTCCGTGTTCGGTTGGATTCCCTCATCAAGGATGGTAATAAATTTCATATCTAGGCTTATACTCAAAGTACACATATACAAACACATTGCATTTAAGATTAAACCAACTCGAACCCTTGATATGAAATTTACTGCACTTGCCATATTTATTTTGCTGTGATGAGTTTCGAATATTTTTGAAGAACACTCAGCGATGTTATACATATTTTTCCGATTTTTTTTTTTCTATTGTTTGCAAGGTCAGTTTTTTGTTTTTTTTGAAGAAGTATAAGATGTCATGTATACATATTATTCAAAAAACTATAATTATATTATTTACAAATAATTAAAATATTCTGATATTAACCACTCCAGTACCCATGTTCTGTAACTCAGGCGATATCTTATCGCCTCGTTACCGCATCGGGAAAAAAAGGATTTCTGTTAGTGGTCAATATTTTATCTTATTTCGACTAAAAATTTCATTCTAAGGCGACAAAAACTGTCATACAAGAAAATAAAATCAATGGACATTACTGGGTCGCACAAACGTGCTCATCTGTATTGTTGGTATCACAAAGAATTAAAATTAAATTAAAATTAAAAATATACTTATCAGAGATAAGCACCAAAATAAGTTGTTTAATAATAAATTTATCGGAAATCCGAACCGAAAAGGTGAAAAATCAAAAAATTCACCGGAAGTTAAGCTTTTTTTTTTTAATGATTATTACGACCAATCTTAATCCATCTGTTTTTCTGCAATCACTGAACCGATTTACACGGTTCATATGCTGTTAGATAGAGAAAATGTCAGTCTAGTTCATGGAGACAATATTTTTGGACAGATGTACACGGTTTGACAAAAAACGACACAAAAGTTGCACTTTCGAGACTCGAAAAAATAGCGCAAACAAAAATTATTTTAAATATTTTTTTTTTTAAATACATACTTTAAAAAAAAGAAGACAGTAAATTTTGAGAATTAAGAAGTTGAGTCTTAGCTCAAAAATAAATTTCAGAAGAATTCGTCCAGAATTTTTCAACATATTAAATAAAAAAAAAAAAAAACACTTACACAACAATTATCACTATTTCCATCTGACACTTTAAAACTTTGGTGCATCTCTGAAAATCCCGACTGTATTGTACAATTTAGAAAAGTTTAATTTACTCGGTAGTATGTGATAAAATTTGGCGTTTGAAATGAAAACTATCGCCTTCCTATGAAATTATTGATTGTGAAATTTACACACCTCTTTGAAGGAACTAAAAGAGTTTTTTTTTCCAATTTTCATCGTTATTATAAATATATTATATCTAAATGTATATTTACTGGAAACAATCAAATTCGTGTAGTGTAGCATATGATATATGAAAATCTTTCCATGGAATGAACAGAATAATACAATAAACAACTAATTAAAACCAGTGCATCCGTTCAACCTGATTTTTTCTAATAAATATCGCAGTTTTCTTGCTCAAAAAATTATTCAAAGGGTCTCATTTTCAGTCCCCAGCATCTCGTTTTAACATCAAAAAATCATTGCTGCTATTCTATTTCAGTTCCCACACTAAAAAAAAACCTATCATTGTTATCTGAAATAAAACAGAATTTTTATGAAATAGATAAATATAAATTAGCAATTCATTTTATTGCGAAAAAAAGTCACTAAATTTTGTTCCCCGCACTTCTAATTAGTCCCCTGAAAGACTGAAAATGTAAAAAATTTCGGTTATTTCTTTTTAAGAAATGTCAAGTAGTCTCCTTAAAAAAAATCGTGTTTGCATATTGCATATATTTTATTTGATATTTAACTTCAGAAAACCACATTTATGAAGGAGGTAGTTGATTGTCCGTTCAGTTTATCAGTCCCCTGGTGAGTGTTTTTACATAAACATACTCAATATAATTAGGTGTTTTTTTTTTTTAAACCATATAATTATTTTTTTAAACCATATTTTTTTAAATTATACGCAAGTATATTTTTTGGTTTGAAATGTGCAAAAATATAAGCCCCCTGACAATTTTATGAAAAAAGGGACTAAAATTCTATCGAGAGGTCTGAGAAATTTTCAGAAGATGATGCATTTGAAAGGGTTTTTTCGAGGGTTTTGCTGCTCAATCTTAAATTGATGATCCAACATAACTTCTTAACGGCGATATTTAAGCCGCATAAAAACCTTTTTTCAGAGTTAATTATAGTTACAATATAATGCTATCTTATTACGATAAATCATGCTAATATCGATCAGTTGTTTTTTAATTGAATCAGTGATAACTTATAAGATACCTATAATTGTTTGTTATCATTCCCCTGGTAACAAAATCTCAGTCATCTGATTATTGAATTGAATGGCCGCTTCATAGAGAGGAGATAGAGGAGATTGTAATACAACTAAAACTAATTTGTACGACTCAAGGCTTCGAAAAAAAATTTTGCCGAAATTATCAGCATTTTATTCCACTTTTCATATACAAAATGTGCTTGTAAAATCGCAAACATTTAGCAGAATCTTGATATAAGCTCCATTTAGAAGCTTAATATATACTGATCCATATCAATAAAATAAAAAAAAATATTTTCTTTCCAAGATAATTGTTGACTTGCTGGATCTTGTGTTGTTGTTTTTTATTTTTTTACAAAAAAATAAAAATCAATTATACCGACATTGGGTGTTACACATTTGCAAAGTTTTTCATACGTTTCCCAAATTGTGAAAATTACTTAAGTCCAAAATACTAAATTTCCAAATTGTAGTGGAATTACTAAAGTATATGAGTAACTCTCATCGTCATCATTTATAAATGGGAATCTTCAAGAGCGAAATTCCTTGAGCCATGTGGGTTTCAGATTTAGATTACTAACGGTGGCTGCGCGTCGTTAAATTTTTGTAGAAAAAAAATATACCAAATTTTCCATGGGAAATTATTCACAAATATACAAAGAATTGGAAAAAAAATTACCATATAACAACGCTGGTAACAGTTATCCTTACTGCACCCATCTTCCTTTTTTTTAAAACTCATTTCTTTCCTTAACGACATTTTGCATAAATTTTAAATTTACTTTTCGTGATGTATTGTATAAAGATAACGTAACATACCTGTTAAGCTGTTGATCCATGCTGGTATGATGATAAAGATGATGATGGTGATAAATTCTGGTAACTTTTTATAAAAATAATAATCCACAGTAGTTGAGTTGAGCAAGGAGTGGCGTTTGTTAATCCCAATTTAGTAATCCACAATGGCAATATCTGAGCTTATATATGTATTTACTTTAAGCTCAAAAAAAAAAAAAAACAATCACTTTTAATTTATTTTTCTTATAAGAAATTCCATAAATACAATCACAAAAACACTGGTTTTAGATACTCTGGGATAAGATCTACCCACGACACCACGACAATGAGTATCCGTATTCGTAATGCACATTAATTAATAAACGTAACTCTAGAACCACATTCGCATTCGTTAACAATTCACAGTAATTTATTTAAATTAATTTTGCGCCTCCTGAAGACGTCAACGTTTTGGGCCCGCCAAAACGGTGGATCATGAAGGCTGTACTCCAAACGTTCTTGTCGACATTTCAAGAGGATCCGCACCACGCTGTGCAAGCGCGAGTTTTACCTTCGGTAGGTTAGTATCTAGAGACACGCAACTTTGGCCAAACCAGGACTGGAGAGAACAACTGACGACGCGACTAAGCAAAGACTCCTCGTTGAATTTATTGAACAAGGAAATGCACGACGGCGGCGACGGACGAGGACGACTTTAGTGGCTAACTCGATGACGACGACCAAGAAGCCAAGACGAAGCTTCGAACGCGATTGTTTGCCCAAGATAATGAGTGGCAATAACTTAGAAATGCAAAATTATGCAGCGCTTTCGGGACACCATTGATGGGCGCATAAATCCACACAGAAAAAGGTCGTTGGGATCGAAGGCGAACTTCTTAAGTAGCACGGGCACACACGAGTGGGAGGTAAACGCTAAAGAGGCTTTACCGGTATGAGATCAGGGGGCGAACCAACCCGGCTTGAAAATAAAAACGTATTTATTAATCCGAAATACGCTCCATGAACCATCCAACAAGAAGTCAAATAAGAACTGAAAGATCACTTTGAGTTGGACTCGTAGTGATCCCCACATTTTGCTCCAATAGAATTGAGTTAAAAGCCATTCGGATGAGTGGTAAAAATGAATTGTACTCAAACAATTGTTGCTCTTGAGCGAAGTTTATTTGAAATTGGAGTGAATATTTATGTGGATCGTATCTTGCATCATGCATTCGTGCTACAGCTTACAGTACAGGTGCATCTTTTTGATTCTCTTAAAAAAAAGTTCAACCAACTAAACCAATACCAAACTTAACTCTAGAGACTCCAGACTCCAGTACTCCGCCTAGAAGATTAAGATCAGTTTATAAGAAAGACAGGTTTTGCTGGTTCGCTACAGTTCATATTCATACAACAAAGTGCAGCGGATAGCGCACACAAAGAATGGTTCCGATATATGGCAGCAGAGGAGCAGATAAAATAACTCATTCGGTCTTCCTTTTTATCTTGGGGCAGGCAATATTTCGGAACATGATGCAATGATTTCAAATGAATGATGATGTTGATCGTGGGGGAAAGGTTTACGAGTAAACAACATCTACTGGAAATCAAGTAGCGCATTTTCGTTCGGTGGATGCTACACGACGAAAAGATGCAGGTGGAGGGTTTTTAGTTCTTTGTTTTTTTTTTTTGTTTTTTGTAATTTCAAATTTTAATGTTTACAAGGAAAGGTGACCTGAACGTGGAATCACTATAATCTATTTTTGGACTTCATATAGGCCTAGGGTATTTGAAATGTTTGGATAGTTTTGTGTTTTTGTTTACTGAGTTGTCGGTAGTTGCTTGTTGCATTGCAATGTAATAAAAAGAAGGGAAGTAATTAAAATTGTGTATACCTAGAAATTGTGAGTTTGATGCACCGAAGGAATTTTCATTTTAGAGTTTCAAATAAGAGGAAGTGTTACAATTTTCAAATAAGGAATAAGGTAAGGACATGTAAAAGTTATTATAGTAAAAATTATTTCCTGAAGAAAACTGGAGTAGATATTATTATATAAACAAATCTTGAATATATCTACGAATTATTATCTTGATAATTAAAAAATGTTTATGATCGTACAGGGTGTTTCCTTAATAACGAACAATACTTTGGAAAATAGTTAGGCAATTAGGTGTGCCGAACAAATGATTGTGTTCTAAAAAACCGAGTTTATAGACTATATGGAGACTTTAATCAATCGTTTCATCATTGCCCTTGACCTTGGCATTTAGATTTTGAGAACAAACTGGCATAGTAACATTCACAGGCTGTTCAACGAAATACGTTTTAAGATCATACAATAAATTAAGTGAACGACTGCGTCGCACGAACTTGCTCTTGTTTGAAGTTACCTCAAATTTAAAACTATGATTAATTATATTTTTAAAATATAAATAACAAAAACGAATAAAATCATATGAATTGTTTTTAAAAGTCGAGGGGTTTGTCACGAATGAAATCACCTGACCACTTATACTTGCAATCATTTGAAATCACGTTGAAATCAGATGCAATCACTATTTCAAGTGATGAAATAAAAAAAAAAAATTTTCTTGCAATCATTAAAAATATTTGAAATCACTTTAAGCTTTTTTGCAATCATGCAATCAAAAATACCATGATGAAATCACGAATGTTAATCAAATGAAAAATCACTGCAATTAATTTGCAATAATTTGAAATCAGTTAATTTATTTGAAATCGATGCAATCACAAAATTTTTAAATCAATTTAAATACTGCTTGAAATCTTTTGAAATCATATGAAGTCATTTGAAATATTGCAATCAATGTACCACCAAACTGTCTAGTGACAAACCCCTCGTTAAAAGTGCTTAAATCACTTTTTAAAAAAGATTTAAGCCCAAATCAAAGTATGCAGAAAATCTCAAGTTTACCAAAAAAATTATTCAAAAACCGTTAGAGCGGTTTTTAAATAAATCGTTGTTTATTAAAAAATTTGTATAAAAAAAATGTTTTTATTAATTATTAAAAATTAGACAATAATACGAAAAATACATTTTTTTGGTCGGGCCGTTTTCAAAATATTGAATTTACAAAAATAAATAAATTAAAAAAAATAATTAATATATAAAGTACCAAAGCACTTTTGCAAAATTTTGGTATAGAAGTCTTATCAAATCATTTCGATATTTCAAAAAAAAATTTTTGGTTGAAATCGATTAACCAGTTAAAGAGATAGCTCGAGAAAAAAAAATGGTTCTATTGAATGTACCGTTAATAGGCTTGCTAATTTTATTTTAACAAAAGACAATCAGACAAATCCCATCTGTTATTTTTTTTAAAGAAAATAGTTGGAGAGGTTTTCGAGAAAAATAATCTTTTTCGAACTCGATACATGACAGGTACCGTTATTTTTTATGCCAAGAAGAGTATCATTTGGAAAGCCTAAAAATATAAATAAAATTAAATTTATCATAACGCACCAACCTATACTCTTTAAAGCAAACATTGCAAAGATACATATAGCAAGATGAATAATAGCATAAGTAGTTTTCCACAAAATATGGACACGGAAAAAAAGCAAAAGCACTGTTATTCTTTTTTGCCACATCAGATATAATCCCGAGCCCGACTTCAGTATTTTTTGTAAGTTTTAAAGCTAATTTTACAAAAATTACAAAAAATATCAATCAAATAATTTTAAATTTTTGAACAATTTTACAAGTTTTGAATTAGCCAAAATAATTATCATTAACGGCTTTATTACATCTAATTAACCAATCATTTAGTCCTTTAGTTTTGGATTTAATTAAATATCTATGCATACACAAACATAGATACAATAAAAGCAAGTTATTCGCCCATCTATGGCACTTGCGATTACATTGTCCCATATTTAATTATTTAATTAAAATATGCGCATTTGACTACACGATTTACGATCTAAAGCTGTTTGTATACCCTTGAATGTGGATTAAGTGTTTTTCATTAGCATCTGCTGCATAAACATATGTGATTAAAAATTGTAATTGTTAAACAGCTATTATGATGTTATTACAAGAAAACTTTTGCGTCCCTCTCAAATCACTGTAATTTCGCCACACAAGACGTATCCGTTGACTATACACTCATGTATGCTTTGTTTTTAAAGTCCAAATGCTGTACAAGAGTTTCTTGTTGTATTTATTTTTACCTATATAGAAGCACATGCAAGATATACAAGATGCCTGGTTACTTGAAAGCAAAATTATATCGCATTTGTATCTTTAGGAGCTTCACGATGTGTGTTGGATGATCACACGAATATCTGGCTTAATTAGACAATTCCTTAGCAATATGCAGCAGCCGCTAAGTACATGGGCGTGATTATGCCGACATCACTCTACTCAACTTTGTATCTTGGCGACGACGATGTATAGACAAGATTCACAGAGATTTGACAAAAAAGTTGAAGACATAAAAAATGCATGATTTTCAACCGCTTGGGCGGTTACAAGTGCAGGCGGAGATCATCTGTTTTATATTAAAATAATTAAAAAGATATATGTATCTTTTACTATTCTCTTCTCTAATAAATGCACACATATCATATATCTGTCACAACAAGATGTCCAGCTAAATGGACAAAGTGGACACAGATGACAGAGCAAAATGTTATGACCAATGCTACCCTACACTTTCGGACAAAGGAATCGACGACGACGCAACGACGACGAAGGAAGCCATTGCAGAGGCCCACGCGACAGAAACTCTATAAGAAATCCACCTGTGCTCATGAAGCATCGTTAAACAATTTCGTGTCCACTATCTTAGTTGCACAAAAAAAAAAAAAAAAAAACAGTCAAAAGAAGAAACGACATCACAAAGCAAATTTGTGTGGTGGAACTTTTGTGAAATAAAAACCAGTAGTCGTGGTCGTCATCATCGTTAAAGGACTACTGGGCAATTGGACTCCTGCCATAAGATGGCCACGCTATGCAATATCCCGAAGAAGACAGTAACCAGCGACAGAATTGTGCAAAAATGTCAGAACAGGAAAAACCTTTTACCATGGCCTCCGCCGCAGCTTATATACACACAATTCTGGGAAGCAAGAGGAAAAAATTAAAACCCTTCTGGTCTGCCGTCCTCTGATGGTACAAAGCCAAGCCGAGAGTTTACAGTAGAAAATGATTAATGAGCCGCATAGAACTCGCATTACACGAAGGAGCGTTTAGTCTGATGTGTGTAAGTGCCACCGCCTTAATTACAGCTCATGTAACCCACAGTAATATCTGTGGCATTTGTTTTCAATTGCTGACATTGCCAAGTCGAACTGACTATACGGATTCATATATGTATGGACGATGGACGCTATCTGTTGAGGGCTGTCATCTTAAGCAATTGATATTTTGAGGTCTTTGAATTGGTAAGATTATTTGATGTAGCAAAACCGCAATTTGTGTTTATAGTTGACAGTTTTAACAGACGTAGATCAAGATAATTTTTCTAAAAACTGACACTTCGAAATATTGCGACACTTGATTTAGTTGTTTAATTTAGACGTGTTTAAATGAGTTACATCTACGAAATGAAGTAAATGAGTAAAATTGTCAAAGTTTGCAGTTTTAAGTTCAAACAAAGTTTTTCGTCTACGTTTTCCTATTGAGAGCGTTTTTGAATATCAATTGGAATTAATGATCGATATGTTTGCGAGCGAGATATTTCAGCTTCTTAAATATTGGCACTACGGTTGCTGGCAGCATTTTCACTCTCAATTCTCAAACAAACGGACGGACTTAAAGTGTGTGTCCATTTGAGAGTAGCAGAAATGCGAATGCGAGGTCTCTAGAGCAAACTCGTAAAAGTGCACACAGTCTCGAAAGTACTTCGCGGAGAGTTGACTTTTTACTCTCGACATTCGAATATTTTGAGAGTAACTCTTCTTGATCACTGTCGGCGACAAACTCGCAGAATTCCATCATGATTCGTATTTTGGGAGCAGCTGTTCGAAAGTCAGCATGACAAAATAATGGACATCGCGGTCACAAATCAATTTATAAGTCCGTGTCCATTTGATAGTGGAAATGCTGCGAGCGACTTTAGTACCAATATTCAAGAAGCTCCAACCTCTCTCGGGCAAACATATACCTCTCTCAGTACTTCCAACTGATAACTAGCACAAGAAATTTAATATCAAGTGAATACGGTTATGAAAGTACTTTCAGAAAATAAATTCTCGGAATTCTACTAGAGAACACGCTATATTAAAATCTCGAAAATATTACTCTCAAATAGACAGCTACCCGAGAGTTACTCTCGAAAGTTTACTAGCAAAAGTACTCTAAAATGGACAGGCACCTTTGATGATGATGACAACTGCTCTTAAAATACAAAACGTGCTGAAATTCTGCGAGCTCGTTTCCGACAGAGTGATCATGAGTATATCATGACATGTGTCCACTTTAGAGTTACTCTCTAAAGAGTCACTCTAAATGTGGGGAGTAAAAAGTCAACTCTGCGCGAGGTACTACTGTCGGTGTCTGGTCGGGATTGTGTCTGTGTCCACTTGGAATTTGATCTCGAGATCTGCTTGCAGCTCTTCTACTCTCAAATGGACACAACAGTTTTTTTTTTGTTAATTTCTCGAAAACGGCTCCAAACGATCTTGATAAAACTTGGGGTACGTTATATCTGCAGGAGTATTAATATGATTGCATTTCAGGTGTTTTGTATACAACGGAGATTTGCAAAAAATTTAATTTGTACCCTTTTTCCTTTACACTATTACCCACCTTAAACCAAATACAAATAAATACCTAATTTAATTTATCAATTTTACTTTTTTACGCGCATTTTTAAATTTCCGAAAAACATTAGCAAACATTACTTATAGTTACATTTAGGCATATTGAACTCAAAAAAGTACTAAAACAATTTGTTTTTCAAAACTGTATTTATTCATCTTTACGCTGGCGCTGATTAATTATCCTATATTCCCCTAATTTGTTATATATACATTGATCCACAAAAACCTGATTCTTTATCCTAACAGCCTCAAAGCTTGAAACGGTTCACTCGAATAGATACATATATATATATTACAAAATTGAACCAAATTGATCAGAACTTCAACTCCAGATCCTCTTCGCTGCCATAAAAATACTAAAGTGTGCACATTAGCAAATCATTTTAGGTCCAATTTAAAATGGCCTTTTTTGTATCAAAACCTACAATTAAGACCCACAAATTTAACACCACAAACGTGAGCACAGTGTTCTCTTACAAGCCTTATAACGTTATTTATATGTCATGTGGTGAAGCCTCTGGCATACCTAATTTAATTCAATATACCTAATCGGAAAATTGAATGTAGATCTTTGGCTTATATGGTTGCCAAATGTGGAAGTTTTTTCGAAACGGCAATAAATAAATAAACGACAATAAATTTTTGCAATTTCGTTTTGTAGCTATTTATGCAAAATAGAACTAGTTTATCTATTTATATTTTCATTGATGTTCAACACCAAATTTTTAAACCACTGATTTCCATTGATAATCTATCAAAATCGGTGGGTAAAAAACTTGAACTAACAGTTGCGTCTTATTAATGGCTTTATTGATTTAAAATGAAATTGATATGAATTAGTGTAAATTCATACTTTTGCTTATCATCAAAATGTTCCTTTGTTCTTAAACTATGCTTCGTATGTTGAGGTAAGGTAATCGCAACATAAGGTTACCACAATAGAAGTTTTTATCTAAAAACATGACTTGGCAACCTTGAAAGTTGTGTAAAAAGACCAGAGCCAGCCAAAGGAAGAAACCAGCAGCCTCTCTACCAAATGTGCGCTCTTAATCTTCTTGTACGATAAAAGTATGACTCGACTTCCTTGATCACATTTTTTTTTTTTTGTTGTTGGTTGTCGGCTCTTTAAATTATCTTCACATGGAATCGTTTGTGTTGTTTATTTTTCTTTCTTGAAAATTCAATTTTTTTGTTAATTAAATATCCTCATGCGTTTTTTGTATGTGAAAATGGATTTTTTATCGGTTTTCTGGAATTTTGAATGTTTGAACTAAGATTAAAAACGGTAGCCGGCAAATGCAGACAAAAACACTGAAATGTATCTGACTTACAAATTACGTTATTCTACTTCAGTTAAAAGCACAATATTGGTTAAGAAATATCTCTCATGAAGTTGAAGCACATTGCAATTATTATTTGCATTCTTTTATTGCGTGCTGTAACTAGTCCTTAAAAACACAAAATGGTTGTCACGATATTTTGGAAAACCAATTCATTTCATTTTGGCACTGAAAGAAAAATATGTTGAAAGGCCAAATCGCAAGATCTTTCCCTACAGTCCCTAAAAATGAAAATAGTGTAATCCAGAAACGCATCTTTCAAAATGAGTAAGGTGAGCCATGGCATCCGGTTACACCGTCCTGGTTGAAACCATCACATGTCCCTCCGTCCCAACCCAATTCAAGTTGTAAGTATCTCAAAACTTATCAATGAACATGTTTCTGTATCGCTCACCTATATCGACTATTTTCCAATAAAGGATTAGAAGCCAATATTTCGAAACAGGATAAAAACGAAATAAAATAAGTCAAGAAAACTAACTTATGACAAAGGAAGGTGTTACGACAGAAATTGAACGAAATTGTTGTCAAACATCATGGTTTAAAATACTTGTAAGTAGTTGATAAGCTATAGGTAAAACCAATTTTCGAAAACGCCGACACCGACATTGTATGGTATTTCTTATAACTAAAATAAAAGGTTTAAGAATACGAGGCTCAATGTTTCTATTTGTCTTGTCCTAAATGATTTGAATGAAACAGCACAAAACACCGTTGAATAAATTATCTAGATAATAATTTGAAAAATGCTTTTTTTTACTCCTTAATCTGTACTCAATGCCAAGGAGCTGCGAAAAAAATTTTGCTTCCACTTGTTGTACTGCCAACAGTCCGATTTAAATCTTTTTGCATTTTTTCAGGTGCTTTCGACATACGTTTCTACATTTTATGACTTTTGTTTTATTTTTCATTTTTGTTTGAGGTTTTTTTCGCATGTTTCTGTTTTCTCTTTCACAGATGGAGCTCAAAGTGAATGGATACACGTCACATTGGGATTGGAAGATGAATGTGTAAACGTAAAGCTAAAAGTTAAACAGCAGGGCCTACCAATGGATGTTTAGTTTAACGTGATCTTTGAAGGATTTATGTTTAAACTTGAGATAAATGTTTGCCATGGTAAGTGGTCACTTTTAAATTTTAACACAGGTTACTTTTGGATGGGAATTTTTTTTTATTTTGGATATTCATGCTTTTGTACCGAAAACTAAACAAAAAAAACTATAATGTTTTTTAAACATAAATACAAAAGTTTTTTAAACATAATTGCAAAAGTGCAAAGAAATTGTTGTTACTGAATCAAAGAACACATTATATTGTTTATGAAGGGACATAAACCGGTGCATAATATCTCCATACACTAATAAATATATTTAAGCTAAGTATATTAAATATATTTGGTTAAAATCAACAGGTTCTTTCAAATAAGCAAGAGCTCAACTGGGAGTGTCAAGTTTTATTTAAATAATTAAATGTCGACCTAGCCCATGTAAATAAGACAAAATGGCCAAATTACGATAAAGTTGCATTAATTTGATTTTAAAGAAATCCTATAAAAAGAACCCTAAATAAACCAAGGCTATGTTTTTTTAGGGGATGAGGTAAAAAGGTTGAAAATCCAAAGTTTTTTGGAAAACACGAACTTTTTGACAAAAATTAAGACACAAATTGTAGCTTATCTTATTTTCTACAAAAAAGTTGTTCACTTTATCGTTATATGGATCAGTTTTGGGAAAAACGTCTTAAATTGTTTTTTCCTCAACACTGCGATTTGTACATAAGTAATAGGTACATATAGTCCAGGAAAACGGGAAATAAACGGTGCATTTTGTGCTCTTAGTGGGAATTTTTTTATATGTAATAGAATGGTGCCTCCTGAGTATAAAAAAAAATTCGGAGTCCAGATTTGAGTACTAAGGTTCGAAAATTTAGGGAGAGTTTGAACCTAATTATCTCGAAAACCGTTAGTCTGACAAAAAATTTGCCGAGCACAAAGGTGAGCCCTCACTTGGGGTAAAACTTTTTGTAGGTTTAAAAAAAACCATACCTGCCATACACAGTTGTTTTGTACACCCGCATCTTTTGAACGGCTGCACCGATTTTGAGAATTTTTTATTTTGTAAGAGTCCTGGCTGAAGTTAATTAATACATACAAAAAAATTTTTTTTAATAACATTTTATATAAATGATTCGTTACCGACGGTGATTTCGTTCATCTATTTTTTATCGCATTAATTTTTATAAAAAAAAATAAAAAAAAAGTTTTAAATTTATAAATTTATAGTTATACAGGGTGATTGGTATAAGGTTTCAAACTCAAAATTTTTAAAAAAAAAACTAAAAAAAAAAATTTGTAAACTATTTTTTTTCAAAATTTTATGTAATTAACTATAATTTTTATTTTCAAAATTCAATGCTCTTATCAATTTTAAGTCAAAAACAGAAAACCGGATGCCAAAATGTATTTTAGTTTTTGAGAAATTAAAAAAATTAAAAGTAAAACTAGTAAGTAAAGTAAAAAGTTAATTCGTTTTTTTTTATTATTTGATTAAAATCGGATGGCATGTAATAAAAAATAAAAAAGGGATAATTCCCTAATTAATAATTGAGGTCAAATTTGGGAAAACCAAAAAAAAAAAGTGTTTTTCTTGGAAAAAAATACTTCTAGTTTTTCTTAATTTCTCAAAAACTAAGATACATTTTGGCATCCGGTTTTCTGTTTTTGACTAAGAGCATTGAATTTTGAAAAAAAAAACATTTTTTTTTCAAAATTTTGAGTTTGAAAATTAATTTTTTTAAAACTGTTCACTTAAACAACTTAATTTAAAAATAAAATAAAAGAATAGTTTTCTGTTTTTTTAAAAAAATATAACTTAGGCTTTGTAGCATCCACCGTTGTTTTTAAACAATTTTTTTTCTGATTTAAGACAACTTTTTAGAAAATTGCCCCTCCCGCCTAAACGGAGGGAAGGAGAACCCCTCCCATACGATTTTTTTCTTGTCTTAACCCCACTTAAACGCTCAAGCTTTTTGGTGCATCTTATACCGATCACCCTGTATACCTAAGAAAATATTTTTTTCAAAAAAAAAAACTATTCGAACGATTTGTTTAGTCGTTAACACGAATGTAATTTGCTAAAAGAGCAAGTTTGTGCGACCCAGTTGTGCCCTTTATTTACAAGCATTCTTCGTTTCACTTTTTTTTACTTGGCATTTTGTAATTTAACTAAGCGAAAAATTATAAAACAATTGAATGTCAAATAAAAAAAAGCTCAACATAAATTACCAAACATAAAATAGCAAAAGAACATAATGTATTATTGCTAAAAGGTTTTTGAGATAATTAGAGTAATACTGTTTTCAAAATGGCACTCGAGCACATGCTCGATTTTTCCAAAAATCGAAAAATATTAAGCGAGCAAATAGGCTCCTAATGACCCCCTTCAACGAATCGTGATAAAAAAGTGTACTAATAATTTTTTTTTTCATTTCCGGTCAATTGTTTGGATTGCTTTTTTACTAATTTGGCCATAAATTGATAATGCCTGGACCGATTTCATTTAAATTAGGCATGGCATTATATAAATTAAATTAGGCTACCCATATATCTTGATCTCACGTTAAGGCCATTTTTTTATTTTTTTGCCTTTCAATTAATTTTAGGTAATTTTTTGTGTTAACATAGTTTGCTACAAGAACAAGTTCGTGCGGCCCAGTCGTGAATTTTATTTGGCTTAGAGGCACATTTTTATTAAAAAAAAAAAACAATCTACAAATACAATTTATTTTGATAAGACATACCTACGTGAATTCCATTTTACAACCCATATATTCAGGAAACCCCTTATTTTGATGGAAAAGTAAAATAGGATTTACCTGCTCTGAAAACGTAGGAATATTACAGTTGCACAATGTTCCTAAAATCCCCTTCAACATTTCTTTTGTCGCCTCAAAAATAACTTGAAAAAAAAATAAAAGAAGATTCTATTAGTAAAAAAGAAAGTACTAACATAAATGCTACATTTTAAATCCTATCAGCTTTTTTTAATTCAATTCTTTAGACCAAGCCTGTCAGACATTCCTTTCAGTCGTTACATATGCAGAAGCACACAAATATTTTCCTCAACGAGTTATAAATTGAAAGATATACTTCACCTGACTGTATAAACGAAAAAATAAAAATAAGAAGAATCGAAAATATCTATTCCTATCTGAGAACAACAAACCATTCATCTCCCACTGATGGCTCTACTGAAGCTGTATCCAGTAGTAGTTGGCCATTGAGGCATTTTATTCTAAACACACGTATACATTATGTACATCTTCGCATTTTTCCACCAGACTGGACGAGTTGCAAATCTAATTCAAATTCAATTGATGCAATTCTGTCATTTGCAAATACGTTTCTCAGCATCGCATTCTGCATATAAACCTATTTGCAGGAGAAAATCCAAGTGCAGTCACTATACACCATCCCGCCATGCGACAAAAAGTCTTTTATTCAAATTACCTTGAACCATGTTTCCGCAGGGTTTATATATAGCGATACAACAATAACAGTGCTGGTTACAAGCGGCAAAGTGACATTTTCCTGGCCAAACGATCGATCTTATATAATTTCATTCAGATTCTTAAATCCAAAATTGAAAGGATTTGCTGGATGTTGGGAATCGCAGATATGAGAACGCTTATTGTCGTTCCCTTTTAGATATACATGATGGTGGGGCAGTATCTCTGTGCTCCCTCTTCATAGTCGTTTTTACGTTGCTTTATATGTTAATTTGGATGTCGGGCCATCGTGCATCGCAAGTGACATCGCAGGACCACAACTACCTGTTCGATATCATTCAATATTTTGAAAGGAATTACGTATATCTGAGCTGATTCCTGGTTGTTTCTGGCATTTTAAGCATCTGAATCGAGCCTAATGGGGCACACAATCTCTGTTCTCAGCTGTGACACTTTTTCCGAGACGTTTAAGTAGAATGTGTGTGGACGTGGAGGAGGATAGAGATACGTACTCTATCTACGAAGTGGAGGTATAAGGAGTAAATTGATCCTTCAATTGGCAGAACGTGACAATACTCGGGAGAGATATCTATCGTCACCTCTGTGCGGCCAATGTGTGCTGATTGCCCTCGAGCCCAAAATGGTAACACAGTTAGTATAGCTGCAGTGCTGGGAATCACGATTTACAAATTAATGATCTTCCAGCGATGTTAAGTGCGATTATTTTCTTCTGTAGACCGTGCGGCGAATAGACGCCAAGCTGTAAGTCTTAGTCGACGACGCCGCGCCGCCTGGAGGTTCCTTTCAGTAAAGTATATACGGTTAGAGGTGAATGGAAGTCAATGAACCGTGTTTCTATAGGATTCTTCGGATGGCTGCACTTGTCATTTTGGTCTTTTGCCAAGATATGGAGCAAACGGTGTTTCCGGGTAAGAAATTTCTAGTTGCGTAAAAGTAGGATTTTTTCTTTCAGGTCACAGGTTGTTCAACTTGTTTTGTTATCTTGACAACATTCCAGTTCCAGTAGAGGTATCTGAACAATCAAATTAAGTTCAAAGGTGATGGTAATAATGTGATGTTGTGGGAATCCTAAATGAACGACCTCCATCGAAGTTTAGTCTCATTTGCATAAAGGCGCCCATTAACGTTGCGGTTGACCCTAAATGAATTCTTTTAGATAATTTTTAATCAGAGTGATATTCCCCCCATCAACGCCTCTCTTTCTAGGATAAAATAAAATTAAAAATAAATAAGTTGGAAGTTTTCATTTTCATTGTTGTTTATTAATCGAGGTTTAGGGTTCAATTTATTCAAAATTCAGGAAGTTCTCTTTTGGTGTTCCTTATGTCATCGCATTTAATCGTGCCCGTGGTTTGGTTATGTTAATATTTATTCTACGAAATTAAAGATTCAAGTTGTTTGAAATTCAATTTTTCTAAAAAAAAAAAATTTTTCCACCCTGGTTTGCTGCCCCAAAGGGTTTTAATCAAATACCGGATAATTTGATGAAATGTTTGAGTTTAATCCTTTGATGAACTTAAATAAACTGTTGTTTTTTGGGAATAATTAATAAAGGAAAGGGTTTCATTTTGGTATTAACAAACCTTTGAAGATTTTGAAAAATAATAATGTTCCTTTTAAAATTTAAGCTACTTTCAAAAAAGTTGGCAAAGCCAATAATAAATCGGATTTAACAAATGGCTTTATCAGCATAGTTAATAATGCGTATAGTTTAAGGTAATTTATCTTAATATCTTTGTTTTATTTCTGCGAAGAAATTATTAAAAAAAATCGAAATCATTTTGTGGGCCAGTTAGCAGAGACAAAATGTTGGTTCCATAATGCAACAGAATATAGATAAATAAATAAAAATATAAATTTAAATATTTATCAAATATTATTTTATTTTTAAAACTCAGTTTTATTTTAACATAACATAAATAATTAATATTAATGGCAACGCGTTTCGTAATCAAGTTCGATCATTGAGCTGTTTAAGCTGAATGATCTTCTGTTGTCTCTGTCTCGTGTTTAACCGAGGGGTTTGTCATTAGCCATTTTTAGTGGTTCAATGATTGCAATATTTCAAATAACTTCATATTATTTCAGGTGATTTCAAGCAGTATTTAAATTGATTTCAAAATTTTGTGACTTCATTGATTTCAAATAAATTTACTGATTTCAAATTATTGCAAATTAATCCAAGTGAATTCATAGTGATTTCAATTCTTGAGATCATTATGGCATTTTTGATTTCATGATTGCAAAAAAACTTAAAGTGATTTCAAATATTTTTAATGATTGCAAAAAATCATTTGAAATCGATAACCAAAATTTTTTTTAATTTCATCACTTGAAATAGTGATTGCATCGATTTCAACGTGATTTCAAATGATTACAAGTATAAGTGGTCAGGTGATTTTATTCGTGACAAACCCCTCGTGTTTAACAATATATTTATTGTTGTTTTGATATTACATATTTTCTGCGTTAAGTTTACATATTTTTTTTAAGTGTTGTTAAATTCTTTAAATAAATTTAAAATGAAGTATAGTTAAAAAAAAATAATGAATAAAAAAACAACTTTGAAAATTAATTTGTGACAAACAAGAGTTTTCCAAGAAAATCGTGATAGATATGCCAGTAATATTTTAGTTCTACAAAATATTTAATAAAAAAAAAAATACCAAAATCGTAGGTCAAGTTTTCGAAAAAAATCAATTTTTTAAAACAACCTTTTGAAAATATTTTAATGAAAAATTTGGAGTATGCCAATTTTAGCTTATTAATAATTTTCATGCGGAATTGAAAAAAAAAAATTACGAATATGTTTTTAAAATATGAAATAACAAAAAAAAATTGTTTAATTAGGTTATATAATTTTTTAAGAAACGTTGTTGGAAAAATAAGTACCTACGCCATTATCGTTTGTTTGGTCAATTAGGTGTTTTTAGAAACAAAATCCAAGATTTTATAGATTTTCAACTTGATTGTTATCTTAATTTTGTTTTTTTGCACGAATACATAACTTGAATATTAAATTCATTACAAGTGCCGACCATACTACAGGAAGTGGCGAACATCGCAGTCCAAGAACTTAGTGCGGCCGCGACAGGCCGGCGTTAAAAATAAAAGGCGCGACTGAGTCAGACAAACTTGCTCTTGGTCTTTGATTTAGGAATTAGGATTTTAAGCAAGAAACTATATGGCAGGTACCGTTAATAAATAGTCGGAAGTAAAAATAGTTTTTATAACGTTTTTATGGCAGGTACCGTTAATAAGGTGATTTTGAAAATACATTTCTAACGAAAAACTTTATTATTGGTACGCCTGGGCATAAAACTCTAAAAATACAGAGTACCAAGTTTGAAGAAAATCGGACCAACCGTTACATACATCCAGACTGACAGACGGACAGACAGACAGAATTGTCGGACCTACTTTTTTCGTGTTCTCTATCATCGTAATGTCATGTTTGATTGTTATCTCAAATTTTTTTTTTACGAATACAAAACTTGCCTATAATCGCAAGTAAAAACTTTTAAAAAAGGAGAAAGCTATTATAGTCCAATCAAACTGTAGTTTTACCATTGTATATAAATATCTATAGTATTTTCATGCTGAATAATCACCGCCTGGCCATCTTAAGAAACTTGTGAATAACACATTTTTAGGTTCGTGCATTTACTAGTTGTCTAATCTGTTATAACAACAGTCGTAAACGTATATGATTTTTGTTTTGTTTACGACTCTTGTCAAGGAAATATGGATTTTAAAGCCAATAAAATACATTAAATATTGTTAATTTGTTTTGTTGACGACTTTTGTTAGGGTAACAGAATAGACACTTAGTAAATGTAAAAAACTCCAAATGTGCGGTTCACAACTTTCTTTAGATGGCGCTGATCCATGATTATACTATAGAAATTTATATACAATGGTTTCACGTTACAAAAAATATACAAATGCATTTTTTACTTGTATTCGTAAAAAAAAAGTTTTGAGATAACAATCAAACATGACATTACGATGACAGAGAACACGTAAAAAGTAGGTCCGACAATTCTGTCTGTTGGTCTGTCTGTCCGTCTGTCAGTCTGGATGTATCGATAGCTACAGCCTAAACGGTTGGGCCGATTTTCTTTAAACTTGGTATCCTGTATTTTTAGAGTAATATGCCCAGGCGTATTTTTGATTCTTATCCTAGGTCTAAAAATAACGGTAACTACCTGCCATATAAACGTAAAAGATAATTCATTTTTTCTCGAAAAAAATACAATCGATTTTGATAAAATTTATCATGACTGATTTTTTTAAAACGGTGATGTTTTTCGACAAAAAAATTTTGTTACAACTAGATGATTTTAACGGTACCTGCCATACAAGCGTTTAAGACCATTCCATTTTTCTTGTAAGAAATACGATCGATTTTTATAAAATTCTGTACAATGGATTAGAATAAGTTTACATATTAACGGTACCTGACAATAAGCCTCAAAGACAATCCAATTTTTCTCGTAAAATATACTATCGATTTGTATAAGATTTTGTGTAACTGATTTTTTTTTGCCAATAACGAAGTTTTTCGTTAGAGTTTTTTTTTTTTAATCACCTTATTATCGGTACCTACCATAAAAACGATATAGAAACTATTTTTACTTCCGATTATTTATTATAGTTTCTTGCTTAGTATCCTAAGTTAAAGGTTAGTAATCTTACACATCTTATAAACTATTCGTCTTAACTTAAATGTCGCCACAACAAAATGAAAGACCATTAAATTTCCTACAAAATTCAAAAATATTGTTTATTTTTTTTTACTTATTTTAAAGGTTTCCAATTCTGGATATCTATCATCAAAGCAAAAAGAAATACAATACAATGCACAAACTATCTGTGTCCATGTCATCTTGTTGAAACTGACTTCGATTGCACTTAACTGATGCAATAACTGTATCATATATTAAAAGTGAATTCTGGTTAAAATTAATGTTTAATTGAAATATCATTAAATGCATAGCTGATGGGTATAGTTCTATTACATTTTCCACTTACCATATATAGGCGTAAATGTTTTGATATTTTTGATATTCTTTGAATGTGGTTTTCTAACGCTTGCATCAGTAACAACAAAGCAAATCGTAAACATCAAATATCATTCAATCATTTTTTTTGAGTGCTTACCATAAATGGTCATAGTCTAGTCATATATTATAATTATAGTCTCATGGACGAGAACTTATATTAAAAATCTATGGCTATATTATTGACAACAATTTAGATACAATCAATCCAATTCAAACCACAGGCAATGGCATTAATTCAAGCTTTAATACCTCTGGCAGTATTGTTTCAATTAAGAACTTCTATATAATTTGCGATCGTTTGTAAAATTGTTTGCTTAACAAAACATTATAATTGACAGAACTATAAAACGTATAGTGGGCGTAAAACATTTTGAGAATACTTTTTATTTGATCCAATCAATGATTTAAAAAAACGGGCAGATAATTTGTTTTATTTTGTGTTGATAGTTTTCTAAGAGATTTATCTTACAAAAGACCTTGTAACTGAAATCAATTATTTATGTTAAATTTACCAAAACTGAAATAGGAATAAGAGTGATATAAATTTGTCTGTGAAATTACAACCAATACCGAGGGGTTGCCAAGAATGAAATCACCTGAACACCTTTGTTTGCAATCATTTGAAATTTCGTTGAAATCAAAAATTGTACTGTCATGGCTCAAATAGGATCCAAAGAGTATTCAAGCAGTTCGTGTTCGTGATGATGTTCCGGGTTGGGGAAATTCAGGAAAATACAGAAGTTGCAAATTGGAGATATGTTCCATCTTAACGAAATGTAGCCGACCGTAGTCAGTTACCTGATTTCAGCCCTCATGGTTTATGATTCTTTTAAAATCAGAACAATGGCCGTCCAATTCTACAGCAAAAAGGAAATCTTTAGCAGCGAGTTGAGACACAAGTCAGAGTTTCTTCAAGTAGCAGTTCAAGTTCAAGTTCAAATTGGGATGAATTAATAGTCGACTATCTCTGCTTCTCTAAATGGGAACGACTTTCTTGATACATGACCTATGTGAGGAAATATATCAACTGCCTCAAAGCCAGAAATCAATTTTGATGGCCTCCGCATCAGGCAGAATTTACGAGCCACAAAACTGAATGGACGTTTATACCACAACCACCATAGGGAGCCCACACATGGTTCGTTTTAAATTAAAACCGTATTGTACTGTATCAAATCATCACTTGAGACACAGAAATAACTGGCGAGAAACTTAACAATCTATTTCTGGAGGTAGAAAGCATTATGAATAGCCGACCGTTGAACCAATTTTATAGGTAAGATCATCCTGGCGTCATTCTCAATTCCTTGCGGAAAAGTTATGGAAACGATAGGTAGCCGAGTTTCTTCCAACACTCGAAAAGGTCAAACCTATTGAAGTTGGTGACATCGTTTTGACCATCGACCCGAATGTAATCGACATTGGAGTGGGATAAAAACTTGAACTGTTACTGCTAAAGACGGACAAATTAGAAGCGTGACAATACGAACATCAAGTGGAGAATATCACAGACCAGCTACAAAAATCGCCGTTCGAGATGTCGGAAGAAACCCCAATGCCCTTGCAATATCTATTACTTAGGTATTTGTTCACCTTATTCGCCATACCAGGGGGAGGATGTTGTCAACGTAGCTGCCTGCCTTAGGCGCCGGTTATAGCGATCAGGAAAACGCATCAGGAAAAATGTTCGAATGGATCTTTTATGTTATTTTAAATCGATTTTAAACACAAATACTGCACTAATCGACTACAAATAACTCAAAGAATTTTTTTTGCTTATAAATTTTACTATTAGAATAATTATTTATTGTTTAAAATGTATTTCTTTATTTTCCTGACGAAAACTAATTTTTCGTGCCAGCTGATTGACATTTAAAACAAAATGGAACAAATCGTTTTAATTATTTGAGTTCAATTTTCACTTGTTCCACTGACAGATTTCTGTCAGATAAAGTTTTTCGTGTGCATTTCAATCAGGAAAACAGCCTTTTCACTGACACATTTTTCCTGATCGCTATAAACGCACATCAGGAAAAAATTCCTGTTCTCATTTGTTTCTACTTTTCCTGATGGTTTTTCCTGATCGCTATAACCGGCCCCTTACCATGTAAGCCCTGTGTAAATTTGCCTTTGGTCTTCTTTGGTTCGATGAGTGCGCTTTCATCCTTTTGACAAATAGCTAACTGAATTGAGCCATTTTCTGCGTTCCATCTCTGATTATTTTCCTATGTCATTTTTTTATGCGAGAAAAAGCAAGCATTCAAAGCGGAGACCAAAGGTAAGGAATTAATATTTAATTATCTATAATAAGAATTTATTTACCATTTTTTTCTTCAAGGAAGAATAGCTGGAAAGATTAGTCAGCAACGGGAAGCAGTTGCAATATATTCAAGAATTTACAACATAGTTCAATCTATCTCAATATCAAATTTCGTCAAAATTGATGAGTCAGTTTTCGAGATAATCGGTATGATTGTTATAAAGAAAATGGGTTCATATGTGAAGTAGCCAGCGATAATCCTTATAAAAAAATATAACATCACGTTTCCTTAAAAAAAATTGCGTTTTTCAATTAATGACACCTCTACTTGGATGACCCATGTATGGAACAACCAGAAACCGCATCCAACTACTCCACGGTATTGAATTTATTTATTTATTTATTCAAGTCTCATTTTATGTTTTGGATGAAATGACACACATCACTTGGTCATTAGTCCATAATATCAACTTACCCATTAAAAAAATATTTATTCATCATAACTTTTCATTTCAATGCAAATCTTTTTCTTTTGTTCAGCCTTCAACTTCATATAAAAAATGGAAAGAACAAACATTTCGCAGAATTACATAAACAAACAAAACACATTTTTTCATGTTCTCGAATGTCCATAATAACCCATAATATTGTCATAGTTCTCCCTTGAGGGGGAATAAGATACGCAGTGCCAGTGCAGACAGCATTGTGCGGAAAATAAATTAAAAATTCCTTGTAGACGCTGCCATATTTGGTGACAGTGATTCCCATTTTCATTTTATTACTTTTTTTTTTTTGTTCAGCTCGTCTATTTCCTTTTAATTTCAAAAGAGCTCATTACCAACATCCGTTAAAGGCAATGGACATTCATCTGTGGCTATACTGCGGCTCCTTCGTCACACTTTCAATTTTGTCCACGTCAAGGGACAGTGTCTCGCGTTACCTCCATATGGGGTATGAAGGACGACAACGGACAGGAACGGAATGGATAGAACAGCGAGCAAACTGTCAGGACGAAACAACATTGGCCACACTCACAATAGACTAGAACTTGTCATGATTTAAATTAGAATCTTTTGAAAGTTTTTATAATTTTTCTGGTTAAAATAAAAAGCTTAATTGCCATAAAAATTTAATAAACTTTTAACTTATTTTGAGTCTAAGATCTACAAGTAAGATCTTACCCAATAACCAATCCATATTAGGTATAGACACAAGTATTTCGCGATCTTTTCAGATTAACATCCCATGGCTTTTCGAAGAGTATTCTGCATCTGACTTTCTTAATGAATACGAATATCAAGACAAAAATTACTATATTCAATTAATTGCTGCGTGTTTTTGGGCAACCACACTATGTACTATTCAATCGAAAAATCATTTTAGAATGAACATGATAATGTTGCCTGGCCAGTACTTAATGAGAATTTCACTATGAATCTTGTTAATAGGTAGGAACATTTATTAAAAAAAAATTACTAACATGTGTGTAACTTACTCCTTTACTTTAACATACAAAATGAAAGCAACCCGAAAGTGACGGTGTGCTTTTTTATATCGTGTCAAACGGGACACACTTCTCCAGTTTACTGCACATTTAAACACGAGAAAAATTGAGAAACAAAATTTGAGCGGGATTTAAAAAAGAGAGTACGGTTTGGCTATACCTGGTTATGGTTTTAGATTTATTGTATACCTATATACACCCACAATCACATAAATAATGTTGGTTAGATTTATTAACTCATTGATACAGTAGAAGGTTACATTAATAGATATCATGTTTAGTTTAGAGCTCCCAGATCGAGATTTAGAAACTTATTGACATCCATTGAGATCTTATGCTCAAAATAAGATAAACTAACAATCAAAAGGACAATTCATCATTCGTGAAAATAGAATAAAATCTTTTCCAGCGTTTTTACCTACATTTTGATAATATTTTTGTTACTCTTGGTGGTAGTAAATTTGTCTGATATCAAATAAAGAGAACAACAAGTTTTTTGGATTAGCATACAAGAATCCTTCAAAAATTTGTTCCCCATTTTGTTGATTATTCACAAATATTAAATGTTAATTAAATTATAGAGCGCTAAGCTAAGCTGCCTGTATTGCGCTTGCAGGTATAATGCAGTATGCAATCTTATAAAAAAAAATCGGAATGGTATAAATCAATTAATTCATGACCCAGCGAAATATTGGAATGGGGAAATAGAAAGAACCAAAACAAAGCAATTTCAAAATTGCGCCACGACAAAAAAATGCTGTCTTCTCAATTGGAATGATTTATATGTATTTTAGATAGATAGATTTGTTTATGGTTCAAAGATTAATGTTTTGAATTGTTTGAATAGCAGCTTGCTCAGAGATATGATATTTAAGGTATATCTTACAACTGGAAAATTTTATACATTTTGGAAAATATATTATAAATAAGTAAGAACTTTTGAAGGAAACTATGATAAAAATATTCATTTAAATTTTATTTTTAACATATTTAGATAAAATAAGGATTGACTAGAAAAAAGAACTTAGAACTAGGGATGAATGCAACAGAAAGAAAGAATATAAAAAATAAATAAATAAATAAATTGATTAATTTAATAAATAAAAAAATAGTAAATTTATAAATAAATAAATAATAATTAATTAATAAATAATAGAAAAAATAATAAAAAAGCAACTAAATTATCATAATTAAATAAATAAAGTAACACAGAAATAAATAAATTAACAAATAAATAATTAAATGAACAATTATATAAATATATAATTTACATAAACAATAAATAAATTAACAAATAAACAAATTAATTAACAAACAAATAAATAAATTAACAAATATATAAATAAATTAACAAATAAATAAATAAATTAACATATAAATAAATAAATTAACAAATAAATAATTTAGCACACAACATATACAACATATTAACAAGAAGTAAATAATAGATATAGACAAATATATACTACAATATAAATACTTATATTTTTAATCGTTTTGCGAGTAAACTTTGCAGATAGAACCCTTTTACGGTACAAAAACGTTTAAATAACCTTTCCTTGATCGGAGAAAAATCTACTAAAATTTTATGAAAATATAAACATCCACTTCCCCACACCGCTTTTTTAGGATCTACTCTTTTTCCACACTAAACATTTCTTAAGCCTAAGAACATAACAGCACTGTGTTACTCATTTTATCTGACTTTAAATGCTTGATTTTGAAATTAAACTCTAAACGAAATCATTATTTTATTCATTTTTGTTCGTCTCTTTCATAACCATTCTATTGCTATATAAAGTTTTATTTACAAAACAGTTTTCACAAATTGAGTTTTCTTTCTTTTCAAAACTACTTAAAAAAATTTTGCATTTACTCCACTTATTCTACAAATCAACGAAATTTTACTTTTGAGGTTCAATAATCTAAGTACAAACACGTATGGGTTCAAAAAAAAGCCTTCATCGGCGAAATCAAATAAAATGTTTTTTTTTATAAACATCTTTGTTTTGACCGTGAACTTTAAAATAGCTTAATATAATTCCAACCAAAAATAGTGTTCGTGCATGTATAGTATACTGTTGGTTTAATTAACAGCATGATGATCAGAAGTTCTTGAGTTCTTGAATTCAAAATTCAAAAAAAGAAATTTTAACAATTAATCAACTACAACGAGGCTACGAGGCTGCTCAGGCTCAAACTCTTCTTGGATGCATAAATTATTTAATACACACGCGGAACAAAACGTTCACATTTACACGAAACGCATCGGAGTTAAGGCCACTTAAGGGTCAAATTTTTAATTTTCATTCAATTACGATACTAAACACTAAATAAAAATAACAACTGGCAATACCTAGTTCTCGAATTAACAATATAATGATATACAATGACATGCATTTCAATATCACAAGAGTGCAAGAATATAAAAATCGCAGCACTGCAGAAATTCACCTTGACTTGTATGTGATTTAAACTAAGCATCATCAAAATAAATTTATATTTTCTGTCCTTTTAGCGTGAAAAATGTGTGACAAGAATACCTTTCCGTAGATCTTAGTCCTACCATCTTAACTGACCAGGTGCTTGCAATTGCGTCAGCATCTTCCACATGGCTTTAAAAGTCAACTTTAAATGAGAAGTTACCTGATTTGGTCGAATGGCATCTTGAAGAGATGATGCTACATTAGCTATGCAGCTTAAGTCCGATTCAATAGTGAGTGACAGTGACAACAAGAAATTCAATAGAGTAGAAACCGTGATATGTACACGTAATGCGATAAAACGTGATGCTTGAATTTTTATTAATTAGTTTGTTTTTGTAAAGCAGATCGATGCACTTTTCTTTGAGTAATGGACAAATTGATTTTTTTAATGGCACTATGATACCATAATAATAATGTTCATAAAGAAGAAGTTGCGACTATGATGTTTAAGAAAAACAAGAGTATATTTTATTAAAAGGAAACATAATGAGTGCATCAAGAAAAGAAGACAGATTTTTGTATCTCAAAAAAAATAAATTACTACCTATATCTAGTTTCTTGGTAAATGCTAAACTTAACATCCTAAGGTAATTAACCATCTTTGTATTGTAATCCCTAACTACTGTTTTTTTTTTTATTTTATTTTATTAACTACGTAATTGGATTCTTTTAATACTTGAATACAAAGTAGGATAATTGAGTTTCTAGATTTTTGTTTTAAATCTACTGATATCAGGTATGGTCATGGTAACAACATAATTGAATAGCAATAGCCTTGCAGCTTTAAATAGATAAATGTTCAATCATTGAAATTACAATTAGAGGGCGAGTTGCCTGTATGTTTATTGTTGCACTGATTTACAGAATCACAAGTACAGTACCAGAAAAGACTACAGGAAATCAAGAGCTTGTACCTGGCGCATTTAAAAACTTCAAAACAGGATAGTTGGCAGAAAACAGCTGATGTCTGAAACAATTAGTAAACCCGGATTAAAAGAAGTGAAATCCCCCCGGCAAAAATTGGAAGCGTTTTCCGAATATTTTGAGAGAAATTTCGTACCGAACCCATCCAGTGGTCCTGAATTGTGGTAGCAAGCAAACTGCTGATAGTTATTCCAGCCATGGAAAAGTTGCAGAAGACGACGACGAGGCTACGACAATTTTACTTTGAGGATACGTCATCCTACCACCTGGGCTGGCCAATATACAAAGACAACCGGATTTGAACAACCCGAGAAAACGTATCCAATTCTCTTATTGATAACCGCAAAACAGATTTCATTAAAATTTGGTATACTAAACTTAGTTTAGATATTTAACACAAGATGGCAATTAAATGCTTAGGCTAAGCAACTGTTTTATGAAATAGCTACCATGCTAACACGATCTCACGCTAAAGCCATTATTTTTTGATAGTTTTCGCCTTTCAACATAACTTAAAACTTAATATTTTTTTTTTTCCCATATTGTTTGCTACAAAAGTAAGTTCGTGCGACCCAGTTGTGCATTTTCTTTTTCTTTAAGTAGGTATGCTGAACAATGAAACTTAATACTTAAAGTTTAATACTTAATACCTTAGGTATACTTTTTGAGTGAAATGTCATGTAAAAAAATTTTCGCACTGTCAATAATGCCAACAGCTGTCAAATTTACATACATACAGGGTGAGTCATGAGCAATGCGACAAAATGCTAGGGCGTGTAGGTTGCTTTGAGACAAGAAAAAAATCGTATGGGAGGGGGGGGTCTATTCCCCTCCGTTTAGCCGGGAGGGGCAATTTTCGAAAAAACTGACTTAAAATGGGAAAAAAATTATTTAAAATCAACGGCTTCATTCACAATGCTGTGCGATACGTTTTTGAAAAGCCAATAACTTTTTCTTTCATTCTGTGTTTAAATAAATCTATTCTAAGAAATAGTTTTTGAAATATTAATTTTCAAATTCAAAATTTTGAAAAAAAAAATTGAAAAAAAAATTTCAAATTCATTTTTTTCAAAATTTTACGTAATTAAGTGCTAATTTTAATTTAATTTTAATTTCAAAATTCAATGCTGTTATTAATTTTAAGTCTAAATATGAAAACCGGATGCAAAAATTTTATGTCGTTCTCAAGAAATTAAAAAAAAAACCAAAACCACATTTTTCTAAGAAAAACATTTATTTTTATTGTAACGAAGCAATTTATTTATTTATTTAGCATTAATCTTAGTTTTTTTACTTTTTTTTTAATTGGAGTTTTATGAGAACGTAATAAAATTAAATAGTATTGGAATAACCCTGGATTAATATTATATTCATTGATAACTTCTGAAAACTGACCTGTCAATATTTTTGCCTTGGCCTGCCCGCAGCCCATGGGTTCTACCTTTTATGGGGACAATAGGGACAATAAAACCGCATTTTTTTTAATGAAAAAAAAAGAAAATTGCTTAGTAATTATTTCAAATTTGAATATTAACTCATTAACACGTAACGATGTCAAGCTCATACACCCGAGAAGAATTAACGGACATGCATTTCTGCTACGGTTTAGCTAATGGTCGAAGTCGTGAAGCCGAAAGACTGTACGCTGAAAGATATCCCGATAGGAGGTGTCCCCATGATAGCACGTTTCCAAGAATCCACCGACGTCTAAGAGATCATGGAGTGCTGGAGCATCGAAGAAGCGAAAGGCCAGTTTCTGATGAGTCAAGAATCTTAGATGAAAGAATTCTGGATTTAGTCCGAAATAATCCCTCCGTCAGTACAAGAAGGATATCCATTATGCTTGGAGTGTCCCAATCTAGAGCATGTCGAGTACTTCGGGCGGAAAATTTACACCCGTACCACTTTACGCCTGTTCAGGAACTCACCTCAAACGAAAAGTTATTGAGAACCGAATTTTGTAGAACATTACTACTTAGAAATGAAACCGAACAAAACTATTTTAGAAGAATATTCTGGACGGATGAAGCACAGTTTACTAGGGATGGGGTTACTAACTTCCACAATTTACATTATTGGAGTAGCGCCAATCCACACAAAAAAAAACAAAAAAAATCACAACACCGCTTTAGTTGTAATGTTTGGCTTGGTATTGTTGGACACACTGTGATCGGGCCCCGGTTTTTGAATTCCATTATTAATGGAGAATCCCCGATTTATTAGACAGCGTTCCATTGGTTATAGCAGATACTTTAATCTACCAACAAGATGGTGCTCCAGCACACTACAGCTTACAGGTGAGAAACTGGCTGGATGATCATTTTAGTGACCGTTGAATCGGAAGAAGGGGCCCCACGGAATGGCCGCCTAGGTCACCAGATTTAACTCCCCTAGATTTCTATGCATGGGGATTTATGAAGAATTATGTTTACGAAGTGGAAATAGTATCATTTGAACAACTGAAGGAACGAATTGAAGTCGCTGGAGTCAAATTGCAGGAAAATTTGTCAAGCATAAACTTATGTGAAGCCATTACAAGGAGATATAATCTATGCCTTCTAAACAATGGAGATCATATCGAGAATTTTTTATAAGTACTTCCAATAAAAAACATAGTAAAAATAAAAGGAATAAAAAAAACTAAAAAAACTAAGATTAATGCTTCTTAAATTGCTTCGTTACAATAAAAATAAATGTTTTTCTTAGAAAAAGGTGGTTTTGGTTTTTTTTTAATTTCTTGAGAACGACATAAAATTTTTGCATCCGGTTTTCTTGTTTAGACTTAAAATTAATAACAGCATTGAATTTTGAAATTAAAATTAGCACTTAATTACGTAAAATTTTGAAAAAAATGAATTTGAAATTTTTTTTTCAATTTTTTTTTTCAAAATTTTGAAAATTAATATTTCAAAAACTATTTCTTAGAATAGATTTATTTAAACACAGAATGAAAGAAAAAAATATTGGCTTTTCAAAAACGTACAGCATTGTGAATGAAGCCGTTGATTTTAAATAATTTGTTTCCCATTTTAAGTCAGTTTTTTCGAAAATTGCCCCTCCCGGCTAAACGGAGGGGAATAGACCCCCCCTCCCATACGATTTTTTTCTTGTCTCAACGCAACCTACACGCCCTAGCATTTTGTCGCATTGCTCATGACTCACCCTGTATAACAGCGATTCAAATCTCACACCTCATGCTCAACCAAACTCAACGAAATGTGCAATTATATGTCCATTACATCCAACGCCGTATTATGACGTGTGCATATTCTCTCATTTACACATTCGACAGTAGCTCATGTTTAATGCCCAACTATAATGCGCATGAGTAAGCGCATGAGCTACTGTCAAAATCGTATGTGTATAAGTGAGCGAATACACACAGTCATATGGCGTTGCCTATAATGGACATATGCGCATTTCATTGAGTTTCGTTAAACATGAGCTGTGCGATCTGAACCGCTCTTGCATATGTAAATTTGACAGCTGTGGGCATTTGACAATTTGAAAAAAAAATTAATTGCATTTTACCAAAAAAAGATTACGAATTTGCATTAAATTATCCATTTCATAAATAAATCAATAAATTTAACATTAAATTATGCATTTTTAACACAATTAAAAGAAACTAAAAACAAGTGATTTTCTCATGTTTTACATGTTCATTATGTGCATTCATCATGTTTGTATAAACATGACGACACAGTTCGATTAATTTTGACAGTAGGCCATGCTAACTTTTGCGCATTATGTTTCTACCTTTACTCAGGCGCATTATAGTTGGGTCTTAAAGTATTGAATCAACATTTTGTTTACAAAAATATTAAGGGTACTCATCTAACGACGGAAATTTTCGCCTGATGTAAATTGGCATAAATCGTATTATGACCTCACTACCATCTTAAAACTGGACAAAATGGCGATGAAAGATATTGAGTGAGCTACTTTGAACTTTCGTTTATGATTTGTTTTTATACACATATTTTTTTTTCATTCTCACTTTCTTAATTTTCGGAACATTTGTAAAACTATTTCCTACTGCAAAACGCTCTTAAAGGGTAAAATTTGAAATTAAATTTTCCCGCCTTCGTGAAATGTCAACAAAATTGGCTACTTTATTTCTTTTCATCTTTACATCGTCACTTTCCGCATCGAATTCGTGATGAAAGTTTATATCTTCCGAGGGAAAACTTTCCCATACAAAATTTGACAGCTCGTTTTCGACGGTGGAAAAGTATATCGTTTCAGTCGTTTTATGTCGTTTGATGAGTATCCTTATTAAATAAAAATTGACTAATCCGCTCTAGAAAGCACATAGTTTTTGTGACGCAGTAGTGCATTTTCTTTTATGTTCATATACGATTCTGTATGTAAGTTACATTATTATAAATCTAGGATTCCAACCGTATTCACGGCGACATGATTTTCAATAGCAAACTTGATGTTGCAGAATTGCAAGCTAAGCACATTTGAATGTTCTGCAAATAGTTCCTAAAATTTGTATTCAACTTAGTTTATCTTCCGGTTATTTTGCTAGATACCAATGACCTTGATAATAAGTTTTATAAATGCATTTTATTCTTATCTACTAAAATTCCAGACATGTTGTGTGAACATAGAAAAGTCATTTAAATAAAATAAAATGACGATTACGCATTTAAACATGATAATATTCAAGGCAGTGCAGTCATGTTTTCTTTCATGCTAATACATTCTCTCCTGCAACTTCAATGAATTCAATTAAAATTCAAATCATAAATTGTTTTACTTTCTCTTTTCTTCAACATAAAGTTTCAATTAAATAATTTTTCTTGCTTGCATTCAATTTATTAAATGAATTGAACTTCCCTCTGCCGTCTACAGCTTCAGTATCTTTTTATAGTTCTTTCGGTAAAGTTGCGTACTTAGTATATGATAAAGCTATTATGACACTTCTTTCAAAACTCTTCCGGGGAGGTGAGGAAACAACATTTGTTTGTTTCGAATTTGATAAATCTTAAATCATTGTGTACTTTCAAGGTGTAAATAATTATCGATGTTATAGCAGACTTGCCGCAACCAAATTTCGTGATATTTTGAGTGAACAAATTGCTGGAATTAAAAAAGCTGGAACTTATAAAACGGAACTTGTAATAACTTCATCCCAAGGAACTGAAATCACGGTTAATAGTTCAAATAAGAAAATATTGAATTTTTGTTCAGATAATTTTCTTGGATTGTCGGTTAAGTTATTATAGTTTACTTGAGATTTTTAATTAATGTATCTTTTGTTTTTTGATTTAATTCATTGTAGAACAACAAAGAAATCACTGATTATTTAAAAATGATTTTAGACAAATATGGCACTGGATTGAGTTCAGTGAGAAACATTTGCGGAACACAAGATATTCATAAGGTAAGAAAAATATAGTAGCCAAATATTTAAAATTTATAATCCTGAAATATACAATCTATAGTGGTAAATACTCAATTTCAACATAAAATTTAATTAAATCGGTTTAGTCGCTATTTATTTATGTCAAATTATTTTTCAGGAACTAGAAAAGAAATTATCTCAATTCCACAATCGCTCAGACACGATTCTCTACGTTTCATCCTTAGACGCTAACTCTGGATTATTCGAAGCTGTTCTTACAGCAGATGATGCTATTTTCTTCGATGAACTAAATAACGCTTCGCTAACCCATGGAATCAGGCTGTGCAAAGCAAAAAAGTACAGCTTTAAGCATAGGGACCTTCAGGGTAAATAAATAAATTGTCAGAATTTTGTCATTGATTTTTTTTTATATAGATTTGGAAAAGCTGCTGTCATCCTCAAATTCCAGGTTAAATGTCATTGTGACAGATGGTATTTTTGCCATTAATGGCAACATGGCTCCTTTGGCAAATATTTGTGAAATAGCAGAAAAGAATAATGCTTTGGTATTTATCGATGATTGCAATGCCACTGGAATCATTGGAAAAACTGGGAGGTAAGAAACTTGTTTGCCCCTAAAACCTTTAAATGCAAATATTGTTCGTTCATCACAGAGGAACTGAAGAATATCACAATGTATTGGGAAGAGTTGATGTTATTAATTCCACACTCAGTAAAGCACTTGGAGGTGCAGGTGGTGGATACACAACCGGTCCCAAGGAACTTATAGATCTTTTGAGACAAAAATCAAAACATTATCTAATCTCAAACTCATTGCCCCCACCAGTTGTTGCAGCCGGAATCAAAGTTATGGACATGATTTTACAATCAAATCACTTGACACAGAAAGTCCAAAGTAATAGTCGACGTTTTCGAGGAGCAATGACAAAAGCTGGTTTCATTATTACCGGTGAAATTCACCCCATTTGTCCTGTGGTGTTAAGTGATGCACGTTTAGCGTCAATATTTGCTGATCAAATGTTGGGTAAGTTTTGGAATACTCATTGAACGCAACTGTTTTTAAGGTTTATTTGTTTTAGGTCGAGGAATTTATGTGAATGGTTTAAGTGATCCCCTTGCATCTCAAACCAATGCTGCAATAAGGGTTCACATATCAGCAGCTCACACAACTGATGACATTGATCACTGTGTAGCTGCGTTTAAAGAAGTTGGAACTGCTTTAAAAGTAATTAATAAGCAGCATTAAACAGGTTGAATTTTCTCGTTGGGGTAGTAGGTATATAGTTATTGAAATAAAATCAATGAATATAAATACAAAATAATTTCTTATCATTCATATTTTTAAAAATCGAAATTACTAATAATATAATACAAAAATGTAGGCTACGTTCCATCTATTGTTTGCAGTTATTTGCGGTGCGCTGTATACTGATAAATGACTGACGTGTCAACGGTAGGTATTCATTATGTCTATAGTTTGGGGTCCAATTTTCACTATTTTTATGCCGAACGCACCTGGATGCAGACACGAAGAGTTTTTAACATCTACTTGCATATATTATATTTAAAATATATTTATGTACCTTCATATACTAATATATAAAGTCAATCGAAATACCAGAAATTCAAATTAAATTATTTCAAATTTAACTCCTTCCATTATTCCACTAAAAAGTCAATAAGAAATGATTGCATACCGTACGGAGGAAAAATAATGGTTTGTGTACGGACTAAAAATTATTTAAAATTTAACGAAAGAAATGTTTAAATAATTTTTGTATAACAGTTTTGTGTTACAAACAACATTACACTCTGATCTTGTCAATAATAATAATGATAATTTATGAATATTTCAAACTTCAAGCCCAGTAAAAGGACTTTTTGCGAAAGAGATTCAATTATATCAAATTTTATCATAATTGATCGTATTTTTCCGAGAAAAAAAAAATAGAATTATCGGTTAACCGAAAAAAAAAACATTTTTTTAAGTTTTTTTTCCAAAAATAAATCGGTATTATGATAGACCGTATTGATAAGAACAAACATATTTACACACGTTAAGGCAGAGGTTGTTCTATCGTTATAAAACAAAGCTTTGGGACTACAATCAAACATGACATGTATAACGATTGTAATGATATAATATGCTAACTACTGTATTACTGTTCTACCTATATTATGTATAGGTATACTGACGTAGCACTTACTTTGTACCTATGTATATCAATCTATAAAATATATAGTATTCATTAGTCAATAAACGTTCATATACAAACTACATTCGTCTATATTTAAATTACAACGATTATAGAGAAGGTGGCGTGAAATAACGCCAAACGAAATAAGACCAAATTTCAATGTTGGTCTTATTTCGTCTTCAAAAACGAAATAACGCCAATTTTGCTTTATTTCGCTGTGGTAAACGAAATTATATCAAAAATATTTTGTTTAATTTTATAAATAAAGTCAAATCATTTTATAATAAAAAGTAAGGAACGAATGGGGAGACATGCTGCCCCCATGCAACCTCCCTGTCTGGGCCTATGATAGGATTTGGGGTGGGTGTGAGTTTGGGTAAATGCAAAGTTTTGGAATAAACAACTCTGCATATACCAAAATTAGCCCCACCCCAAATCCTATTGAAGGCACAGGCAGGGGGGTTGCAGGGGGCAACATGCTCCCCCCTACCCCATACCAATCTCAATGTTTATAAGCCGTAAGCCTGAAATACTTTGATCTTGTCGATTGGAAACAATAACGCCAAATTAGCTTTATTTCGATTTCTTAATTGAAATATAGCCAAACTCCAAATTTGGTGTTATTTCGTTTTTGAAAACGCAATAAGGCCGATTTAGTGTTATTGCGTTTGGCGCTATTTCACGTCATCTTTCGAGGTGATATTTAATAAATACCACAAACAACAACCTGTGGATACCATCATCACTATTTTGGTAGGAATTATACCTATTTCATGTTTGCGACACCAATCCTCCTTTTTTATTAGTGTCCCTTTTTTTCGAAAAACACGTTTTTGAAACTTAACAAACTTGAACCAAATGTAAGCTAAAAGATTTGAAGAGATTCAATCTTCCAATTTTTCAAAATGTTATAAAGACCTCTGTTTTTTTTTTAATTTAAAATGTATTTTGAAACATTCATTTGTCCAAAATTATAAAATAAAAGTATTTTAATATTTCAATTAGCTGTATGTACATATATTATTTCATATTATGAATTCTTTCAAAACTTTCCAGAACTAGTCTTATTACTAATTGCCTTTCTCATCCCAAAGCTGCTTATTTGTAAACCGACTTCGTATGACAAAATCATTATAACCAAAGTTTCATGTAATTTTAATCTATTTAACTTCAAATTTCTATGTGAAATTTCTTCCGCAACACATGTCCTTAATCGCATAACACGTATAATTATCATTTGAAATGTCTGCAACCATTAAAGTTAACGACAATTGAAATTGCATCATATAATATTTTGTCGCTTTTATCCTTGTTGTCCTTCTAGTTAGATATGAACATTGAACGTATAGGTACTTCGGTTATGATGTTTCTTCTAGTGGTACCTATATTCAATAAGATTATTGTTTGCAGGACATATCAACATTGAAAAGATATACACAAAACAAATACAACCAACAACGGGGGATGTAAAAAAGTTTAATACATCTTTAAATTAAAAACAAACATGGCTGCATTACCATTCCTCTTCTTTTCCATCTAAGTCAAACAAATCTCACACCCATGACAAATTTTATACTCATATTGACATGTCCCAAATTTGTTTCCAATAACAACAATCCACCCTGACAAGAGTTTATGTTTTATAAAATTTTTCAATTTTCTATATTTATCTTGTCTTGTCATAAATCTGTGGTTTTGAATAATTGGCATATGGAAAAAGACAACATCGTTCATCTCGTCTCGTCATAAAACTCAAAATAAAGAATCTGTCATTTTGTATCCCCAAGAGAGATGTATAATATTGGTTGATGGTGTACGTACAGCAGAAGCAACCTCATATTCTTGAGTTTATTCAAAAAAGGATATAGAAAAATCATTAAACTTGAAAAAAGTCCAACAAACACATCTCGTAAAACAGCGAGGGTTGGGGAGATTTGTTTCACCAAAACCACACCAGCAACCCTTATTACCGCATAAGGAATATTTAAAACCCAAAACGGGGGCAACATTTGTCTTATAATCTCGAGTATCTGTCATGTAGAATGTAGATGATGGGAGACAAAGTAGCAGAATATCCTTGGGCTATCTAGGCCTTAACTTATGTTGTTTTCCATCCAAGCTACATCAATATTTATATTCATAAGCTACATTTAGGATTAAGATGAAAATTTTTAAGGAATGGGGTCCGTTTGACAGTGTCAATATTTAAAAATAGGTTAAATCTAGGTCTATACCTACTACGTATATATAAAGATTGAACGTCATTATTTTACTCCCTCATCAGAGTGTGTCCCCATTTTTGATGATGAGTAAATTAAAACCCACCAACATAGGTTCTTCCTTGCTTTCTCCTAAATCTCTATATCACATTAAACAGTTTAAAAGGACTCGCCAGAACGTTTTTTGAATTTTCAACAAATTGGGGTAATTTTCTTATTCCTTATCTATTAAACCTTCTTTTGAAGGAATAAATTAGATGATTGTATCTGGAGTTTGATAAAATGAAAATCGTTTAAGATTGAAGCATCTTCCTTTCAAGGAATATTGAGAACCAAATATAAGAAAATCTGTTAAGGAAGAAAAAATAAAACAAAATGACATTTAATAGGGATTTACGCATTCAATAGATTGGAGCAACTGATTTGGAATGAACAGTGCTGGGCAGGACGCCCCCGAATTGTATAAATCTTGAAATGATATCAACTGCTTGTGTTGCTTAACCTAGTGAGGATTTGGCCAAAGGAATATAATAATAATCCTCTATAAAACGGATGGAAGTTTTACTGTCTAAAGTACCTTTTTTTTTTTGTTGGTTGGTAAAGAAACCAAATGAGGGTAGTGAAAAGAAAATATGCGGGCTGACGGATATACTATATGCATAAGCATGAAAAAGTTCTTTACGTGTAGGTCAGCTTTAGGCGATAAGCTATAAGGACATAATCCCACACTTAGATCTCTGACAATGGATCCTTCTATAGAAGAAAAAAAGTGCTTGAAGGAGATTTGGATTTCGTTAAATTTTGTGTTAGTGGCTTAAAGCTTTTTTTCATGGTAGTTATAACAGATTTTGTGTTAATGCAAATGGAGTATAGCAAAATTTCAGTGGATATGAAATATTACTTTTAAAGTTTTCTAGATTTCATTAAAATTTTTGTTTAACTTAATTTTCTTTTCAACAATTATATATATACCTAATACAGTAGTCCCTCGATAATGTGAATTTCTCCAAAATGTGAATCGCCAAAACTTTTAATACACATTTCTATAATGTGAACACCCGAAATTTTTGAACTCTAAATGGCCAGTTTCTCCAATCACTTTTAAATATTTATTGGATTGTTAAATCTTAAAATTGCATATTTCAATTTCACCAACCTCTTTCAGTTTTAAAAGGGCCAATAAACTAAAGTCCCATTTTGTTTCATATAAATTTTAAAAGAGAACGTTGATTTTTGTCCATTAATATACTCTTCTCTCGCTTACTCTAATATAGGAGAACCATGTGTGGTGAATCCAGAGTTGGCATCAAGTTTCCTCATTTTTAAAAATTCACCTCCTTATGTTGGTGCAAACCATTTTAAGCTAAAATGCCAATAAATTTTATTACTCCGTTAACTAAAATGCTTTTAAGTGTATTTTGGTAAAACTGAGCATAAAATGTGAATTTCTTTTTTAAGTTCTTGTAAACTTTTTTCTCTTGATAGTTTTGTGTGCCATATTAGGTAAGGGACTAACTGTCATTTGTCTAGACACATTTTGAACTCTTGAATGCAGCTAACTGCCAGTTTGTAAATCTTTATTTTATTTTGTTATGTATTGAGCCAATTAACTCAAGTTCAGGGCAGTATTAATCGAAAGATCAAGTAAAGCTATACTCGAGGCCAAAATAACGAATTATTTTTCCAAGAATTCATACTGTGCCTATACAAATGTTTTCTGTTCGTATTTTTAAATGAATTGTTTGCGGATGTATTTATTTTATTTTATTTTTGAACTTAATAAATTAATGTTGAAACTGTGCTTTAAATTTATATGTGTTGTTATAAGTTGTTTTAAACCGTTAATAAGAACTGAAGAAAATGTTCCAGTAATGTAAACACCTATGTAATCCGAAAACGCCTTGTTTTAATTAGTTCACATTATCGCGGGACTACTGTACGTCATTACTTCTATGTCGTCATTAGAGTGCTGTGTCAGTTCAATTTTACAAAGCAAAAAAGTAACAAAAACAAAGATTAACAATAAATTCAATAGAAGAGATTTTAATATCAAATGATTGAGACTTAAACGTACTTACTTAAGGTGGCGCTCGATATCGATACAGTTGTTGTCATCGCGGAGAAGGAAGTAAGTGTAAAAGTGTAAGGAGTATAAAAAAAATAGCAAACTTACTTCTGTGTCAGATTACTAAACTGTGGCTAAGGATACTAAACAGGAAACTGTAATAAATATTCACAAGTAAAAAAAGAGTTTCTATAGCGTTAATGTCAGGTACCGTTAACAAGGTGATTTTGAAAATAAATTTCTAACGAAAATCTTTATTAATGGCAAAAAAATCAGTCGCACAATCTTATTAAAATCGATTCTATTTTTTCGAGAAAAATTGGATTTTCTGTTACGCTTATATGGCAGGCACCGTTATTTTCATTCCTAGGATACAAATCAAATATACGACTGGGCATATTGCTCTATAAATACAGTGTTCCAAGTTTGAAGACAATTGGCCAACTGAAGGTGTCGATACATCCAGACTGACAGACGGACAGGCAGACACAAAGAAAGAATTTTCGGAACTCCTTTATTTGTGTTTTCTATCATCTTAATGTCATGTTTGATTGTTATTTCAAAAAAATTTTTTTACGAATGCAAAGTTTGCCTTATGGTACCTTTAATCGCAAGTAAAAATGGCGGGATGGTAGGAAGTTTGCGTTAGCCACTATATTAAAAAATGCGTTTCCTTAAACACCCTTGGCTTATATCGGACGAAAAAAAATATTAACAGCTTTTCCATAGAAACTATAATTTCCTTTTTTTCATGCCTACTTTTTTGTTTGAACTTAAAACTAAATTATTTCACCCTATATATAACTATTAAAGTGGTATACCTACAAAAAATCCTATAAGCCATTTTTAAGTTATTAAAGAATACGCGTTTTTCAATATGGTGGTTAACGCACAGCTCCTACCATCCCTCCATTTTTATTGGAAAGACTAACTGATGTTCCACAAGGAAGTGTTTTCGGACCAACTCTGTGTTTTGCTATATAAAAATGATATTCCGATTCTGTGGGATAGTAAATACTTTGATACTGTTGACTATTATGACTGCAGTGCCAGAGCCAGACATAAGTGCTGTGTGAACAGAAAAGTTGTCGATTGCAGTCAATAAAGTTGGAGGCGGGAGGCCGGATGTAACACATAACTACACGAGACGAAATCATAATTTCTTCTCTTTTTAATACGCCAACATGATGCAAAATAGTCTTTTTTAATTATTTAAATTTAATTTAAAAGTAAACCAGAAAATGTGACAAAATATTCTTATTCGTGCAGATTAGTAATTCAACACCAAAATTGTGTACAAAACAGCAATGTTTTTATAATAAGATTAAGATGATTAAATTTGTTTACAAGTTTACGTGTTATAAAACTATCAAGTAGAAGCTAATCAGAATATTGTGCAACAAGCCCGTAATTATATTAAAGTAACGTCAAGAGTTTGTTTTACGTTTAATCTATTACGCTCAGATACATAAGAATTTGAATATCCCTCACAACATTTGCCAAAATTATCCATTCTACAGAAATTACAAAGTTTTCTGTTTTAAAATTCACTACTGCAGATAAAATCTATCTAGTAACGGAAATGGAACTCTTGTCTTATAACACGTAGTACACAAAGTATAGCATCCTTTAACTAAACACATCAGCCGTAGCAATTCTTGAGGATTTCTATTTGAATCCTGCCATCATTATGCCAAAGGAATTGCAAATGAGCCCCTTACATGCCAAAGGCTTTCTGGCAGACAGCAAAAATAAAAATAAAAAAAAACAGCATATTTTTCTGACTTTGAGCTAAAACATCAACGACAGCATCAGAATTTTAAGTTGCTCCTTAACGAACAAACTAGATCAACAAATTTCGTCCCGCGCACATCTAATTTACCAATCTCCTTTCGAAGGACGCATCACAACAAGAACAAACAAACCCGAGAATCCTTGCTGCCAAAAAATATTCATTTTAATTTAAACCCTGACTATGACTCAAAGTTAAACTCCTATTCAATTAGAAGTCTCGTTAACACGTACGCAAGGAGTAACCTTCAAGTTTTGTAAATAGTATGCAATAGAACCAACCAACCCCCACCAACCAGAAACAGACAAAAGAATCCTAATTATATATGAGTGTGTTGAGTTTGATGCTGTTTGGGAATGGAAATGAAGGAAATGTGTTGGATGATTTGTCATTTTTAATTTGACTAAGTTCTTCCATCACATGGCATCCTTATGAAAGGACCTTTTAAAGGTTGGGTTCCAATGGAATTCACACAGGTTTAATGTGATAGATTGTTTTTTATTCGGTCACAGGTGCTAAAATACTAGACTCCTGCACTTTGAGCTGTTGTAAGCTTTAACACATGTGATGTGACGGCAATGCGGCAATAATGAGGCACTCCCTTGATATTTCGCAACGATGACAAATTGTCTCATCAGTTGGCACACGATAACAAATGTGTATAGTCTGTTACGTGCTTTGTGTATTTTTGTTTTTTTGTGTATATGTTATTTCTGGACCTTTTTTTTGCCCTTTTCACTCCTTTGTATATGTAGGTTTGAATTTGACAGGACGAGAAACTTTTCTGGCATTCCATCAGCATAGCACCCAAGTCATACGGACTTGGATATGTCAAGCGATGGAAATGAAAAATGGTTATGTAACTGACATCACATCGCATTAAGGTATGAATAAGCTTTTGAAATTCTGTTATAATGTTTAAAGGTATTTTTAATAATTCAAACAGCCATCTTTATTTATTTAAAATAAAATGTCTGTAGAAATGTTTATTTTATTGTAGTCAAAACTTTACATTGGTGATCTTAAACTTATGGATAGATAGATTGGATTTTCTTTTTCTTTTTTTTATCTTCAAATCAAATTAAAGTAGCTATACAATGTTAAATTTTTCTTATAAATGTTTTTTATATACATATACAGGGTGATTGGTATAAGATGCACCAAAAAGCTTGAGCGTGTAGGTGGGGTTAAGACAAGAAAAAAATCGTATGGGAGGGGGGTCTATTTCCCCCCGTTTAGGCGGGAGGGGCAATTTTCTAAAAAAATGACTTAAATCAGAAAAAAAATTATTTAAAAACAACGGTGAATAAAACAAAGACTTGTTATATTTTTTGAAAAGTCAGAAAACTACTCTTTTATTTTATTTTTAAATTAAGTTGTTTGAGTGAACAGTTTTAAAAAAATTAATTTTCAAATAATAAACTATTTATTTTATTTTCAAATTTCAATGCTCTTATTAATTTTTAGTCAAAAACAGAAAACCGGATGCCAAAATGTATCTCAGTTTTTGAGAAATTAAGGAAAACTAGAAGTATTTTTTTCCAAGAAAAACCCTTTTTTTTGGTTTTCCCAAATTTGACCTTCTCAGGTCAATTAATAATTAGGGAATTATCCCTTTTTTATTTTTTTTACATACCATCCGATTTTAATAAAATAGTAAAAAAAAAACAAATTAACTTTTTACTTTACTTACTAGTTTTACTTTTAATTTTTTTTTATTTCTCAAAAACTGAGATACATTTTGGCATCCGGTTTTCTGTTTTTGGCTAAAAATTAATAAGAGCATTGAATTTTGAGAATAAAAACAGTATTTAATTACATAAAATTTTGAAAAAAATTAGATGAACATTTTTTTTTTTAATTTTTTTTTTTCAAAATTTTGAGTTTGAAAATTAATTTTTTTAAAACTGTTGGTTTAAACAACTTCATATAAAAATAAAATAAAAGAGTAGTTTTCTGGCTTTCCAAAAAAATATTACAAGTCTTTGTATCATTCACCGTTGTTTTTAAATAATCTTTTTCTGATTTAAGTCATTTTTTTAGAAAACTGCCCCTCCCGCCTAAACGGGGGGAAAGACCCCCCCACCCATACGATTTTTGTCTTGTCTTAACTCCACCTACACGCTCAAGCTTTTTGGTGCATCTTATACCAATCACCCTGTATATATAAGTTCTTTCAAGTACCGCTGCCTTATTATTTGCAGCTTTGAATAGCGCAGTTTGCAATTCAATAATTGATATTTCTCGTTCTTATTACAAATATATGGCTATGCATTTACAAAATTACCGGGTATCTCTGGATTCAGAAGAAGTTTAAAATAATTGGAAAGATCGTTGACATTGAGTCTACTCCCACTTAACATGGTTTTCGCTTTTAGTTGGTTTATTTTACACCAAAAATGCTGTTTTTGCTGTTTGTGTGTGCGATTTCTGCTAGCTTGATAAAAAACATCTTTTTATGATTAACGCAGCTGTTTGTAGTTATTGTTGACCACAATGTACTTTTTTGTAAATGTTTCATTTAAACCTTCAGAGGTTTAAATGTTCCTTAGTAGCAAATGATAAAATTCTTGCTGTGTAACACTCATTGTCAAACCATATTCTTAAAAAAATGACAATTCTGTCTGTCTGTCTGTCTGTGAAAAAAAAAATACGATCGATTTTTATAAAATTTCGTACAATGGATTTGCAGCCAAAGGTTATGTTTTTCATTTTTTCAGAATAAGTTTACTTATTATCGGTACCTGGCAAATAAGCCTTAAAGATAATCCAATTTTTCTCGAAAAATATACGATCGATTTTGACAAAATTTTGTATAATTGATTTTTTCACAATAATGAAGTTTTTCGTTATAAATTTATTATCAAAATCACCTTATTAAAGGTACCTGTCATATAAACGCTTCCGGAAATACGAATGTTCTCGAAAAAAATACGATAGATTTTGACAAGATTTTGTGTGACTGAATTTTTGCCAATGACAGAGTTTTTAGTTAGAATTTTTTTCAAAATTACCTTATTAACGGCACCTGATGCAATATAAATTCTAGGTATAGAATTTTGTTTTACTTCCGATTATTTATTATAATTTCTTGCTAAGTATCCTAACTCCTAAGCCAAAGGTTAGTAATCTTACACAAGATCAAGTTTGTCCCACCCAGTCGTGCCTTTTATTTTATACAGTTTTTTTAAAAAAGATATCGCACAATAATCAACAACCGATTTCCCTGGGATAAAGGTGAATGCACCTTGACTATCTTGTTAACTGTATCCGTTTAGGATTACAAGGTTTTATTTGACACATTTCTAAAAAATCGCTTACCTTAATTTTCGTTTGTTTTTTTTTTTTTTGTATAGTAACTTCATTATTTTAAAGAGTTCTGTGTGTGCATGTTCACCTTTTTTTATAATTAGTGTTATTCGTTATACAGTCATTGGCAAATTATTTGCACAATGCATATTTTATAATATATCTCGTGAAATAGTGGTATAAATAAGTTAATATTTTACATATTTATTAATGAATTATTAAAATTCAATATTTTCCTCAAACGATTACAACAAAAAAATTATTAAAATTCAATACATAACTGTTTAAAACATAGAAAAGAAAAAGGCAAAATAAATTGCACATCAAATGAAAGTGGCAAAATAATTTGCACAAGTGCAATTATAGGGGAACCTGGGGACACTTGAACCCCACTTTATAAATTCTTAAATATCTCCAAAAATAAAAGATATTTTGACTCCAAAATGTTATGGTTTATAAATCACTTTGTTGTTTCTGTTATTAAATAGTTATATAAAAAATTTATGGAATATTAAACATTTTTTGATGTTTTTTTAAAAGAATACAAAGTAACCAAGTGTCCCCTATTGAGGCAGACTTGATCCGGGTTTTATCCAATTAACATAGTAAAAAGCTTAAATTTTTTTCACCCCAGTCAAAATTTTTATTCAACATTTGTTTATGTTAAATTAAAAACATAAACAATTTTCGACTTCAAAAACATAACCTGTAAATTTAGAATTTTATTTGTTTATAACTTTTGTAAAAGAGATTTCTTAAAAAAGATAAACAATTAAATTTTCTTAAAAATTGTATTTGACTGATTTCCTGTAGGTATAACGGTTTTCGAGATAATTGGCTTTAGGGCTTTCAAGACTACTTTAAAAATGGCGCCCTAACTATAAGATCTTTAATCTCAAAATATATTTTTGTATACTCAGGAAGAAACCTTCTACAAGATTTAATCAAAAAATCCACCGAGAGCTCAAAATGCTCGGTTAATTTCGAGTTTTACTGTATAATTGCACTTGTGCAAATAATTTTGCCTTTTTCTTTCCTATGTTTATAACAGTTATATGTATTAAATTTTGATAATTTTTTTTTTCTTGTAATCGTGTGAAGAAAATATTGAAATTTTATAATTTAATAATAAATATGTAAAATATTAAATTATATAACAGTAATACCACATTATTCAAGAAATTAAATATAAAAAATGCATTGTGCAAATAATTATGCCAATGATTGTACATATATTTTTGTTTTTGCTTTTAATCAAGTTGTTCGATACCGAGTGATATAATAAGTAAGATAGCGCCATTAACTTTAATATTTACTAGAAGCGTCGAAGTACAGATCTATGCTACATGGGTTCGAATCTCAGAAGGATGATATTTTTTAGTTTCCATAATGGTTTGATAATGTTTTACAGAAAAGAAAGTCGTTTTTAATATTGCTTTTTTCTACTGCACCGTCTACAACAAGAATCATTACATCCATTTCCCCAGCTAGCTATATCTCTTTACATAAATTAATTTAAGGAAGAAATTTTGAAACTCTCTGTAGGGTTTGAAGACTTGGACAAAAATTTTAGCATTGCCGTCTCAAATGTAACCAAGCGTGAAAGAACGTGTAATATTTTATGTAATAATATTTTATTGTATTTTTTTTCTTTTACATTATTGTAACAAGTAACTAAATCTAAACTTATAACACCCACCCAAAAACAAGTTGGCTGTTAAACAATTTGAAAGCTTGAAATTTTACTCCTTAGTTTAAAGTGGGCGACTAGGCGCTATAAGTAAATCTTATAAAATCCAAATATTATGACAAATTTTATTATATTGTCTGCAAAACCAAGCGCCCTTCTAAAAATTATGTTATTTTATATAAAGAAAAAATATTCTCAAACATTATTGTTGCAGAAGTATAAAATGAATAATATTTTCAACCCTCTTGTAACAATTTGAAAAATTGCAAAGCTTACCAGCGATGGATTACAAGTGCCCAAAGAAAAGTTCTTCCTGCAGCTAACCTTTATCCCCATGTTAAATTTTATTGCACACTTATATATATTTAACGAACGTGCTCCAACAGAACTGCTCCAGGTTATGAACAATTACACCTTTTAAACGTGGAGAAAAAAAGTAAAGCTATTTTTCATGGTGCAATTAATTATATTGCGTGGCAAAAGTGACATCCGAACTTGGAAGTTGCTTATTACAACGATTATTAAAAAAAATAAAATTCTTTAGGCTCATTCGGGCTTAAATAATTGTATCGTTAAGTCCTTAGGGCTAACAACTGCAGCTCGTATTCTAGTAATTTAAAAAAATAAATTATTTACCATTCACAATTGTGACGAAACCTTTTGTTAAAGTGATGCACTTGAAATACACTCAGGTATACACCCAGCTAAGGGATAATTGCATTACGTCAACACAAAATCTGGCTTTGTTATTTTTCTGAATAAAAAAAAAATTATTTTTCATGAGTTTTGGTGTTGTAATTGGAATTATATAACCAGGGTGGTTTCACTTCTTCTTGACACTTTTTTTAAGGGTTTTGAGTCAAAACATTTTAAACAAAAAGCACGTACTTGGCAAGTTAACATAATGATTAAGATTGTATACCTATTACTTAAATTTTTTAATGTTGCCAAAACGTTTGATGTTTGTTGCCAAAAACTTTTAAATTGGTAAGAAAGTTTTTTGCTGTGTTGAATTAAATAGAATTTCTTAAAATATAATTTTCCCATTGAGATTCCTTGTATTCAAGAACCTATCCAGAAATGTGCAGATACCTTGTTGACTATTCTGCCCTCCTAAGCGAAAAGGTCTGGTCTCAAATTGCAGTTTTCGGCGAAGCATGCTGCGAAATGACGAATTTTCTTAGGCTTTCGTCAGTTCTTTTAGATAAAACTTATTTAATTAATTACTATTTTTGTTTAGGAGAGCAGTAATGTTAAAAATAGTTAATTTTTGTCGTTCTTTTAATTCAAAATTGCTACAAATTTCATTCAGGTGTGTCTCAGTATTTATGTAAAATGCATAAACAGTTTTTCACAACAACGCGAAGCTATCCAGATCGCTTTGGATACAATCCATAAAAAAATATACAATAATGAAGGCGGCCGATTCTTATCGGATGTACAAATGAACGCAGCAAAACAAATGTCAAAAATAAACCACTTGCTAAAATGTTAACGACCTTCTGAGCAGGTTAATTTTTGACGTCTGTATTCACCTCAGTAGTGTCAAAATTTAGCCATGGAATCAAATTTAACAGCAGTAATAATTACTCGATATGCTCATTTAGCGAGATCTACTTCGGTGAGTTGTAGTTGAAACCATCTTGATTCCTCTATATGTTTATATAAACTCAATGATACTACCATTGAGATTACACAAATACAATATGCGTTTATATGTTTCAGTTCAAGTAATATTTTATGAAATGCCGCTAACAAGCGATTTGGGTTGCTCTCAAACCCTATATTGACCAAAATTCCTCTTCTTCCCTATCGAATCACTTCGTTTACACCCAGTTTATTGCTTATTACAACAACCATAAGGTTCCAAATTTAGTTTACATAAAACATAATTTCTTGATTGCGTGCTTTTTCATATTTAAGTTGAAAAATAGCTTTTCTTATACCATAACCAATTGGTTTTCTGTGAAATACTTATCTTCTAATAAAAATATCAATCTCGGCATTTCGATGACGTTGAAGCGTGTGCAAAGCACATTAAAGGCAGGAAAAAAAAGGTTTTCTGCCATCTACACCTATATTTCCAACAAAAATAAATTTTATACTAAAATGTTCCTAATGAATATTTTACATTTGTGGAATTTTAATTAATACACAAAACTTTAGTGCTTTGTTTTGTTCCAGTCAAAATGACCTCTATACAGACGATATGATTTATGGTGTTGACAAAGAATTTAATTTAAAAAAAAAAAAAGAAAGAAATAAATTGCCACACCAATTGTGTTGAAAAGAAACCTTACAACATTTAGTGTAATGGTTGTTGGTACGCAAAACTTAGTCTTTTTTATCCGAAGAAAGTTCTTACGAACATGCCATTAACATCACTTAACTTTACAAAAAAAAAAAAATGCTAAAGATTCCTGCAGGATTTAATGTTATTTATTAAAAAAATATTAAATCCCAGTAAATGTACAAAATAATAGACAAAATAACATTAGAACAAAATATAGATAATCATCAAATCTTCTTTAAATAAGGAACCAAATATACGTGCTAGGAATATCCTGTTTTTGTAATCGGATAAATTCTTCAAAGCAAAAAGCTTATTGGCTTTAATAAATAAATAAATAAATGTAACGAAATATTTGTATAGGTATCATCATCCCCCAGAGTTGTCGCATTGCTCCAGCATGATGATGGAACGCAAAAAAAAAATTCTATGAAAATGGGGGAAAACTTTCTGGATGATGGATGGATTCCTTCACCTGCACAAGCTTAGGATTAGCAACAGGAGAATGTTTTCATTTTTAGAGCAGAAAAACTTCACCAAAGTATTTCTATTTCATGACAAATGGAATTAAAAATATACGTTATTTCACTCTGTAAGGGCATCTTTCTCTTGGACTTAAAGGAAGAAATAAATGTTTATAATGGATGGGTGAATGTGTGTATACTGTTGAATGTGATCGAGGAACCAAACTTTGACCACATAACTTAAAGAAAAAAACAATTTTTCGAAAAAAGTTTGACTCCGGCAGGAATGGAAACAAGAATAAGCTTTAAAGATTTAAGTTTAAACTGATTTTTGTGCAACATTAAAAATAAAAGGCATGATTCCACAAACCTGCTCTCGTGGCAAATTATATGAGCGTAACTAAAATAAACGACTGGGTCGCACGAACTTGCTCTTGTGGGAAAGTTGCCACAAAAATAAAATTTAATTTAATTAAAACAGATTTATTACATTTTTTATTAAATGAAAAATAAAAAAAAATTAATGAATTTTCATTAAAAGGGCTAAAACTAATATAATGTTTCAAGCGAAAATCAAAGCATGCGGAAATTTTTTTGTTGCATAAATATTAGTTTTCCAAAAAAAAAAATTTCAAAGTCGTTAGAACAGTTTTTAAATAAATCAATGTTTACTTATTGCCAGTACAAGCGCATAGTTCAGTCTTAGTCAAAATTTTGCTTATTATGAATTGATGCATGTACCTTAAACCTTTAAGAGCTGTGGTTCAAAAGTTTGTGCAACTAGCCCTTAATAATACAAAAAATAAATTAAATGCACTACTGGGTCGCACGAACTTTTCCTGTAGCAAGTTACCATCACCTAAATAAAATTAAATTTAATATTTTTTTTAATTAAATGAAAAATACGAACAAAATCATATAAATTGTTTTTAAAAGTGCTAAAACTTCTTTTTAAAAAAATTCAAACGAAAATCAAGGTATGCAGAATTTTTTTTTCCTTAATGCAAGTTTACCAAAAAAAATAATTCCCAAATCGTTAGAGCTCTTTTTTAATAAATCGATGTTTACTTTTTTTTTAGAATTAAAAAAACGCCAATTTAAAGTGCTAAATAGTTTGAATTTTATGCACAAAAAATGCACAAACATTTTTAATCAAACCGTTTCCCCAATATTGAATTTACAAAAAAAAAATAAATTAAAAAATTATTTAAAATTAAAACTGAGCATTTGTGATAAAATTTTAGCATTGAAATTTAATCAAGTCATCTTCTAGGTCTTTCTTAGAATTTTTATAAATTTAAATCGATTAAGCCGTTCACGAGATAGCTCAAGAAAAAAATAACGGTTCTATGGGAGATACCGTTAATTGACTTCCAAAATTTTGTTTTGTAACTTAACAAAAGACAATCAAATAAAAACCATCTGTTATTTTTTTGAAGAAAATCATTGGAGCCATTTTCGAGAAAATTATAAGCTTTCCCAAAACCGTTATATGGCAGGTACTGTTATTTTTGAGCTAAAAAAATCAATTTTCCTCTAAGGAATGGTCTACAAGCCTTAGAACTTGGTTTGCTATTCAAAAGCTTATATATTGAGTGAAAAAACGAAACTTATGAATTTTAAAACGTCTATGAGCCAACTTTTATCCTTTTACCTGTATTTCCATGCTTTGAACTGCAAGAAATATTGCCTTCCTGTACATGATTGTGGTAAATGGAATTTTAAACTTTTTAACTCTTGCAGAGATTCATGTGTCAAAATCGAGTTTGTTATTAACTTTCGAGTTTGTTAATAACTTTCCTTAACTGGAAAAATCACATCAGCAATTTTAAGGGCCAGTCTTTTCAGCTCTGCTTAAATCTCTGGTTTGGTCTCTATAGACATTTCTTAACCAGTTGTTTTGAAACGTTTTTACCCACAGTTGGTCTTTCCACCATTTTATCCGCTTTGGTTACCAAACCAGAGTTCCAGTTTTCCAGTGGTCCCAGATGTGAAACGGAATCTCTGGTTAAGTTTGTTTATACTTTCTTGAATGCGAGAGAAAGAGATCGAAAATAATAAGTTAAGCTGAATTGATTCATTTACCAACAAAGGAAAACAAAACAATATACATCACTATAGGGTTGGAATTTATTAAGATGGTAGATCATCATTTTCTTTAAATTTATTCTTTACGATTAGTAGTGATAATCAATTATTATCCAGTATATTAATTTATCATTTAATACAAATGTGAAAAAAAATAATAATAAAATAGGTAACCATAGAATTTCTTTGGTTAACCAAGCAAAATTGACTGGTTAACGAAATCTCTGTTAACCAAAGATTCTCTGGGTTAAAATTTTGTTGAAAAGACCAAATCTCTGTTAACCGACTGGAATAATGACACTAAATACGGAAAATCAGCTGGTTAACGTAATCTATGGTAACCATTGATTCTCTGGTTAATATTTTGTTGAAAAGATAGAATCTATGGTTACCAGCTGAAATAATCAATGATTAAACTGAAAAGACTGGCCCTTAATCCAACTTGATGCTGGTTACTCGTAAAATGTTTCTTCTTAAACCTTTTTGCTCTAAAAGAA